>CM031694.1:9307317-9710647 GCA_018466805.1 Hippocampus abdominalis | reverse complement strand
AGAGGGGGGGAAAGTGGATGACGGATTTTGACCTACGTCAGCATGCAATTGCCCCAATCAAACACTAAAGATTCAGCATGCGTCGGACGGCGTTAGGCAAATTTTACAAAACGTTGATCACATTGTGTTAGACAGTCCCTTAAGTGGTCCCTACTTGTCACAGTGGCTGCATTTGTCTGTTCGAAATTGTTTACAATATCAGTAGAACGAACTGAGAACTAGAAAAGACCATACATAAACCCAATCTGACATATGAATCAGAAGGGATCAGTGCAGCGGATGGAATGGTTGAAGGCTAACCTCAACACCTCGTTGCTGCGCTGCCCTTTCCCGCTTTATAAAAAAAACAACAACAAAAAAACGGGGAATAGACTCAGAGATGATTAGTATGCCACGGTAATATTTGAACCAGATTATAGCGCATTCACAGTTCTCGCTTTAAACATTTAACAGAAAGGCTGATTTGACTCATTTGGTAGTATGACGATGGCCATCCATCGAAACAATTACAGTTCCAAGAAACTCAAAACTTAAGAGAAAACAGATAGCCCAGGGAGTTGGTAGCAGTTCTGAGGACACTTGAAAGGGCATAGTGGTTGGAGTTAATACCGACATTGATTCAGACGATGTGGTTATGAATTTTTTTTTTACCGATGTACAATTTTTAGAGGAAAGATGGTAGAATGCATGTTTTCCCACCCTAACCACCTTCTTGCAGACCAGGAGAGGGCATCTCCTAAGGAGAACTCCAGATGGAGTGGCCAGGAATGAGACTGACGTATCCCGAGCAGGCGTATGTGAGGGTCCTAAAGCGGAAGTCGCACCAGCCGAGATGGATGGGACCCAACGAAGTGACGGATGACCGGTCATGCTGTCCGTCTGAGAGGAAGCACAGCCCCAGGAGCATCTCTAACTTCAAAGTGAAATTCGGAAGGACGACTGGCCGTGAAACCAAGACGACGATATCAGGGGGCTCTGATAACGACCCCAGTCCCACAGAGGAGAACCAGCACCCAAGTTCAGTGCGCCCCGTGCGCGCACCGTCGAAAGACCACAGTAGGAGAGAGGGCTTTCCGTGGTAAACACAACCCTCTCAGGAAAATGGAGCAGAGCCCATGAAGGCAGTCAAGTGTTGCTTATGCATCATCAGCAGCATCATCATCATCATCATCAGGTGGCTACAGAGGCCCAACGCCGTGAGGCAGGGGGCATGAACCACAGGAGGAAGAGACATTGCAACGTTTGTTAAAAGAAGATACCGGTGTAGGAAAATTTAGTCTCACTGCAGACCCTATTGGTACCACACTCCCACGTGAACGTCTGTTTAAACTCGTAAACATAGAATGAAGTGTGGTGTTTGTATCTCCCTCTCCCTGAGTGATTAACAGCGCCCGAGTATGATCTTTTGTGACCCCCATCAAGTCCCCCCAGGAAGAATTTCTGTCTGACCTTGCCATCATGCGAGGATCGAATTGCATCAACCTTCCTTTGTTTCAGATTTTATACAAGGGCAGGAATGCCCCCTTTTGTGATCGTATTATTCCTATATTATATGAGTAAGTTGTGTTTCTTTCCCGACAAAAAAAGAAAAAAATGGGGGGGGGTGAAATGAGAAGTTTCTGTTCGACTTGTTTGTGAGCTAAGGTTAATAATGTTATTTGAACCATTATGACTGTCCTAATAGTTTGCTCCAGGCCCATGATGAGAATTCAACACTTAAAGTTGAGCAGAGCACACATGTGGATTTACATGTTTTTTAGAAAATACTTTTTTATAGTATGTCATTGCTGACGTGTCTTCAAAATGAGTTTAACTGTTCACAAGTGCCGGTGATTTTGGAAACTTTCGGGAAAGCATTATGTGAACGCATAACTACGTTTTGTATTCCGTCTGTAATTAGAAGTGACAATGGGAACACATTTTGTGAATGGTTGATGTTTCCGGGTTTATTTTTATTTTTTATTCTTATACATGTATTGGACTGAAAAAATTAGACTATATATCTTAGTTTTCCCATTTTATGCGTGGCTGTTGCAAGAGAAGGGGTTCTGTCCTGCATTTTATCCCTATATACACAATATATGCTATGCACTCCCTTGGGATGTTTCCAGGACAGTTTTTTCCCCCTACTCGCGCAATCGCTGTTGAATTGATGTTTGATGTTACTTTAAAACTTGTCAAGAGGACGGAATGTTAGAATAGAAAATACAATGTTGTCATGTTTTAAGTTTCATCTTGTTACATGCTTGATTGACATCGTGTTCAGAACATTTGGCACACATTAGAGGCACAGAGAATCAGGGGTCAATTCGAGGCCAAGGGACCGAGCGCATGGTACCAGACCATGCGCTCCTTATCTCAAAAGGAAGATTTAACCCTGGACGGAAGGGGGTGTTTGTGCGCTCCATCACGAGAAAGGGTCACGAGCCAGGTTACCACATATCAATTCAGAGGGACGCCAATCGTTAAAATGTCGACGTGTCTGTTAGTTTATGGACGCTGGTGCTGAATCCATGGGAATGCTTGTCTTTGGGGCGGCCCAATTTGGACCGCCCAGGGTGCGACATGTTAATGAAGATGGGAGTGTTTTTCTGATGTATTCCTTGTCATTTGCATATACAGTCAATAAAAAGCCGGCAGAGGTTGCAGAGGTCGGGTGTCAGGTGGGAAGCTCACGGTGAGTGACTTCCTTGAAACTGCACCTCCTGCCGGCAGAGAAAGACAATCTGTTCCTGTGTTCGAGCCTTTGTTGACCGTCCGAGCGACATCTCTGACACACATAGAGCATATTTGACAATAAAAGCTGACTTGACTTGATAATCTGAATTGTGATGTGGTTTGTTCAATACTTGTACTATCGTAATTGGAGATGTGAAAACATGTTCTCCTTTTGTGCCTCATGTAATTTCCATTTCCTCATTATACAGTCAGTGAATACTGTCTTCTGACATTTCATTCCATGCACTTGGGTTGTTGCATTTCAAATATATATATATATATATACCGGTATATATATATCCATCTCTCATTCAAAGTCAGCTGGTCAGGGCTCATGCTCAATTGCGATCAGAATGAAAATGGATGGAGGTATGCATGGCTCTAATGTACATTATGCTATGAACCATTCACCAACATGCCTCACAGTCTCCCAATAATAATAATCCTGACAAAAAAAAATCTCAAATGACAAACTCCGTTCTTTCCCTCAATGTATTGAATGCCTGACAGACATTAAAAAAAAATAGACGATTACTTCTTAATCATTAGGTCAGTGAAAAGGAAACGTGCCTTTCTGTTGTCTTCGCTGCAAGGACTTGTTTTTTCAGGGATGGCACACCTGTGTCAAGGCACCCTGTGGCCTCTGCATGACTTCTGTTCCTCATGTTTAGTATGTGGGTGTGTTCCTTTTACTCTTTCGCTGTTTTGAGATTGCCCCCATGACCCTTGAAAACAGGTGAATCCTTCTGTGGGAACCTGTGCAAATATGGCAGGTAGTTCATGGGACTGTTTCAAACTCTTACTTAAAAACTCTGTTGCCACTGTCCCATCTAAGCAAAAACATTTGTGGCATGGAGCGTTTCCTAATTCCCACCATTCCCACTATTTTCCTTGAGTTAACACATACTGGTACAGGGTAAATCAAAAATCCATTTGACCACCAACAGCCTTATTTTAGTGCACACAAACTGATATTTTCACATTTTTTCATTATTGTGTATTTTGGGTCACTTGTGTCACAGTGAAAGAATATCAACTAATTTGTAATGTGTCAGCAAAGCTTACATAATGATGTGATGAGTGCAGTGTGTTCTTGAAGGTAAAAATGTTGCAGGCACGCAGTAATGTTGGACAGCTGAGACACGAGGCTACGGCACCCCGCAAAGCTGAGGGAAGTTGGACAACAATGCTCAAGTCCTGCCTTTGAAAAAACATGTTTACCGGTAGTTACGCACGGTTGCTTTCATCCACAGCCGTTTGAATTTGACTTTGCAAAGTTCACCCATTATTTTATAGTTCTCCAACGAGTGTCAAGCAACTAAAACGCAAAGTAAAACTACATATAACCCGTATTTGTCCAGCTTCACACCATTGCCGCCTGTCAGTGAGGCTGCACACATGAGCACAGGTTATCGGCAACCACAGGAAGTAATTACAAAAGATCAAAGTAAATAAAAATACTTTTTCTTTTAAAAACGTGAACGAATTGAAATTAATCTCCAACAACATTAATATATACCAGTGTGTATATATATATACTGTATATATGTATATATATATAAATGGATGTGTGTGTGTATGCATGCACCTACAGTTTCCAACAAGTTTTGCCAGGTGCATTTACTAACTTCCTTTACAGCAGATTTGTTTAGGTGGACAGTGCTCGAGTTCCCAGTGTGAAGCGGGGCTGTTTGCTCCACCCTCCCCACCTTCCTGGCCGCTTATTTGTATTCCTTGTGCAAGCCCACGTGATGAGATCAGAAGTCTTTCAGCAGGACCACCCTGAGGAAGCCGGTCACACTCATACTCAACTGCACACTTCCCGGGTCAGCCAACTCACATGTAAGGCTGAGACAAAGATGCGGTTTGTCCATTGAACTTTGAGTCCTGGACTTGGCGTGTTCGTGGAAGTCTTGGCTGTGTTGATTGGTTTTGCCTCTGTCTTCCTTCCAGCCACTCAAGCCAACATGGCCGCGAAAGCAGCCAGCAATCTGGGCTACATTCCGCCAGACGGAGGCTGGGGCTGGGCCGTCGTCTTGGCCTCCTTCATCTCCATCGGATTTGCCTACGCCTTTCCCAAGTCGCTGACCATCTACTACAAGGAGATTCAGGAATATTTCTCAGTTTCCTACAGCCAGATTGCCTGGGTGTCCTCGGTCATGCTGGCATCCATGTATGCGGCAGGTCGGTCGCCGCGTGGCCCATTTGGGTGTCGTTTGAACTGGACCAAGTGAGCCCAGTGGGCAAATGTGTCCGCTCTCTACTTTGCAGGGCCAGTGAGTAGCATTCTTGTCAATCGCTATGGCAGCAGGCCCGTGGTCATGGTTGGTGGGCTCATGGTTTGCTCTGCCATGGTGCTCGCCTCTTTTGGAACGTCTATTGTCCATCTGTATCTCTGTGTTGGCGTCATTGGAGGTAATTAACTCAACACTCTCAAATGTCACTTGAGGAAGAGCGCTTATGAGGAGGAGGAGGAGGAGGAGAAGTGCAAGTACAAGCACGTATACAAAGCCAAATGCAGGGCTGACCCTTGATCAAAACGGCAGACATTGTATGTCATTAAGTCATTCAGACTATCCTGAAGAAATGAATCTAATGTACCGTTACACTGGATAGTATAAGTGAAATATTTGGGCACACCATGTCATTTGGAGCATGAGAAGAAAGTGCATGGGATCGGGATCGCAAACAATTCCCAAATGACTATTGTATTACAACCAACAGGAGTCTCTCTTTCACCCTTTGACACCGACCCAATAAAAAGGGACCTGGAAGAGGAAGCTTCAGAAAAGCTTTCCCGTGGCATAATTGTAAAAAGCTATCATCATCATGTCAGCACCTGATAGCAAATGTCACATGTCTTTTGTCCGATCAGTTCGGTTTGATTAGCTCGAAGCCACGCAGAGAAGGGCATTCCACATCTAAGAAAGGGATGCTTGATACAGCACGGTTGTGACAAAAGTCCCCGTCTTCTACCGCGCAAAAAAGAATCTCCAGATGACTTCAGCGAGGCTGCAAATTCGCTTTTTAATTCTATCCTTATTCCCATGTGGATCATAAGTGATTTATAAGTCAGTTCATCTATATTACAGAAGCGCTGTAAAATGCAACATAGTAACAGAAATCTTCCCACTGTTATTGTTCACTGAATGCTCATAAAAGCCTCACCATGGCAAAGAGCGGTCTCAATGCTGGAAAAAGATGTTTGCACTGCGTTGTCATGACGGCCCGTTAAGACTGAATTGAATTGAATTGAATACAACTTTATTGTCAAAGACTGAATTGATGCATTTTTGATCATGTATTAAAGCGCACCGATCTGATCTCGCCAGGTTTCGGCCTTGCCCTCAATCTGCAGCCGGCCCTGACCATCATTGGCACCTACTTCCATGCCAAGAGGCCGCTGGCCAACGGGCTGGCGATGACAGGAAGTCCAGTGATCCTCTTCACTCTGGCTCCACTTAATCAGTTTCTCTTTGATTCTTTCGGCTGGAGAGGAAGCTTCCTGATCTTGGGAGCCTTGGTTTTGAACTGCTGTGTTGCCGGTTCGCTCATGAGACCCGTCAACAAAAATGTCCCAGCTGAACTCCAAAGTGAGCCACGTGAAACCGACGGGGCACAGCAAGTTCCAGTGGATAACCTACGAGGTGGAGAAATCCATAACGAGAGACGCGAAAAGGGCTGTATCGACGTCTCCCTCTTCAAACACCGGGGATTCCTCATTTACCTCATCGGTAACGTGCTCATGTTTTTTGGCTTTTTTGCACCTGTGGTTTTTCTGGCCCCATATGCCAAACATCTAGGCGTCGATGAGTATTCAGCAGCGTTCTTGCTCTCCATCTTTGCTCTCGTGGACATGTTTGTTCGACCGGCAACGGGCTTGCTCGGCAATACAAAATGGATCCGGCCCAGGATCCAGTATTTATTCAGTTTTTCCGTTTGCTACAACGGGGTGTGTCACCTTTTGTGCCCTCTGGCGTCCGGGTATGTGGGCCTGGTGGTTTATGCCGTCTTTTTTGGGATGGCCTTTGGGATGGTCTGCTCTCTGCTCTTCGAAGTGTTGATGGACCTCGTGGGAGCTCACCGCTTCTCCAGCGCGGTTGGACTCGTCACCATTATCGAGTGTGGCCCGGTGCTTCTGGGTCCTCCGCTTTCAGGTTTGGAGCCCGACAAGTACTCGAGTACTGCACATTGAAATATCGGCATTCGTGATGAGTTGATTTTGTCTTTCAGGAGCTCTCGTCGATATTTTGGGGGACTACAAATACATGTACTACGCCTGTGGTGTGTTTATGCTGGTACCCGGCATATTTTTCTTCATCATGCATTACTACAACTACAAGAGACTGGATGAGGAACAGAAGCAGCAACAGTCTACACAGATGAGGATGTGTGGAGAGGATGTGCATCTGAAAATGGACCAAGAGGGGACACAGGAATGAATTTGCTGTGTAGAATGAGAGCAAGTGTAGACTCTAGTCTAGAGACTGCTTGGTGTCATTGCAGAAAAGACAGAGATAAAAAAAAAAACAACAACATTTCATACCTCGGATTAAACATTTTTGATGTAGATTATCTGTAGAGAAATATTTGTTTGTTTGTTATTTCTGTAAGTGTGGCCTTTTTGGGTGGAGACACCTTTTTTTTTAAATCACCTTAATACAACTAGATGGCAGCAGACACCAACATGAAAACTGACCCATTTTATAATCTGAAAATGTTTTATTCCCCTTCTTTTAATGTTAAGAAAAATGGGATGAAATTTCTTCTCCTGGCCTTATTTTTCTACGTGTGAGTGGTGAAAGGAATGCATTGTATTGAGCCGTCGCGACACATTGCGTTAAAAAAAGGGCATAGGGCAATGGGCTACTTTGTTATTTCCCATTCCACATTTGTATTCACTACACATTATATCCAAAACAAGTGTTTACACAAGACTGGGCAATTAGGGAAAGTTGAGGAAAAGAGTAAGGGTAATGTGTGATATTTACATCGGACCATTTCATGTCATCCAATGGAAGAGCCGTATCAAGAAAATGTGACTTGGCCGAGATGGCAATCAATGGTCAATTGGGTTCGAAACCATATTTATTGACTTTCACCCTTTTCTCAAAAAAGACTGACGTTCAATCCTGCTCCGAAAACCAAAGCATCCAAGATGTGCAGTTTGACAGCGGGCTTTAAAAGACATGGATATACTGTATCGTTTCATATGCACAGCGAGTATTGCGATTTCATATTACGTGACACCCGTTGTGAAAAATTGGCTGAAAAAAAACCAGGCACCATTTTCTTCACACGTTTAAGTGTTCAGCAGTGCAAAAAAAAAATGTTAGCCTGGGCACAAGTGAAAATGTGTTTTAGTCACTCACAGCCTTTGTTTCAGTTAAGCTGGACAAACCCTTTGTGACATTGTGACCCGCAGGTCAGCACTCACCGACTCGCTCAAGCAAGTGGACCCAGCCATGACATGGTAGGCGTGCTTGTGACTTCTTTTTTTAGGATGGCAGCTCCTGCTTCCAACCTTGGCGAGTCATTTGTCTGTTTTGGGGAGGCTGTTATTGGATTAACTTCATTTTTTTAGAAGCTACAATCATACCTCACTTTAATGTGGTTCAGTGTTTGCCGTCTCACTGTATCGCAAACTTCTAAGTTGTACATATCTCATGTGATGTCGCGGATTTGTCACTACTCGACGGTGATCATTTTTCCACGAGCCAGAAGTAAAAGAGTTCATAGACGAAAGAGAATGTGGAAAGTTTGGGAGCATTTCACACCTCACAAAAGACGATGGAGTGCAACGTGTGAATTGGAAATGCAGAACTGGCTTCCAGGACTGCATGTCTACGCTGAGGTGAGCATCATTAGCTCGAGGAAGATGGCCTGCCACCGCCAGTTGGAATGAATGGGAATCATTCTCAGCCAGCGTTTAACAGCACGCTGCCATCTGGAGCCAACAACAGCCAAGTCCACATTGTCATTCCCTGACTCCCATATCACTCACTCTTTCACATACATTCAAAGTCACAGATACTACAGAGTGGTGACCCCAAGGGGACAAAAATAATGCCTGTATCTCAATTGCATATTCTGTTTTTCGATATTATGCATAACACTTTAAGAACTTTACAATGTATAGAATAAATATATGGTCGCTACTTTGTGGATTTCCATCTATCACGGAGAGTCCTGGAAAAAAAAATGATAAAAGAGGGACGGGACAACTGTAATCCAGAAATTATGTTTCGGTCAAGGAAATATCAGCTACGACTGATGAAACGTCGCTCCTGTTGCTGTTTTCAGTCCCATCACACTGTAAGTGTGCTTGAGTTGATTGACCTCCAAGTTTTCGGGTAACCTTTGATTTAGTGGTTGGTTGTTTTCGTAACAAAGTGCCGAGGGCCACTGACGACTCTCAAGATTGCTGACATCCTCCGTAGAAAAAAATAAAGCCAAAAGAGGGCCGACTGCCCAGGTCACATTATTAGCTTCCGTTTATGGTCCCCGTGCATTTTGCTCTGACTCTTGCTGCATGCCCTGGAGCATCGGCAGTGCAAGATCCATTGGAGAAGCATTCAAGGACAGAGCAATCCCATTATTACAAATGTATGCTTAAATGTTCCATCCTTATTATGTCCCTGCAAGGTCAATATTGAGGGCCTCTCTTATGGACTGAAATTGCTTCATGTGAGCGAATCGATGGTTTTATAAGCACGGATAACATCATCTGCAGATGCGATGGAATGGGTCTCAGGCTTTCGAGGCGAGTGCTTTTTCGTTTTTACATTCCAATCAAGGGCGGCCCGGTAGTTCAGTGGTTAGCACGTCGGCTTCACAGTGCAGAGGAACCGGGTTCGATTCCAGCTCCGGCCTCCCTGTGTGGAGTTTGCATGTTCTCCCGGGCCTGCGTGGGTTTTCTCCGGGTGCTCCGGTTTCCTCCCACATTCCAAAAACATGCATAGCAGGCTGATTGGTCATCGAAATTGTCCCTAGGTGTGAGTGTGGGTGTGGATGGTTGTTCGTCTCTGTGTGCCCTGCGATTGGCTGGCAACCGATTCAGGGTGTCCCCCGCCTACTGCGAAGACAGCTGGGATAGGCTCCAGCACCCCCCGCGACCCTCGTGAGGATCAAGCGGTTCGGAAAATGGATGGATGGATGGACATTCCAATCAAGACAACGGGTTCGATTGAGCTAATTATTCAAATTGCTCCGAGAATCACGTGGACCCTTAATATGTGACATTATGCCGTTAGCAAAGGCAAGGAGGTTCAAGAGGCAAAGTGAGACAAATCGAGACTTCCTCTCGGTGCCGGTAGCCATAAGCTTACTGTCACCCCTTCTCTCAACAGCTTGAGTGTAATCACTGCTATGAACTGTGACTGATGTCAGTAAATCTCGCTTTAATTGGGGCCGCGTGATTTAATCCGGGCAGCTAGTCCTGTGACGACTGCAACTGCGCTAAGAGTGTTTGAATGCACTGAGCCGTTGAAGCCCAAACTCACTTTCTACCTCGTGCGTAAAACAAGACTGATACTGTCTGTTTAATCCAACATGTCATTGAAGAAGAGCTGCCCATCTTCCTTCCGACCCAACAGTCGTCTGTCTTTGCCGTGGTTTGACATGCAAAGTGACATGGAGATGGAAGCCTTTTATCATTATCTGTGGACCAGACATTCATTTTAAAGGCGTACTCACAGACAGAAATTTAAAATACAAAGAAACAATGGGTGGCCTTGTTTAATTGATGGGAATCTCATCTGCAACGACCTATCATGCCGCAAACTAGGTTGGAAGTCTGTGCGTGTGCGTGCGCACGGACCTGCTGAGTCCCTCTCTTGAGCCCTTGAACTGCAGCCATATTCCGAATTTAGTAGCAATATCTGAATTAGACATGAGATGAGACATTCATGTTTCCATATAGACAATACAGATTTTCCCTGCCCAAAACAATATAGCACACAGTTCGGGGGTTGGACTAATTGGGGGTGGAGCTAAACATTTGACATTGACTGTTTGATGGAAATGGTCTGGGTGAAGGGTGGGTCGTAGTGCCACGGAAGCACATTGAACATGTTCCGGGGCACACTTTGTTGTACACATGGACTAATCTTTCTGGATTAGCCAAATTTTTTTTTCATCCTGTGCATTCTCATGTCGTTGCTTCACAATACTTGTCATGTAATTACAACCCCTCCGCCCCCCAAAAACTATGATTCCAAAGCCAAAGGTTACAAATAATACTACACATTAAACATACGCAATTGCAAACAGCGCTTTTATTTTAATGAGGGTCACATTTTCACATCTCATGTACGCTTCCGCGACTCATGTACTGGTTGTCCCCCTGACCACATATAAAATTGCATGCTTAGTTTCTTTACTGGGAAGGAAATGACTGAATACCTAGAAATGTGTTGTTTATGATTTTCGTTGGTAAGCACGGCTTGGACCATCGCGTTACGTCTTCCAGGAACAGTAACGCATTATTCCTTTGTCCCAAAAACCCTGGCGGTGGGCCTCCATTGCTTGAATATTCTGGAGAAATCGTTCACCTTGTTCATCATTGAGTGCAACCGAGGTTTGCAGAAAGTTAAAAAAAAAACAAGGTGTGAGTGTAGAAAAGTGTCGTGTAGAAAATGTATTTTCATACGACAGCCCATTGTTAAGTCCAATGCTGTATGACGTGGTAGCATGAATAGAGCTTCATGCTCAACATAAGAGGCACTTTTGATCTGTGCGTTTCCTGGTATATCTGAGTCTCTTGCTGGCCCATCTCTTCTGACATTAGCGTTGTGCAGTTGCCTGACAATCCCAAAGACAGACAAAGCAGCAGCCATCCTTGCATCCTTCCCATTACAATGCCGATGCGCTAAAGGTCTCTGCAGAGGTTGCATTTGTATTCACTAGCCTGAATGGCATTGAGGAAGGACTTCAAAAAGGCCGTAGCATTCCTTTAAACGCACAGGGTGAGCTACGGGAAGTGTCGGTTTCATACGAGCATTTGGGAGAAGGACAGCTTTGAGGCGCCATTCACTTGCAATGCTCTCCTCTCCCGATTGTTGAAATAAAGTTGTGATATGACAGCAGTACAGCGGTCCAATCATTGTTGACAAGGCAATGTTGCGCTTTCTGGAATGGCTAACCAGCACATCTCCGGCAAGTTGTTTTCTTGCAATCTCGATGCATGGAGTTCTGCTTTTTCTTTGGAAAGTTACGAGCTCATTGAAGTGTTTCTGGGAAAAGAGAAGAGGTTCATACCTGGAATCTGATTGACAAGTCCATCTTCAGGGGATAGTGGTGCAGGCAGGCACTGAAGCGTCACGTGGAACAGGAATTGACTCCGAGTCAAGATTTGGCTGTGCAATCTTCATTCTGTGTTTTAAGGGAAACCCGTTCACATTTACAAGGTAAAAATGACAATCTTGGAGGGAAATGCTCCTTAAACCTGGTTCACACGGCAAGACTTTTAACATTGCCGGCAGAATTCCAAAACCGGAGAGTCCACACATATGGCAAGAAAAAAAATCACTGGTATAACAGTTGTGCAGCCACACGGCAAAGTCAACACATCACACACATGAATCCTTTTTAGACACAAATATTCCCAGGGCAGAAGGGAAAACCTCTCGAGATTAAGTGTGACTTCAGAGGAAACAAACATGGCGGACAAAGAGAAGGCTGCGGTGGTTTATTTTATGGACAACTGAGATACGGTTCGTCTGTATACATTTTTGTCACATCTGCTGTGATCGCTTGTCTTTGAACTTTAATGGTAAAGCCTCCACAAACATAACAAAACACGTCTGGACTATTTTGACACTTTCTTGGCACGATTGTGAAACTGCAAACAACAAGAAAAATAATGAAAAATAAAAGTCTTCAAACCACAGTTCGATGTTGTTTCTGAACACTGATCAGTAGTTCTTCAGAAAGTTGCTAGTGTTTGTTTTTTCTGAAACATCACAGCTATAAATTACAGTGGGTGGTCAAATCCATATTGCGCAAGCTTTTTATAGGTCAAATTCAAGTGAAAACATCTCAAAAACCCAATGTGCCGGAAAAATAAAACGCACAGTCATTTCTCAAGTCGCACATTCCTACTGAGCATTATTTGTCACAAGTGAAACGTGGTGTTGATTGCAATTGCGTGTCAAAAAAAAAAAGGAAGCTAAGTCAAAATCAAGAAACCATGCAAACGGCTAATACAGTAAAATTTGGTCTCGGCTTGACATTTACTAAAAGTCAAAAATGGAATTTAAAAACCAATGGATACTTTCCCCTGCACCCACCATTAGTCACTCTCACTATTTACTGGAGGAATGAGAAGGCAACTTGTTTCTTTCAAGCAGCTGAATTTGTTAGAGGGCAGCCGGAATCAACTCACGATCCAGAGAACCGTACTCAGTGTCTTAAAATACCCCGACACTCTTTTATCCTATTTGTTCCAGCTGTAAGTATGACCTGATAGTAGGACATGGATAGACTTACCCCCTGCCCCCCCCCCCCCCCCGATCAAATTGGATTGCATGAACATCATATACGGAAGTGGCTTTTTATCATGATGTGCATGAGGGATTAGTTGGAATGTCCACAAAGGAGAAGGCCTTGAACTTCTTCATCTCGAGTAATGCTTGAGGAAGAGCGGACAGCCAAAGGCCTTAATGCGATTATGTTGCCCATAATTAACAATCTGTGAAACACGCGCCGCAAAAGCGAAAACAAAACGGCTCTTTTGTCTACGACTATTCTAAGAAGGCGTGATTTATCGTCTGGACGCACATTTAGCCCACTTTTCTGTGCCGACAATGCAGAGCCGCTCTGACCAATGTCCTTAATCTGCCACTCGAAAAATACATTGGGGCTTTGTTGGAAGGTATGTGTCACCGGCAGACCGAGTTTGTGTGTGGAGGCTTTGTGCTGCTGCCTATTAGGGCCACTGCTTATCCCTATCTCGACGACAACTGGCTTGCATGGCTGCGAACGACGGCATTCTCGTGCACGCCTTTTACAGGAGGAAGACACGGATTGTAATCTAGCCTTTGAATGCCACGCTGAATCACACCGCTGCATAAATGGCATCCACTTGCCCACGAGGCTGACCGCTAACACGTGGAAACGCTGAGCTCATGGGAAGTCATGTGTGTCATGTGGCTCGTGAAAAGTAACTGGCTTGTCTTCTCGCTCCATCAGACACGCTCGGGTGCCCAATACGACCTCCTTTGCTTGAATTCTCTCCATTTGGGGATGTTCAGTGGCACATCGCCGTCTATTCCCACGCATCCGCAGATGCCCACCAAAAAGCTCTCCCTGCCCCGGAGGATCGACACCCGTGCTAGGGATGAGAGTGCCAGCGCGACAGCATGCGAGAGGAGGAGACGAGCAGAAATAATTAGAAGAGCAAGTGAGGCGCATCAGCTCGTCCTCACCTCAAAATAGCGGGGCGGAGTGAAACTTGATGGCCCGACTCGACAGCGTGCGTGCCCGTGCACTACTTGAGCCGCTGAAGACAACACCGAACCTGTGTGCTGCTGAGTTTGAATGAGTTGAAGCACGTTTGAGAATCATGACGATAACAAGTGAAAATGGTTCGTTAGATCCACTTGAGTGAGCCTGTTTTGTTCAAAAGGGACAACCATGTTCGGTGGCAGGTGGAGGCACCAACCACAAAGGTAAAGTGGTGGGCGGAATCATTTCTACCTTTGAGACAGCAGATTAAGCCAATCATTTTTTGTATTGTGTCACTTACAACGTTGTTTGGGGTTTTTTTTGGGGGGGGGGGTGATTTCCTGAAAAGGGCTGATTTTGGACAAGGATTAAAGATTACCCCGGTGATGACCAAGTGCTGTTTTTCATCAAGTGGCCTTTGCAATGTGACTTAAGGGAACCGGGGTCTTCAGAGGTTCTCGGCGCTTCAAGGGCACCCTCTCCTCAGGCGGAGACGGATATGATGAGGTCAATGCTCGGTGAAAGGTGTGTGATGGGATTGTTTTCGAAAAAGAAGCGGCTCGGAAAGATATCCAGCAAACAGGGATGTCAATAGTATGTCTGAGAACGACCTTTATCTCTGTGCTTGTGTGCCACAAGGACGAAAACGCCTCTCCCAGTGTTAATTGTGGCCGAGTCTTCTTTGATTGGTAAAGTCAGAATTTTGGTGGTCCACCATTTTCATCGAAAGTATACATCACCTGAAAATGACAAATGCCAGTCAGATGTGTTCAGACAGAGATGCTATGTTTGCAGTGTGTGTGTGTGTGTGTGTGTGTGTGTGAGTCCCTCCTGCCTGCAACTTGTGTTTTGTTATTCGTTTCACCTGTGCCCTGTCATGCTCTGCTGTGTTCCTCTCATCTCCTCCAGTCAGCTCTCACTTGCCACTCATGTCCTGTCCAAGTGTGTCTCATTGTCTGATCTCTCTGTGTATTTAAGTGCGCTCAAGGTGTGCACAGTCCTTTGGCAGCGTTGGCAGAAATCTGAAGTCTGAAATTTGAAACCTCTTCATGTTTGCTGTGTAGAGAGGAAAAAAAAAAGCCAAAGAGTGCGAAGGTTCCGTGGGAAAGAACTGTACTATGCTGCCGTGTTTGCTTCTGATTCGGGTGTGCATCATCACCTGCAGGCTGCAGCAGCTCGTGAAACAGAGAATGACAAACCACATAAGTCACCAAGTGACTCCTGCGTAGCCAATCAGCTGTAATTTATTTTAATGTATTCCAAAAGTCGTTGAGCGCACGGTGATGGACGGTTTGGGGCCGAGGAAGTGGGATTGCCTAATAAACACATTTGTTGACATTTTGGGTGGATTTTATTTCAGCGACCTGGGACTTCTCACTCATTCTGCCGTACTGAGGAGCACCTCAATCATGGAGGAGGTTCCACTCAACGAGCTAAACTTGAGGAATCACTCTCTTTGAAGCCTTCGCTCTTCGACAGAGAGAGAAAAATGAGCGTGCACTGGACAGACTTTAAATTCATCTTTTCCAACTGTCATTCTTTGATTATTTGAGTTTTGCTCAGTCTGTTTTATTTTGGCCAATGTTTGTTCTTAATTGCACTGGCTCATGGTTACTACGCAATACATACATAATAAGGACATCATTTTGTCAATGAAAATACATTTTGTCAGGAAAATCAAGTTTAAATGGTGCAACACTCTTATGCATTCCACATCATACATTAACATATGCATAAGAATGTACAGTTTGTTCAGCCTCCATATTTACAGGTCACTGCAACAGGGGCTTTTGAAACTGAGAGCTACTTTTTGGACACTAGACTCTTCTGGAATAAATGTGCTCAAATCGCCTTCACTTATATCCATCATCTGAACCGCCTCTCCTCAGGAGGGTCGCGGGCATGCTTGGAGCCTCTATCCCAGCCGTCTTCGGGTACAGCCTCAACTGGTTGCCAGCCAATAGCAGGGCACATAAAGACAAACGACCATCCACACTTAGGGACAATTTAGAGGTTATTCAGCCTACCATGCATGTTTTTGCAATGCGGGGGGAAACCAGAATACCCACGCAAGCACATGGAAAACATGCAAACGCTACACATGAAACGGCGGAGCGCAGAATCGAGCCCCAGGTCTCTGCGCTGTTAGGCCAACACGCTACCTTTATTCATTCATTCTTTTCCGAACCGCTTCATTCACTAGGGTCGCGGGGGTGCTGGAGCCTAAGCAGTCTTCGGGCAGTAGGCGGGGGACACCCTTTGGTTGCAGCCAATCGAGGGCACACAGAGACGAACAACCATCCACGCACACACTCACACCTAGGGACAATTGTGCCCAACGAGCCTGAATGTTTTTGGAATGTGGGAGGAAACCGGAGCTGCAAACTCCACACAGGGAGGCCGGAGCTCGATACCTCTGCACTGTGAAACCGACGTGCTAACCACTGGGCTACCGGGCCGCCCACGCTACCTTTAATTATCTGTTATTAAAAATTCATGTTCACGATTATTTGTGTGAAAACGCTTCTCATTTTAATCATTACTCACAATAATTATTAATATATTATTAATTAAACAGGGAATGAAAGAGAAATATCCAACATCTGCAACTCTGCACCAATGCTAATCAGTCAACCACCGCTGTCATTTACTGTCCTCCTAAATACAATAAGTACTCTTTGAATGACTTTTCAAGATTTCTTGCCGAAATCAGGCTCAGATATGAACATATCCTCCTCATAGGGGATTTTAATATTCATGTGTGTTGTCCTGAAAAACCACCGGCAAAGGACTTTTTGAGACTTCTTGTGTCATGTTCTGTCTTGATTGTGTTTCAGCTTCATCTGGATTGAAGGGCATTTCCCTCCAGCAGGCGCACCTGTGCCACATTTCCCCATCAGGCCTGGCTCTCTATTTTAAGGATTGACAAGCTGCTTGGTCCTTGTTGGATTACTGACCGTGCTGTTGCTACTATTCATAGTTACCATCGTTTTGTTCATAGATCCTTGATTGTAAGTAGTTTTGTTATTCAATTGTTACTCTTGATCATTGTTTAATAGTGATGGGTCCATGAGGCCTCATGAGGCTGTCGACACGCTGACACACTGTGTTGATACTGTGCTGATACTGTGTCATTGACCACTGCCACCTGCTGGACCTTCAAATTCCCTGCAGCCAACCCACTTGACAGACTGAAATGACTGGTTTGATAATGAAGTGTATACAATATCATTCACATCCATGCATTCAATTGTATCATTCACTGTGTTTCAATAATGTGAAAATCATGTGAATGAGGATACTTGTGGGCTTTGTCTTCACAAATATTTATTTAGAAAAATAAGATGCCCCAGTGTTTTACATTTCAGTCCGTTGCGTTTCGTGCATGCTATTTCCCCTGCTGTGGAGAACACACACACACACAATGGAATAAAACAATGGAATAAGACATGTCAAAAATCCGAGAGGCACTTGGTGAGACAAGGAGATTTGAATAAATACCTTATTCTCCAAAAGGAGATCAAAATGGCTCTACACGGCGGCCAATTTGCGTTTGTCCGGAAGCTGCTCCATTATATGCACGTACTGGAGCAACGTCACGTAGCTCTCTGCTGTGCGCGCGTGAGCGCAAGCACGAGCACGTACTCACGGCGCCGACACAACCCGCGTCACATACTAAAGAAGCTTTGAACTACGACAACAGCTAAACTAGACGCTCGAAGTCAGACAGGCACGTTTTTCTGATAATCTGTGTGTTTTCCTTTTTGCCCAAATATATATTTTTATTCAAGCGAGGGTGTGTGTGTTTTTACGCCCCCCCCCACAATGGCTGGCCTGTGGGGACGGGTCTGATGAGGAGTGTAGGAAGCCCACTAACGATCAGAGTGAGATGTGTGACACTCTTGATGGAAGTAATAATAGGAGTAATTTTTTGCGACACATGTCCTTCATGTGACATCATCTTGAAGTGACGTCTTTGTGAAACAACAGCGTCGAGGAGCAATCGTCTCCAGATTTGTCCCCCGTCGCTCCTCTGTAGTTGTGCTTGACACCTCGATTGGATTTCAGGTGAGAGGAGTTTGTGCAATCAGAGTGCAGAGGAAGTCGGGAATTACAATCATCACGAGGTTCACGACTCATGTTTTTAAAATTAAAATGAAATTACAAGCGTGCATGGTTGTTCGTCTCTGTGTGCCCTGCGATTGGCTGGCAACCAATTCAGGGTGTCCCCCGCCTACTGCCCGAAGACTGCTGGGATAGGCTCCAGCACCCCCCGCGACCCTAGTGGGATGAAGCGGTTCGGAAAATGGATGGATGGAAAATGAAATTACAAAAGGTCCAAAAGATGCTGTTAAGGTTGTGCTAAATGTCATGAAATAGAAGAGCCGTGTAATTTGTTCCATAGATTCCGAAATGTGCAAACGTTCAAAAGACTCAGGTTGTCCTCTAGGTTAATGCAACTGCTTATACAAACCATCGGCCAGGCAAGTCATAAACAAATGAAGCGTCATCAAGGCAGCGTTATTGCAAGTGAAGGTTGCGTTGCACAAAAGCCTGTTTGAAAAAGGTAGGCCCTTGAAATAGGATGATTGCTGCCTGGCTGAAGGGTACTTCAGCCAGGCGCGGGCAAACGTGTGGGAGGCCTCGTAGAAAACCTCGGCGCTGATGAACTTTTTCCAGAGGCCGGGTTGCCCTCATGGGAAAACACATTCGCCATCTTCCTTGCACCTTCGATGGCGACAGAAGCCTTTCAGTCTGCTGGAGGGGGCAGCGTCAAAGGAGGGCAGCCTCTGCTGCCTGCTGAATCTTATTATGCTTTCACATCGTAATCATGTCATTATCTCCCTGTGAAACGGCTAATAGAAACCATCTTCTGTGGGAAAACTCACCGAAGCCCAGCATTCATCATTCAGCACAATTTGCTCCCATGGCCACGGTAGCCATGGGATTCTCTTCTCTCTCCCTGAATAGCCATTGTTTCCAATCTAAATATGGTTAATCGTCAAATCCAGGGCCTCTTCCTTTAACGAGTCTATTTCTGCTTTTGTATGTATGTGTGTGTGTGTGTGTGTGTGTATATGTGTAATGCTTTCATGCACCACGGGTATGTCACAATCACGCTGATCTGCGAGACACCTCCCACCATTTGAGAGTGAGCAGTTGCCGTATTGATGGAAAATGTTTTCATTGAAATAAATGCCTTTTATGATATATTGTAATAATGGGATGTAAATAATTTTAGGTCATAAAACAAATTGTAGTGTGTCTATATTATGTTCCCCACCTCACTTCTCTTTGGCCAATTTCCCTGTCCTGGCTTCATTCGGAAAATGAGAAACAGCTCTTGTCCTTTGTGTCTGACAGAGACACAGTCGCTCTGTGTCTAAGGCTGCATCTGTCCTTTCTCAAAACATTCTCTCCGTCTCATCTCATCAACCTGCGTGTGATGCCAACAAGTGCAAACTTGCTCCTCAGGCCCAATTTAGGAAAGCATTTCTTTCTACTTTAAAGACCCTGTAAAGTGAAATCAGAGACGATCGTGGAACTATGTAGAGTAGTACTCAGGTGCGCAGATATAGGTCCCCGTTTTGGTTGATTGGTGCCCGTGCGCTCGGTGTCAAAATGGGCCTATCTTCAATTTCATGGCAGCGCAAGTATAGTCGAGCTTGTTTGGCGCCATTGCCATGTTGCGCCTCCGTTTCGGCACCCGGTGTTTCCTGCCTCTTCCGACAAATTGGGAACAGAAAGCACTCTGCGCTCAGTCTAGTTCTGCTTGTGAATTTGGCGGACGCGCTACGCCTCACTAGACGTACAATTGAGGGTGCAGAGCGCTTTCCGATTGCCCCCGTCACATGCACGGCCGACTTCATCATCAGCGAGGGGAAAGCTTACAGTTCATCTGCCAATCTGATGCACGGACCCGAGCGAGTCTCTGTCTGTTTCCCCAATGTCGAGCACGGCATAATGCGAATGAGCAATGCTGCTAGGATTGGCTGAAAAAGCCGACGCCCGTCCCTCAACGATGCACAAAGGTACGAAGGGCCCGTTTTACTGGTGCCGCAAAGTCTAGCGAAATACCAAAAAAAAAGAAAACTCCACCCCTGCGCACAGTTCGAATGAGATTGGCACTTTGAAACAAAATAGTGTTCGAGTGGTTTTCACCATGTCAGTTTGAAAGATTTTCACAGGGTGGCTTAAACGTCTACCTTGTATTAGACACACTTGGCCCCACTCATCTTCCTCTATGGTAGTAATTGAGCAAAGCAGCAGTTATCTGGCACATTATATGGTTAGTCCGATAGCTACTTATCATCTGCTAAAAGGAATGACAGGCACTCAACTGCTCCGTTATCTTTCAGAAAAAAAGACCCTAAATTTGCAGGCCAATAATAAAGGCCACCCTCTGCCCCGCCCCCAGCATTCATAAACCTGACTGGCTCTTCCGTCGACTGGAAGAAAAAAATGTTTCCTTTCTCTGCACCCAGGAGTCGTACGCCAAGGCGACTTGAAGCAGCCACCTTGATATGCAAGCTTCCCCACAATGTTGCTTTTCTCAATGCGGCATACGGAGGCCAGCAAAGATCTGGCGAGCAGAATTTATTTCCATTGACCGTCAAATTCAGCTCACTGTAGTGAACTTGATTTGGATGTGCTTTTTTTTCCTTTTCATTTTTAAGTCATGTTTCCTTTCTGTGTCTCGGACAAGGCAATCACCTCCTGAGAAAGAATTGTGCAGCTATTCTGCAACTTTTCAAGGTTGTACAGTCATGTAGGCAGCTGCAGTTGCTTTCTGTCATTAGTACCTGTTTCTTCCCTTTCCCCCACTGGGGTCATCTGCTATTTTTTTTTAAAGCTTTGTTCCCTGTTTTTTTTTTCTTAATCTCCTCTCCTCGTGGATTTGTTTCCTTATCTAAGCTTTCAGTCGGGTCTTTACTTTCAGCTCCTCAGTTTCCTCTCTTTCTGAAGAGTTCTAATCCCTTCCATGTTGTTTCCGTCAAACCTGAGCAACTGAGAGTGTTTGAATTCATTTGTCAAACGCTCAGCGTTTGGTCTGGAGACAGCATTGAGGGCAAACTCACTCCTTCATATTTTCCATCTTGGACATGAACGTTTTCACCGTTGCAAGCAAAAGCTCCCTTTACAATGATTGCGTTTTGTTCAGTGTTTGTTGTTGTTGTTGTTGTTTTTTTTTTTTTTTTAAATATCCCGCCCTCAAACATCCGATTTTTCTCTCTAGGTTTCATTAGCTCTGGGGCAGTTGCAACTGACCCCTACCACTGGCTTTGCCTCAACTGTTCAAGGCTGGTTTGGTGTCCATAATCAAGTCTTTGCGAGATGCAAAGAACAGGCAGGCATCAAGCAGTTTGTTGTGCTGAGTTCTTTCCACAAAAAGCTTGCATGAGACCCTCTGACCTTGTCAGGAGCACAAGTCCTTCTCTGACTGCACAGGAGATGTGAAAAGATTGGACATATGTCATAGAATAGAAATGATATCTTCCGGGATTACTGTGTTTCTCACAGCGCCACCCACCTCTTTCCATGCAGTCTTCTGCCCTTGTTCACACGTTACTTTGAGAGGGAGAGAAGTGCTCTGAATTGCAGCCGTTTTCTGGCCTTCCTCTCCTCAGGATGGAGTAGAGGACGTCATTACACCAGATTCAACACAAATATTGTGCTGACATGGAACAGATGGGTTTGATAGCATTGGTGTTATTTAGCCGCATTTGAAGGGCAAATCGGGTTTCATCTGGGGAGAAAAATGCAGCCGTCGGAGTACAAAATGATGATCACGAGATGGATATATGGGAGGGAGCCGATGATCTTTTGGTGGCACGATGACACGCCGAAGCCAAGTGAAGTGATTGAAGGTGTGACACCTGGACACATTTTCAAAGTTTTTCAAAGGCAAAGTTATCTCCCTGCGCGACGGCTCCTTATCTGGAATGCAAGAAATGCACATCAAGCTCGGGACGTTCAATTGCAAATCTTGGCGCAGATAAGTGCAGATGACATTCTTAAAGGCCACGGCTAAAAGCCTCCGACTGCATTCAGGTCTTGCCAATGGTGTTGAACGATGGCAGATCTCAGTGTGCTACCTGTGACGTAATGGCCAAGCCCCGAGCCAGGAGGTAAAAGCGGCAGTCGGAAAGGGGGGGGGGGGGGGGGGGGGGACCTCCTGTCGTCCTGGAAGCCGACAGTTCTTTGTTCGTTTCAATATTGCATAATGTGCACGCAATGATATTTGACTCAGGATCAAACGGCCTCGCTTTGCGTAAATGTCAATGTTGGGCTGGGGATGTAATGGAAAAGATTTGCATGTGTTTATTATTACAGTCTGAGGAATTAGGCCACGCAGAAGATTTGTTCTGCTTTTTGGCTGCGTTTCCTCACATTCCAGCTGAAGTGCGCAAAGGTTTGTGCCCAGCAAGTTAACGAGGTGTTTCCGCCGCCTTGCTGCTTATCCACAACAAGGCTCCAACAGAACAGATTAATATCCCAAAGAGAGGCTATTAAATGTTAAGATCAAGTGACGTGAAAGGTGCTAAAGCTCCATTTCCATTCCACGTTGGGGGCGGGGCCTCCGCAAATTGAAAAATATCCCACTCAAGACTTGTTTGCATTGATTTTGCCCACTTAGATGTTAATACGCCACTAAAAGAGATTCAAAGGGCAGATTTGCACACTGGCTTCAATCAAGATAATCTGATTTCTTACTCGGCTGAACTGGAGAGTCGCCTCATGCTGATAAAGAAGACAGCAACCGGTTCCTATTGACCTTTGGGGAAGGCTTTGGCAAAACAAAAAAGGGCCAATGAAAATGCAAATGAGTCCTGGGAAAGGTGGCGCTGTAACTTGTCAGTGACAAACTTCAGGCGTAGCTCTCACAGGAAGGGCGTTTGAGTGGCACTCTTATGAACGTTTGGTCCCCTCAGCCACACGCACACACAAAGGTGTGTGTGTGGCCGAGGATGTTCCGGTGCTTACGCTTTGTCATTGCTAGAAAAGCCGTTCTGCACCACATGATCTTGGCTGTGTCCGACGAAAATGTTGCCTCTGGTGTGTTGTTGTTGTTGTTGTAATCTGAATATCATCTTCAAATGTCATGTCTTTTTTTTCAGGGGGCGCAAAAAAAAAACCTTTGGTGTTTTTCATAATGATGTGACTGGTGGCACTGCTGAGAGGAAAGCTAAATAGACTAGAACCATCCTGGCTCCATAGTTCTTGCTGAGACATTTTCAGTGGGCGCTCACCACCCTGAGCAAAACGCAACGATTTATTGACATTTTTACTGTGCTTAGCCGCCCTCTGGAAGAAGCAACTAACACCTTATTTTGTCGGCATGCCATTTCGAAGCGCAGACTCAGACAGGCATTAAGAGTAAAGCCAGAGTGCTGCCATTTATTCTTGAAAACATGATTTGATGTCGGAGTAGTCATTGTAATTACTGTATGTAACACTGGGCTCTCTGCTTGCACACATCTGGCGTGATCATTTGCCAATTGGGACACATCTGTCAACACGATAGGCTCAAAACAAGTTTTTTTTTTTTTCTTTTTTCAGGCTTGCTTTGCAGAGAGCCGCCGTCAGAAGCATTCAGGCAGAGATCCATTGAATCAGCAGTGCATGAACCTCTTTCAGACAGAAATCGGTAGTGTGCAGGTCAGAAAAATCTTTGTGATTGGTTTGCTGCGCTGCAAGGATGATGAACAGGGCGGGAATTTACCTTTTGATGGGGTTGCGCGTCACCGTTCTGTACAAACGACAAAGTCCTCCAAGTCATCGATGGACACTACCAGGTAAGAGGAAAGTTTCTGCCATGTGGGATCATTTTGATCTGATCACGGAGAACAAGGTCAATGATTTATCTGTTCTTGTTTTTGAGAAGTGATCATATTTCTTTTGGGTCATTCTAATTTCTTTCTGGGGGATATTTGAATCTGTTTCTGTTGATTATGTTTTATTTTCTATTGTAAGTGAAGTATAGGATTTGCTCCCAGGAGCTGTCTTACAGGAACCGCAGCACTTCCACAATACCGAGGTCCGGCGTGAGAGGGATGAACCGGCGGACCCTCTCGTGATGAACTGTGGTGCTTCCAGAAAACAGGCGATTGATGAGGCTATTGTGAATATGATCATCATAGACTGTCAGCCGCTTAGCCTTGTAGAAGACAAAGTCACTGCTGATGCCATTGTCGAGGTCCAAAGATACATCTCTGAGGAGACCACAAGATCCACTTCAATATTGGAAAACGCAAAGAGTTAATTACCCCGCCTTATACAGACTACGCACGCCATCATCATCGGTGCTTTGTGAACAACTGTTCTCAAAAGCAGGCCAAATGGTTTGTAAACGGCGCAATCGCCTCGGCCCAAAAATGTCAACGCAGCTGAGGTATCGTAATAAAAATGTGTCACTGAATTGTCTATAGTCTGTTTTTAATCTTTAATGAAGTTGCGTGCAGTGACTTAAAATCCAAAAGATGTCGGCATTAAAACAACAACACAGTTTCAACACAGTGTCGACACAGTTTGGGAAATGTGCCATACATCCAACGAGGCCTCATCTGCCCATCACTCGCCTTTGCATGTACACCTGCAGCTTCCAATTTGCACACACACACACACACACACACACACACACACACACACACACACACACACACACACGCATGCACGCACGCACACACACACACACACTTTTACTTTCACAGGTGTGATTCATTAAATCATTGATTAGGTCACATGACAGTGTGGAGGCCATGTCATAGGGGCCACTAGGTTGCCATAACAAAGAAAGAAAACACCAGGGGACAAACCAATATCAAGAAAAATAGCATATTGAGAGCAAATCACTCAACAAAATGCTCATTTCTATGATTAGTGCTGTCAGATTGCTAGTCACCGGAAGTATTTCTTTCACCTGAGCAGGAATTTTCTCTGTTCCTGAGGAAGCACTCGATTCATTTTGAAGGATGGGATGCTCGACGTCAAAGGTCAGATCTCTGCATGTTTTTTTTTAAGGGTCAACGATGTTATGAATTGTAGTTTTTTTCAATTGATTTGCATCACTACTAACAGTAATGCACTGTGTTTTCGAGGAGGATAGAGCACATGAAAGAATGCTCGAAAGAAACCCAAACCAAAGGATTCAATGGATTGGAGCCTTGCATCTGTTTTCAGCTTATTGAATATCTTCCACTTACTGAATGGACTCCTTTTGCCATCTCGAGAGCACATTTAGTGCCTTTCAATGAGACCAAATGTAAAGTAGGAGGACTTTGCTACCTTTCTTTTTCTGATGTGCACCAGTGCAAGCACGTCTGAGGGCTAGAAAAAAAAGTCTGTGCTGTACTTTGGATTGAGCTCATTTTGGCTTGAAGCTATATGGCGTATTTTGGAGCAGTTCCTTCACAACACATTAAAACATTCGTAAACAATGTGCTCCAAAGTGGGCATTCTTCATTTTGTTCTTTTTTTTTCTGTTAGTTGGAAAAAATAAGTAAGTTATTAACCTCCTAAGACGCGAACTCTTGCAAATGCATGCATTTTTGTCCACACATGTGGACGCCAGGTCCTAGAAGGTTAAGATGTAAAATGTCCTTGTAAAAAAAAATAAAAAGTTGATTGGACATGTTTTTCTCCTGGTAGCCAGCGGGCAGGAGAAGAAATGGGCCGTGTTCACAGAGACAAGGCGATACAAAATATGTATTTGATGTATTTGTAATCCATCATTTCAGGCCATCATTCTCATGAATACGGATGGAAGGAAACATGTTTGAAACGTATAGCACATCTATGAAACGTTTTTTTAAACCGTGATTGGTGGCAGAGAAAATGCACCAATCCATGTATCAAATAAGTGTACAGTATTTAAACACTTTTTTTTTTTTTTAGACTGTCCTGTACTGGTCCGGCAAGCAGGCCTTTCAAAAAATGTCCTGTCTGCCTAGCCTCTGTTCCAAAGTCAGCGGGGACAAGCTTAAGCTCTGCCGCCACCCTGACAAGGACGAGCGGCACAGAAAACAGACGTTTGGAGGAAAATGGACCTCCCACCTGGTCACCCCCAAAAAAGGAGGCTAGCCAAGCAAGAATTCCCATACTCAACGGTGTAGTCAATGTCGTAAACACATCATTGATTGATGCCTTTCAAAAAATGTCCTGCCTCACCAAATCAAATCGTAAAATCAAAGCAAGCCATTAGAATCCATCCATTTCACCTTTCTTTTCATACTGTAGCGGTCTTTCGCAACTAAACTAGAGGCTGCACGAGGACCTTTGCGGTGCAAGTAGGCCAAAGTACTGGAACTTGTTGAAAATATAAATATGAAGTAACGATTGTTATTGAGGAATATTTTGTGATATTTTTTCAACGCAGGTCCCGATTTTTTTTAGCACCACAGACCAGTGTCATGTCGACATATTTTGGTGAATGCAGATAACTGATGAAAACATACACCTCGTTGTGCTGAATGTACTGTCGTTTCCACGGCTTAGTGTGACATAAGCAGTCCTCCCTTTCACGGTTTGCATTTTATTTCCTTGAATACATTTGAGGAGAGAAGACTTAACATACTTTGCGAGCAACCGTGCTGCCGATCTCATTTCGGCTCAAATATGTGCTCTCTTCAATGGGTTGAGCGTTACGTCCCAAATTGATCATGATGTTGTCATGATTGCAGTTTTCGCCCCACTTGGTATCGCACGTAATATTTTGGCAATGAAGGTGAAGCTTCACTTTGCGCCGTTGCCCTTGTTCCAGTCCCTTTGTCCCACTGGTGTGAATATTTTAGAACTAGCTGCGATCAGAACAGCGAGGCTGACTGCTACTTTCAGCCATCAGCAGCCTTTTTAGAGGACACTTCACACATGTACACCATTTGCTGCAGTAAAAACGTCATCTTTTATTTGATAACTTAAGTTTTCATGTACGGTACAATGAATAACTTTCCATATGATTTTAAAAACAATATACCTGGCCGTCGTATTAAGCACGTCAAAACATGTGTGTCAACTTTAGACTAGACTGCACCGTGATAGAGACACGCAGCTATAGCGTTAATCGTGAAAAAATAAAGCCATATCGTTTAAAGCCACGACTATGAAATAAGTCTACTTAGTGAGATTCCAACGTCGAAGTGAAAGATGCAGTGCTGCTTGGTTTTTGGCAACAAAATACACTTTGGAGAACGAGCGAATCAGGAAGTGAAGTACATGATGCTCGCTTGCTCACGAGCTACACTGGGATGGACAACGCTGGAAATCATGTCTGCTTTGGTTCAGTGTCTCAGCGGCTTCATTTATGTAAGGTGACCATATTTTGATTGACGAAAAAAGAGGACACTCGGTTGCGTTTTGCAGTATCAATGGTATTGTCCTGCAATTGGCTGGCAACCAGTTCATGGTGTACCCTACGTATTGCCCGAAGACAGCTGGGATAGGCTCTTGCCCAGGGGAAGCGGCTCGAATAATGGATGGTTGGGTGATATTGTCATATTTAACATGTACCTAAAGAAATGACATCTTTATTATCTCATGAACAAACATTTTCTTCATGCAGGAAAAACAGACAAAAAAATGACATTCCGTGGACATCTTTCGCATTCTGCACTGCATGTTGGCACTATTACAAGGACAACTTTTTCTCAACATATTGTGCCTGCGTCTAACAATTAACGAACTCGGTCAACTTTGTACTTTGTGAACTCTCTCCTCATAGAGCTTTCTGGGTGTTTATCTTTGTCAATATTAGCCTTGAGCTCTCCGACCAGCACTGTAAGAAATTGAAACACAGACCAGATCGGGATGTCCTTCCATCCCATTTTAGCAGCATGCTGTTGGCACTCACACTTGTAACGCACCTGATCACTTGTCCTGACTGCCGCTGCTTGCCTTCTTTTTCAGGTTCTCCCGCCCGGACAGTGTCCACGTCACACATGGCATACACCGCCTGTCATTTAAAAAAAAAAGAAAAAAGTATCAGTAAAATTAAACACGTGCAAAAAAAATTACAAAATTCAGTAACACTAAACGCATGCTAATGGGTCGTATGAGAACCACTTAAAGACAGACATTTTCATGAAGTTATAAAACCCTCACTGACGCGCGAACAGAGTGTAAAAAAAGTGGACATATCCGGGCAAAAGAGGGCATTTAGTGACCCTAATTTATGAGCACATTATGGACAAAACCAGCCAGAAAGTGCTGCCCGCGACGGGGAGGGCGCACAGATCCTCCCTTGGGCAATTAAGAACAGCTTAGAAATATTCGGCACGCCATTGCCTCTGAATGTCACCTGCTTGGCGTGTACCTTCTCAAACCGTCTGCGGAAATGTTCACTGCACACGCACACGTGGCTGTCTGTTAATGTGCACACCAGGGGCTCGCCAAAACCTTTTGTTAAAATTATGGAATAACATGCCGCTGTGTAGCTTGTTTGCTGTTTCTGATTCCTCCAAACCTGGTTACAAGGCGTCGCTGTGGAGTGATTTCTACTCACTCGACCACCCGATCTTTGGACCTGCTTGTTCCGCTCAGAAGAACTCAACAATTGGTGCCATTTCGCTTCCTCCTCTCTGAGTGCCAAATCTCCCCTGCGCCCAGGGGCTCAGAGGTAAACGCTGTTGACAAAGGCTCAGAGGTAAACGCTGTTTTGCCTTCAGCTGCTGCCTTCACTCCTAGCTCAGCTGCGAATGTGCTGTCTACCTCATCATGAAAAGTCTTGAAGCTGTAGGGATGGCAGTGTGCAGGGTTCAGACCTTTACTGATAGTGTGCAGGCTAGACAAAGATTAATAAAAAAAAATCATCACATGCTGAGAAACAAGGAGTATAGAGATAGAGCTGTTTATCCACATAGCACATATTTCCTTGGAGATTCATACTGGGGGTGAAGCGTATTGCGTCGGCCATTTTAGTGGGGGGCCATGAATATGAGGTGTACACATCACCATTGAAAGGCCAATGTTGGTGACATAAAAAGAAGAAAATGAGACTGAGATAAATCATTTGACCTGAAACCTCTACAACCCGATTTCATTCATAAAAATCTTTTGGAAAAAATAACTAAGCTAATGCTGTTGTGAAATTGTACACACCCCATAGGAGAAACTGGAATATGGCTGTGTTCAGAATGAACCGATCACATGCAAAGTCGGGTGAAATGGGAGTCCGTATGGTGGCCTGGGCCAGCCACATTCATGGCGGAAAATGTTTGTCTGCATCTCATTGTTTTATAGAATGAAAACTCAGCATTTGAACAGGGGTGCGGAGAGTTTTTCCTCACGTGACAAGTTTGTGAATCCAGAAAATCATTTTGAAACATATTCCTGCAGAAATTTTGCTGATCAATGGGACCGCTCCGATTCTGTTCTCAATGTCTTGACGCATGATCCTGAGCTCACCCAAGAGAACTGCAGCATCTGCTCGCTGTCAGTGGAAGCAGCTCAAACTTCAGCTGTAGCATAAAGTTCAGTGAATAACACGCACCTGTGTACAGAGTAAAAAAAAATCACCCTCGAAGAGCAGTTTTTCTCTGTACTTGTGAATAAGACGAGTTGCTGGTATCCTTTATACTCGGAGTGAATCAAAGACTCAAAATGTACCGATCAAGTGTAAATGCTTTCTGATGCAGGTTCAGAACGATGCCCCCCCCCCTCCCTCCCCTACCTATTTAAGATGAAGATCTTTCAGTCTTTTTAAAAGCAGCTTTTGGAAAATCTTCTTGCACACCCTTTTAGTCATATGAGTGAGCTTTTTTATTTCTTGACTTTGCTTTGAAATGTCGCTGAAATTGCTTCCAAATGTTCTGCTCTTACTTGGCATCTGTGAGGCATATTGATGTACAGTATGTTGAATATGAAGTGAGCTGTGAATCAGTCATTCATTTTTTTCCCTTTACAAGTCTTGGTATTGTCTGGGTACTGTCAAGGTCCAAACAACGTGAAAAATTCTTGCTTCTTAAAAATCCCCTTGTATTATACTCCCTCTCGATGGGGTTCTTTTTTCTTTTGCCAAAAAATGAGTGTTATTCACAGCATTTTACAGTATAGTATGCTGAACAACAAAACTATGATCCTGCTATGTCTAGTTTCTTGCCCCCCGCCATTCAGCACGCATGCTCTTTTCTCATATTTACATATTTCATTTCAATGTTCCGAAAGGAAATTGCCATTTGCCGCCCACAGTGTTGTTGGGTTTTTCGTATGTGGGGCAGCCGTATGAGCAAGCAAAAGGGGGGGGGGGGGGAGCTGCCCCGGGTGATTCCGTCAGTATGTAAATGGTTGTTAACCATGTGGCACACATCGGGGTGAGCGCTGCCAGTCTCCCTCATTTGCATCTGCTCAGGTGCTGCAGTCTCACGCCATACAATCGAATCCGGAGGCGGTTCTGCTGTCTTGAGGGCGTGTGTAAGTGCCTCAAAGAGTCAGCCCGGCCGCACGAGAGCATTTGTGTCTCGGTACCGGCTGAAGGGGGGGGGGAGTCAAGGGGGGGGGGGGGGGGGGGGGAGTCAGTCAGAGCCACTCGCTCTTGCCGGAGGGATGCAGACGGTGAGAGGAGAGATTCCACTGCACTTCAACGAGGACGCCGCACATGCCGACACAGGCAAATAGACAGATGAAGTGAGTGGGAGCCGCTCGTGAAGGGGCAGCAGTGCGATTCTGCGACGTGAACATTCTCTTTCCCCTCACTGCTTGGGTCTGAGTCACTCCGGACAAGCGGCAAGGAAGAGTCGAGTGGAGTTGTGCTCTCCGGCCGAGTTAGCGGATGGACTCGCTATGAGCGGCATGGTGCGTGGATTTGTGGCATTTCGTTGAGATATTTCTCTCACCGTGGACGAGTTGCTCAGGTGAGATGCGCCTTTACTCCTGGCTGTAAAGTCCGAGCGATAGCTAGCTCCATGTGATGCCATGGCCGGGAAAAATGTCACTTTTTTTTCCATGCCAAGTGTTGAGATGAATGCTCAGTCAAACAGAGGTTTGGAAAAAGAGCACAAATAATTTGCTGGGCGCTTCTTCTAGACGTGAACACATTCAGCTTCTGTCCACAAAGTCTGAGCGTAAAGGTGAACAAGAGCAAAAAAGTACCGCAGGTCTTTTCGGTGTAATGAGCGGGCTGTGGACCCAACTTTGAACGCCTAAATTGATTTCAGTCATCATGCCGGGTTGCTCGAGAGGGTAAAAATGTCACCACTTGAATGTCACTCAAATAATGCCCTTCCTTCGCTAGAAGAAAAAAAAGCACTGCAACGGATGTTATCTTTTCCGATTCGTTCCCTAAACAATGTGGGGCAACAGCTTTTGATTCCTATTTCCACTGTGTCACTGTCACATTATTGTGACAGACGCAGAAAAGCCTCGGCAGCCCCCTGCTAGTGAAATCATGTCTTTTTTTTTTTTCAAGTTGGAGTTTGGTTTGGAGGCAGAGACACTGCTCAGGAGTAGATGGGAATCATTTTGTCAGGGGAAATCTCGGTTGCACGAAAAAAAAAAAACTCCCCGGCGATCGCTCCACATTTGCAGCCGCGTCGCTCCGGTGGAACACAGGGCAAACTAGCAAGACAAGCCACGAAGATCCAGTATGGTTCAACGGCATCAAGTAGAAATCCAGCCAAAAGAGTGTCCCCGCTTCAAAAAAAGTGTCTCAGCTATTGTCATGATGATTATCTTTTCAATATGCCCAATAGCACATGTTGAAAACAAACCCAATTTAGACCATGTCTTTGTCACTCACTTCTGCTTCCTTCATCTTAAGAGTAGTCTGATATTGGTCACATGATTCCTAAGATGATTATTTTCTTAATAAAACACCAATAATCATGGATATGTCCACTTCAACAACAAAAAAACAAAAAAAAAACCAGCTTCTAGCTGTGATTTTGAAATGTCATTACTTTGGTGGGCATGTATTCTCCCGTGGGACTGTGACTCTCTTTTCGATGTAGTTAGCGCTTTTACTACACAGCCCCAAATGTTATTTCTTGCTTTAATAAGGCAAATTGTTTTATTGAAGGACTAAAAAAAAGTCTTTTGGAAGTATCTTAGAGCAAAACACACCAGAAGGGCACAGGGTAATTTCAAACACAATCCTATTTATTCCCTTGCATATTTTAAACGCTTCCCGCAACAACAACAACTTTGCATGAAAATCAAGTTTTTGCTTGCAAAAAAAAAAGGGGAAGCGCCGGAATTTGCCTTGCAGGCCAGTGCCATCAAAAACACGTTCTCAATACTGAGCCTTTATTTGGCTTAGCAATTGCAGCGTAAGTGATTTGCATGGATGTTTTGTCGTTGAAGGCATTTATTAAATGTCACACTTTCAAGGCCCGTGGGACCCACAAATGACTGACAGTGTTATCCTCACTATCTCCACAATGTGTGTCCAACCTAAATGCAGCAATACGCCCAATCACTCAGCTTCCCAATTCAACGGAGTGCCCTGGCTTAACTAAATGGCACCTCGTAAGCTAAAATCCTCACCGACAATGATGCCCTCCTGCTGCTTCAGACACGATTGGCAAGGAGGCGCCTTTGGCCTTGAGTTTGTCAAAAACATGCCAGTAGCTTTTTGTTGGCATGGGAGCGTGTCCACCTATGTCCGCCGACGTCACGGATTGTGAACGTGATCCTCAGCAGATGTGTCCTGTCATGTCCTGGCCGCTCTGCCTGTGCCTGTGGGTCAGCGTGACGGCCGTTCAGCTGTGTCAAGCCACCTTCTACGACACCCTCCAGCAGCAGCGAGGGACCGGGCCCGGCCGCACCACCGTCCACACAATCGGTGAGCCCTTTTCATTCCCATCTCCGCAAAGCCTCCCAAGGAGATGAAAATGTCTTTTCACGTGATTATTGCACAAAAGGAGCCGCAGCCATTGTGAGCGCTTTGGCTCCTTACCTTTAATTAGATTGTCACAAGCTCGCAGAGAGTGACTTCGATTTCCTCCGAGTTCATTTCGCTATCTCGATTGGAAATCGCATTTCTTAACCTTGCAGCAAATCAATGTTGGTACTTTTCTGCTTTTCAACGCGTCCCAGCATGAAAGCGCACGTGCCGAGGACGGTGGAAGGCTTAAATATCATAGGAACAGTAGCTCCCATATGTCGAGACGCTTCCTGACCTGATGGCTTTGATGTAGGGCCGGGTATTCATTCACATTTTCAAAACCCATTCGACTTGATTCAAAAGGGCTCGATTCACGAATCACGCCGTACCAATTTTATTTTCATATGGAAGTCATTTGCCGCATCAGTAAAAATATGAACATTCACATCACAGGTGTCACATCATTTTATGTGGCCTGCGAAAGCAAATCATGCGTGTCAACTTCCATGATCTTTGCTAAAATATTCCCCAACATTTCAAAATGTCCTGTGTGAGAATATAACGGTGATATTTTTTGCTACATTTTTCTTACCCTTCTTACACTAACTTAAACAATAATTGAACTACAACTATTATTTTTGTCTTCTGATTTGAAAAGTCTTGATCCATCAAATTGTTGTGTACGTGTATGTAATTATGAGATGAGATGAGTCACCAATTATTCGGTTTCGTTGTCATAACAACCCTCTCAGGGAAGCCGTAATTACAAAGTGATTTATATTTGGAATTGAACCCAATGTAGTTACAGTACATTGATCATGAATGTTACTGAACATGACCTCATCAAAACAATAATAACTTAAATCAATTCACACAGGGGAGGCTGTGTAAATAAAGTGGGTGCTACAGATCCTTTTACATCCCGATTTTACAGCGGGGGTGCCCATCCCGTCAATCATGATCGACCGGTCGCCCGTGGACTGGCCCCACCTAGATCACAGGGGATTGGGGGGGTAAGAATTGTGTGTCTGTGTGCATTAATATTATTATTATTATTATATATATATATTTTTTGTTAGTGCACACTGCACCTTAAGCATCCTGTCACCCTATGCTTCCTATCGGTTTCATTATCACAAAAAAAGTATTTACAAAAATACAGTCAAACCTCGGTTTTCGTCCATAATCCATTCCAGAAGGCTGTTCGAAAACCGAAATTGTTCGAAAACCAAAACCACACTCTTTTTAAAATAAAAATGCTTACTGAACACGTCTGCTCACAATGGAAAGCAACAGGAGGAAGCGTCACTTCCTCGTCTCCCCGAGGAAGCGTTGCTTCCTCGTGTAAGGAAAGCGAGAGGAGTCAAATCGTGCATTCAAGTGCGCTCAGTTTGCTCGAGGAAATTTGTTCATCATCTGAGGCATAAAAAACTCAAAATTTTTGGTCGAAAGCCGAATTGGTCGAGAACCGAGACGTACGAAAACCGAGGTTTGACTGTAAAATTAAAAAGTAGTTCACCTTTAACCGACATGATTAATGTGACTGCATTGGTTTCAGTTCTGAATGTAAATATTCATACTTCTGAGTTAGAGCAAAGAGTTTCTGTTATTTGCAGCATTGCATTTTCTGAGAATGTCTTCCATGTGAAAGTAAAATTGGTGATGCATGAAATCCTTCACTGAATTGCAAATTGAAGTGAATCACGCTCTTGTAAATTGAATCAAACCAATTTTGGAAAATGAAATCATAGAGGTGGGACTGGAAGGCAAGTGTCTGGTAGCCAGGCCGGCACCCATTGGCCCGAAAGAAAAACGTGGGCTTGCCACCTATGGGAGTGGCCAAAGGGGTCGGGTGCGTGGTGACCTGGACGCCAGCCAACGGCGGGGACCTTTGCCGTCCGATCCCGAGGGACAGCTGGCTCTATGGAAATGGAATGTCACCTCTCTGGCAGGGAAAGTGCATGAGCTGGTGTGTGAGGCTGAGAAGTTCCGACTCGATGTAGTCAGACTTTCTTCAATACACCGCCTGGGCTCTGATACCAGTCCTCTCAAGAGGGTTTGGACTATTTTCCACTCAGGAATATCCCACTGTGAGAGACGCAGAGCAGGTGTGGGCAAATGTATTGCCCCTCGCCTTAGCGTCTGCGCATCGGGGTTCACTCTGGTGAATGAGAGGGTAGCCTCCCACTTTCTTTTGGTTTGAGACAGGTCCTGACTGCTGCTTGTGCTTATGCACTAAACAGCACTTCAGAGTACCCACCCTTTTTGGAGTCCTTGGAGGGTGTGCTGGAAAATGCTCGTTTTGCTCCGTAACTTCAGTGCTCATGTGAGTAATGACAGTGAGACCTGCTGGGGTGTGATTGGGAGGAATGTCTCTCCTGAACAAAACCCTAGCAGCGTTCTGTTACTGAACCTCTGTTTTCGTCACGCCCATAAGTGCACCAGGACATCCAAGGTTGTAGTTTGATGATTGACTTTGTGTTATGTTGTGTCATCGGATTTCTCGCGCCATGTTTTGGACACTCGGGTGAAGAGAGGGGTGGAGCTGTCAACGGATCACCACCTGGTGGTGTGTTGGCTCCGACGGTTAGGGAAGATGCCTGTCCGAAACCTTTTATGAGAGTTTTCTGGGAACTTCTGGTAGAATACCCCTTCAGAAAGAGTTTGAACTCTCACTTCCGGCAGATCTTTGCCCACATCCCATTGAGTCCAATTAGACCATGTTCCACATCTCATTGTCGAGGCAGCTGATCAGAGCTGTGGCCATAAGGTTGTAATGGCTTGGGAACGCCTCGGGATCTCCCAAGAAGAGCTGGATAATGTGGCTAGGGAGAGTGAAGTCTCGGCTTGCCTGCCTAAACTGCTACATCCGCGACTCGACCTTGGATAAGCGGAAGAGAATGAATGAATGACTGAATCGATATCCAACCCTACTCATTAGATACCGATATGAGTGAGTTAATCATTGTTCTATATGCCTTTCGCAGGAGAATGCTTTGTTCAATTACAATGCTGAAGAGATGTATCTCCTAGATCAGTGGTGGGCAAAATACGGCCCGCGGGCCGAATCCGGCCCGTTGGTCTTTTTAATCTGGCCCGCCGAAGTTTGGTACACAATTAAGGTTTGATGTAAAGTCATTTCATTTGGACTTGTAATGACGGGCATTTCAACGCCAGGTGGCGCCATTACTTGAAGTTGCAGAGCACAGGGAGGGAGGGGGAGACGATACGGAAGCCTGAAGTAGGGCCAACTCAAGGAACTCCAGCTCGATAAGACAATACAACACAATCCAATCGGAATAAGTGTGTGTGCGCCGCTATATTCTGTCAATGGATCCAAAACAGCGACATGCAAGTGACTCTCTATTGCAATGAATGTTACTGGAATTGCGAAAACTTTTACGTCCTGTAGATCATGGCATCCAAACGAAGAGGAACAGTAATGGCCGCGAAAGAGAAAGTGAATTGTATCTGATTAAACGAAGTGGGTTACAAAGTATGAAACTTTCAAGAGACGCTTGGAGTCTGAAAGACTCAAATCTACGAGACTTTGAAAAACGAGGAAGCGATTCTTGCACAGTCCGATTCTGGCTATTTCCATGCTCAGAGTCAATTGCTTGCGGCTCAACAGTTGAGTCAATGAACGTTTCCTGGAATGGTTTGACTGTTATCGTGTTAAAAACCTGATGCAAACTGGACGGCTAATACGAGAGGAAGCGAGTTCCATAGCGTCGAAGTGTCCCATGGCTGGCTTCAAAAGTTTGTTGCACGACATCAGCTGAGAGTTTTTGGGCAATATATTGTTGCATTTTGTTGCTTGTGTTGTCACACATGTTGTTAACATACTTGAACGTTCATACAGGACATATACCATAGTTGTTTCACTGTTCTCATTAAAAAAAAAAGTATGGTAATACTTTAATGCTGTTGTTCTGTTGATGTTGGTATGGACTGTCAATATATACAGTTTTTTTATATGTACTGTATCTTGTGCTGACCCGGCTCAACTGTCAAATTTAGAAATCAATGTGGCCCCCGAGCCAAAAAGTTTGCCCACCCCTGTCCTAGATGATGTACAGTACGTACCGTATTAGAGATATGTGCCTCCTTGTGGCAGAATGTAGTATTACATCTAATCAACATACATAATTTTTCCAATCACACCATATTATGTGGGTTCCAGATCGATGTATCATTTCATGAATCGATATGGGGCTATGAAAGGGAAAATCAATTCAAATTGTTGGCCACTGCAAAGGTCTGAAGCCGCCTGGCAGGCTATAATTTTTCATGCAAAGTTATCACACATTTTCTCTCTAACATTTGATCCAACGACAAAATGTGAGGGGGCTGGTGGGGCGAACATGTGGTTAGCTGGAAGCAAGTGCTGGAGTTTTGGTTGCCATGGTTGCACTCTTGTTGGAAACTATAGACTGAAACTTAGCCTACTCCTCTAGTTTGTTTCAGTGAAAAAGGGCTTTCAAGATAGCATATTTATATCACGATAAACCCAATCAATCATTTCACCTTCTAAGACAGGATTTAGGATTTTGTTGGAATAGGATGAGCCTTTAAATCAATGCCTGCCAATGATTTATTACATGAATGTTATGTTAGTTGCTCCACGTACAGCACTTTGTATGCAGCGATGGCTTTTTGAAAGTGCTCAATAAAGACAGTTGAGTTGAGTTGAGAAAATTGAATGTGAGGTGATGTCGTTTGTGAAGACCCATTTTCCACCTGCTAGGTCTTTGTTAAGATCGGACCTTAATTGGATTCAGTTCCTTAGTGGGATTCTCCCATATTCAGGACATTTTGCAATTTCCTCCTTGAGTCTGCAGCGGATGTTCATGCTACATTGCCTGCACTCAATTTGCTCAGCAACAACGACAGCACACCTTGTCAAATTGAATTGAACAGAAAATGGCCAAACCAGTCGGTGAACTTTTGTTTGGGGAGGTGTGTAAATGTGGTTCCCACCTCCACACTGGATGGAGGTGAAGGCATCGCTACTTCAAAGGAAGGATGCATCTTCCGTTTGCTTACTTGACATTGCATCGGACATATCAAGGAAAACCAATAGCAGCGATCAGATCCTAAGATCCAATTGGATTGGTCCGAGCCCTCCGCCTGCGTGGCTTGTCGTCACTCATGGAGAAATGAGATGCCACCTTTATGGGCAAGGGATGGGCTGCCCGTCCAGATTGAGCCTGACACTGAGACATTCAGCACTCCGTGTTGTGCACCTGTTGGATTGGTGAGAGGATTGGGGTTGACAGGTCACCAATTGGTGGCAAGAAGGCCAGTGGATGGAGAGCACCGGGCCAACCATTAAAGCCGCATGAATGCCATACGTTCAACCCCACCCGTTCTACTCCAGGAAATCGAGATTACGCAGGATGTGGGATCATTCCTGTCCATTGTAATTCAGACGCATAAGATGCATCAGTAACTTCCAGGAGGGACTGTGATGTGCTCGTATTTAGATACTTCTCATGGGTACTCTAAAACACCTTTTAAGAAAAACAAACAAACAAATAAACAAACAAAAAAAATCACAATAGTCTGCAGGGATAATACCCAGTAACAGGAAAGCATCACTAAGGTCAATTTAGAGATTTGGTTCGGAACCCATGAGACACGTTTGAAAATAATTGCTGACAACTTGGAATGACTGTGTAGTTCATATATGTGGGCTCAGTACTATGGACCTGTGTATGACGGACTGCTTTCTCACCCAAGCGAGAAGTGAAGCCACTAGTGGCCATCTTGCATTGCCGCCTGCGAAGCGACCCCAACTGCCAACATATTGATATCTCGTCAGTGTTTTCATGTTATTTTCTGACTCGACTCTGTGTATTCCGTACGGTTGTACCAATAAGTCTGGGAGAAGAGCTTCATGCGCATTTCATCAGATAGAATGAAATTATAAATGGTATCTCTTGGAGTGCGACTCAAAGATTGGTCTGCATCATATTATCAGAAGCATCAGCGATGAAATGAAAGCAAGGCCCATTGGGAAAAAATTTGCCGCAAAACGTAAACCTAACCTCTGTAAGTCACGATATTGAGGTCATATATTCCGAATTGTCGATGCAAACAGTGCAGTTGTTTTTTTTGAGAGGCTCTCATGACTCCGTACGGGGATCCTGGCGTAAAACATGCACTGGTTCTTAGTCCATGAAGGCAAAGGTGGACATCAACAGAAAGGATTTGCCTCGGGATCAGGGATCAGGAGAGTGTCACATTTGTCATGACAGGTAGCCTGGGTTTCGTTTTGACTTTCGTGGTTTCGTTTAATTTGTTTTTAGAACTGATTTTTTGGGGGGGTTGGTCAAAATTGCTCAGTTATGTCCAGGCTGAGATCTACGCACATACGTTACTCAGCACCATTAACTCGATAATTATTATTATAACTATTCTATGCCTTCTTCTAATTTATTCTTTGCACTTTTTGACGTGCTACTCCATTCACATTTTTGTAACCAATTCTCTATACAGTCATACCTCGGTTTGCGACCATGATCCGTTCCAGAAGGCTGTTCGAAAACCGATTTGTTCGAAAACCGAAACCATGCTCTTTAAAAAAAAAAAACTTTATTGAACACGTCTGCTCACAATGGAGCGCTACACGAGGAAGCGTCACTTCCTTGTGTAAGGAAGGCGAGAGGAGTCAAGTGGCGCATTCATGTGCGCTCAGTTTGGTCGAGAACCGATTTTCGGTTGTAATCCGAGTCATAAAAAACTTGACATTTTTGGTCGAAAACCGATTTGGTCGAGAACAAAGACGTTCGAAAACCGAGGTTTGACTGTACTGTATTCCAAACATCGATGAGGTGTACTTCCATTTTACTGATTGCAAAAATGCACTGTTTTCCCAAAATTTCTCATTTTCCACCCAAAATTTCACCATTCATTCCCAATGACAACAATATACACTTACAATTCAGAAGATTCATCTCATTCAATTCACCTTGGGAAGGATTTTCAAAACGTCCAAAATTTCAACATTCAACATTTTCCCCATTAAAATACTGACCCCCCAAAAAAATCAAACCATTCTCTTTTGTTGTTTTTCCTCCTCTAATTTCTACATTTTTTGACCAATTCAAACTGTTCCAATTTTAAATTGTTCACCTTATCTCTACCAATGCCAGATTCCTACTGACCAATAATTCTACATTTACCCCATTTAAATACCCACCCAAAAAAATCAGAAAATAATTCTCCTCTCATTAATGCATTTTTTTAACAATCCAAACTCTTCAAACTTTAAAATGTCCAGTTAATCGAGCTAGCGAGGCCCAAAATTTACACTTACAAACGAAGTAACATATTACCCATCAAAATACCCACTAAAAAATTTTTAAAAGTATGATTATTTCTTGTTTTTCCCCTCTTGTTTCTATATTTTTTGACTAATTGTAACCAATCCAACTGCCTACCGATTCCAGAAATTCCCACGTCACAAAAATTCTAAATTTTCTCCATTAAAATACCCACAAAAAAATAACATCAATGACAAATTTCCGAAGATTTTTATATTTTTTGACCGATTCAATCTGTTCCTACGTTAAACTCTCAAAGTTCATGCTATTCAGGGCTACTATTTTTCCCTCCAGATGGCAAAAAAGATCCACCTACAAAACAATTCAACATTTTCATCATACAAATACTCGCAAATTTTTAAAAAAAGTAACGGTCAGTTTCCTGTGCTTCAAGAAAGCAAGCTGCTGGTTACTCCCATTGACATGACAAATGGGTATTCAGATTCAGCTGTCACAAACAAAGGTTATATCCTCTATGCGCTGTTTTACACAGTGACAATTTAATAGGCTTATATAATGCTTCCTGGAGGCACATTAGTTTGATGCACCCCCCACCAACCCACCAAGACCTCCTCTCATTTCTTTTGTCAATGCTGCTTCTGCGGTCCCGGTGGGAAGTGTCGGGGCTCCTCAGCCAGAGGTCTTGCTGCATCTGCAGCGATGCATATCCTCCGCTTTGTTTCACCGTTGTTGCACATGCCACTCTGACGTGAGACCACTGACCCTTTTGTAGCGCACGCCAAATTTGTAATATTGCCTTTTCAAAATGGATTTTCTGGACTCAAGCGGCGTTGCTTTCAGAAGAGGCAAGGCTGCTTCCGCAGGCGCTCTAGCATATACTGTAGGCCTGCTTTTCTTACAAGATTGTGCCAGACAAATTTCCTTTTGTTGTCCCCCACAGAAAAGTATGAATTCTTCTTCTTAAAATGAATCTAAGGATAATCTGTGTTCTAATTATTATTGTATGCACATTGCTACAAATAACGTTTGAATATTTCAGTATTTGCCCTTTATTCGGCTTTTGGTTTATGAATAATTCATAGGAGAGTGCTCCTCTAAGCTTGTGGATATTTGTTTAAACTGCATGTTTAATTGAAGTTTTTCCAACCAATGTGTAAGGGCTAAAGCTTCTTTGCAAAATGAATTTCACTTGCCCACAGCTTAATTAATTTGCCCGCTTTGTTGCCAAACTGTGCCTGCCCTGCTCAAGAAGGCTTGATACAGATTTTTTTCTTTTATGCTCCTTGTCATAAATGTTAGCTCATTGGTGACTTTGACACTTTTTTCTAAGTGGCAAGTTCAAAGATGTTTCTCATTTAAATATCAAAAGAGGACGTTTTTGCCATTTAGTTTCAGGAGCATATTTTGGACACTGACTTAAAGATAAAGTGAGTAGTTTGGTCATCTGGAAGGAGCTCAGAATCGAGCTGCTTCTCCTCCATGTCCAGTAATGTACATAGTGTCTCTATTTTTCAATGTTTACCTTTGAGTTCAGCGCTCTTAACTTACACAGATTTATAAAACATCTATCTTAAATTGTTCGATTGTTGGGATAATCAAAGACGTGCGCTTTTTCATGTTGACCTCGCACTTATGTGACCTTTACTGCCGAATTATTTGTGAACATTTAGCAAACACGCTCACGACAAGTAGCAATAAGTGCAGCATTTAGCACATAGCATGATGCGGCCTGTTATGCGTCATCCGGGTGACCTCTGAGGCAGCCGCGTTCTCGACTCTTTTTGAGTAAGACACCACATCAGCAGCCGCTTCAGGCACATCCTCATGTCCAGACTTGTGCCATCAATTCACTCATCAAATCATTTCTCAACTTCTCTGTAGCGTAACTCAAATATCAGCATCATTGCTGTGGCAGTCAAAAAAAAAAAAGTGTCTTCACACTTGTGTCTCCGTTAATTAATTGTCTTGTGTGTGTAAAAAAGAGAGAAGAAAAAGAAAAGCCAAACATACGCACCTCTGCTGCTGCTCACTGCTACCTGTAACAAGCTTCATTCCATGCAAAAAAAAAAACCAGAGTGTACATGGATTATCGAATAGCATAGACCAGGGGTGTCAAACTCATTTCACATTGTGGGCCACATACGGCCTCGATAGTGGGCCGGACCATTAACATTTTTCATACTCTACTATTAATAACCAAAGTAACATGTTTTTCCTTTGTTTTAGTCTAAAGAAGCACAAAAATATTTGGAAAATGTTGACATTTAATGAACATATTTTTTACAAAACATTTCATGAAGCACCTTAGATTTCCTTAGACAAATGTGCAATTTACTTTTATCATTCACATAAATGCATTGCAACTGATCCCACTGATTGTACTAAGGCACAAAACTTTTAAAAGTATTCATTCGGTGTCTATGCATTTTTTCACTTTTAAATGATTCGGCGGGCCCGATTGAACCTCCTGGGGGGCCGGTTCCGGCCCGCGGGCCATATGTTCGACACACCCCGGCATAGCCAGTCACGCTGTTACTATCGTTCATGTCACGGATAGTTCAACACAATCAGTAGAGACACAAGGTGCACATACTGTATATTCTATATCCTCTGTGAAAAAGGACTAGCCATGCTGCTATTGTTACTTACAGTCGCGAAACTCTTCTTTGTGTGTCTATATCACATGGCCCCCTAGTGGCCAATGTGCCAGTGTTTGTTTTGTATCACTACTTTTTTCATCTTCCTTTTAACTAGCGTTCTCTGTCCCATTTGTCATATGCATTACAACCCCCAACCCTTGCTCTGGTCAACCCTTGAAGTTTTCCTATTTTGGTTCTCGGTACAAGCCAAACAAGACACTATTTTGTATGTTTGCCACACAGGCTAAGGAATTTCCCGACGACTTTTCCCCTGACAAGTATAAAGCATCCTCTCGGTAGTATTAGCTGGATTTGTTTTTGTTTCTTGGCTGCCAGCACTTTTCTAAACGTGTCATAGTGCTGAGCTGAGTGCCTGCCTTCTTACTCCAGGGCACTGTTTGCATGTGAGTAGCACAACAAACTATTAGCGATACCATTATTTAGGCTGTGTGCAGGCAAAATAAGTGCTTTTCTGCTCTGGCACCATTGTTAACATTAGGAGCTGAGAATGAATCAGTGGCTTTTAAACAGAGATAACAGCACCGCATGCATTTTTTATATTAATTCGTCTGTAATGGCGACTGTAAGAAGTAATTAGTATTAAACTTTCATTAGTCTGAATTGTGCTAGACAGGGACAGGAAGTGCCAGAGCATAATCCTGTACATTAGCCACCGCTAGCTGCATTTGCGGTCACTCAATGGCGGTTGCTGAGTTACATGAAAGAGTCTGTGTCTCCATTGTTACAAAGTCGACACACCACACTGCTGTGGAAATGTGTGTCGACTTTTTACATCCACTGCAAATGCAGCGTTTGCATCGCAAATGAAAGGAGCCACCACAGTACAACGCCACTGTAATTACTCTCGTCGGTTCTGCATGCAGGACCTGTGTAGGAGGAAACACTGTTCCGAGTTGATTCAAGAGTTCTGCTGTGGGAACAAAAGCTACGGTTAAATTAATGATAACTGTGTTCTCACTGTTTCTAAATATTCTCGCACGCCTTTTGGACCTTCTTGTCTCGCCTGCCCAATATTTTGCAGGCAAACGATGAAGCAGATGCGCCTCACCCCCTGCGAGCTTTTGGCCCATTTTAACACGTGTGGCAACCCTGCACTTTGCAAGATCGACAATACTTTTGTCGTTCACTCTTTGGCCATTTGGGGTGCGATTCACTGGGAGGGCTGAAGCTTTCTGGCATTTGCTTTTATCTTGCGCCGTCGGACCAAAAAAGACCTAATTCCCGCAAAGTGCTGTGCTGAAACTTCATTTCATGTTGGCAGGAATGGTCAGTTTGTTTAAAGATCCACAACTTCATTGTGATTGTCTGAGGTAGCTTGAGTGGCCGTGGATTGTCCCAAAGTTAGAGTACTGTGACTTTAGGAAAATATGACTCAAGTCACAATTAGTCCCCTAAATAAGTAAGATTACTTATTCAGTGAAAAAAAACCCTACTCAAGTAGCTTCTCACTGACTTACTTTCGAAAGGCCTGCAGTCACATGTCTGGATGGTACCGTTGCAGTTTTGTTGTCGGGCCTCTTACGGACTTCGAGGTTTGTCTGCATGGGTTTTCTCCGGGTACTCCGGTTTACTCCCACATTCCAAAAATATGCATGGCATGTTAACGGCACACTTTAAATTGATCCTAGGTGTGAGTTTGAGCGTGGATAGTTGTTTCTTCTCCGTGTGCCCTTGCGATTGGCTGGCAACCGGTTCAGGGTGTACCCCGCCCACTGCTCAAAAACAGCTGGGATAGGCTCCAGGACGCCCCACAACCCTTGTGAGGATAACCAGATCAGAAAAAAGTTACCCAGGGAGTTGTGTCTTTGACTTCAAGTTTTGAACACAACACAGCAACCTAAAATCTGCACTTCACACCTTACTGTCAATTTTATTCCATATATCAGTTAGGGCTGAAGATATCAAATATTCTTAAGCTCGAGTATTCTATCAGCCATCCCATAGACTAATGGAGTAGTGAGATAAAAGTTGGTTTTGCATTATTTCATCCAAAAACCTGCATGTGAAGTGCCGATCTTCATTTTGCCTTCTTGGTGTCACCACCCTTCTTTTTACTGTTGTAGCTGTGACTTTAAGTGTGAGCGGCTTTGCAAGGCAAGCCCTGTCCTGGTGAGTGACGTGGGTGTCAGCAATTGAGCGTGTCGAGCGTATGTTGAGCGTGTGGCCGTGAGTTGTCACGATCGGCAACTGCCACACTGCCACACTGACCGAGGTCGAGACGAGAGAGTATTGAGACAAAGACTTTTGGAGACTTTTGGAGAACGAGGCCAAGACAAGACCAAGACTGTACATAGATATCAAATTTAAATTGCCCCCCCCCCCAAAAAAAAAAAACGGAATAAAATGACCAGTATCTTTTTTTTCCGCATTACATTTGCTCCAAATTCTGCCGAGTTGTATTTGAAATGCATGGGGCGTGGCACGCCGGGTGACACCGGGAAGGCAGTGCACCAATTGCATTCGTCGTTGCTCATTGAGCAATGTAGTAATGGCCTGGTCTTGTCCAGTCTTGATCAAAAATCCCAAGTCGTCCGCCTTGTCCGAGACTGAAACAAGACCGAGTGAAAATGCAACGCTGAATTCTCTGGTAAATTTAGATGCTGCTCAGAACCCATGAAGACCGAGTTATTTCAAGATTTTTGCACCCAATTGTCTTTCTCATTCGAGGTCATGACAGTTGCATACAAAAAGAGTTTGAAAAAAAACGTTTCAGTTGCCCAGCTGTTGTAGCGGCCAGCGGGTGTCTGCATTGCTTTATCGCTTGGTGAAATGGAACAAAAAAATCATTCCTGCTTTTTGAGGCAGACTGGCAATTGTAGTTTTTATGTCACGTCCGCATTTGTGGGCTACTGTCATATGTTGTCGTACAGTTGCTGAATAAGTCTTCTGCACTGTCTGACTACATTCTCTTTTCTTTCTTCATTTGTATTGTGCATCATTTATGAACTTTGAGTTTGAAATAAACAATTTGATTGTAGTGAAGCGAGCATCTCTGCCTTCCTGTGACTTTTTCAGCTGTCTGAGCACATTAGAGCAATGGCGACAGAACGCACCCAAAATGACACTGACTGGTGAAGTCCTCGCAAATTCTGTGACAAATTGGATATGAATAGGCTCCTTTTTATTTTATTTTTAAATTGGAACAGACCAAATACAAAAGTCCCACAGTCCCATTTTTGGATGACACAGAAGGCGCAAGAGATGATGAGAGTGTCAGACAAAGGGGCACGTGAACTGCTTTCCAGACAGGATGTAAAGCCGCATCTTCGCAGCCTTTTACAAGCCGCCCTCCTGCGCATGTCATCCGGCACCAACGGTCATTTAGCCGACGGGATGCATTCTTACACCGTTTACGTGGCGTGCGCGCATTGAGGAGCAGCAGTCACATCAGGCCAGCCAGCAGCTGGTCTCTAAAGGCTCCCCGTCAACCGCAGCTAACGTGTCTTCTCTTTGAATGGGGCCCTTTCATCTGAGCGAGCCATCGAAAAACATGAAATGGCAGTTGTGCGCGTGTGGCAGATGGGGGGGGGGGGGACGGCTGCAACTTGACATTTCCACGGGAGCGACATTGCGATGGAGATGTGTATCTTGAGGGGTGGTTGGTTGAGGACATGTGTCTGGTTATAAAGTATGTGTTGCATGGACGAGGTGTGTTGTTCTAGCCACAAAAAGCCAGAGCTGTGTTTCACTGCCTTTTGATTAATCTCAGTTGTGCGGATGATAAATAAATAAGAAAACACACAATCATTGTTTCATCACTTTGTCCGCATAGGAAACACTTGGCCTTGCTGTGATTTGAAAAGCTCTTAGTTGCGGCCCATTCTCAGAGCTGACATGTTGTCAGAAATATCACAAATGCGTCAACAATTGCAACATTCTCTTTGCTGATAACTTGTTCTGATGTTTCTGTCTCCATCCTGTGCCTCATTTCGACATGTTGCTAATCTGACATTTTTCTCAAGCTTTCACTTCAACCTCACTTGTCAGATATACTCTGACTCTTTTCTTTAATTGTTTACTCCAGCATTTGCGTCGTCCAATTTTAGTTTTTTCTTCGCGGCTTCAAAACAAATTTGTCTCGTAGTTTTATCGAGCAATGTGTCAGTCCTCTCGCACTCCGGAATAACAAAAGCACTGCGGGGATTTATGTTTTCACCGAAGACAGGGAGAAAATAATTTGACAGCACGCAGTCACATATTTTGGTCCTCCATCTGCATTAATTTGACTTTGTGCTGGCAGAGACAGAGCCCCAGTCACCTGCTGGCTTGTGGAGAAAGCGGCGCCTATTATGGGTCACCTTGGATGCATTCCTCATTAGAAGGTGGCAGGCATGTTGCTCAGAAACAGGGAGCACGGTGGTCCTGAGATCACAACCCGCTGTCTCTTTTTAAATGACTTTCAAACTGAAAACAATTAACTGCATGGTCACATAGGCCTCGACTTTGTCAGGACTGGGGTGGAACACTTGTTGGGAGTCATTCAGACAGCGCGGCCATCGGAAGCCATCGTGTCATCACAGGGCAGTCCGGCACACATTTCCACCACTGATTAATCCCTCCAAATACAACCAAACAACAGTGGGAAAAAAAATGTCTTCAACACTAGAGCCTGGCCACCTGGGCACCGAATTCACAATGGGGGAAACGAATAACGCAGCCTGACATCTGTAAGTGCGCAATGTTCACCACGTTGGACAGATGCATCACTCAGGCAGAAACATATATGTTCGAAAATGACCAACTCGCGCTTGCTTACGTCTGTGATCCCCATTTTCATCATTTGGGTTCTTGCTCACTTTCCTTGTGTCTTTGAGCACGCTGTGGTTCGAACCAAAAAAGCTGGACGGGGACCACATTGCTGTGAACAAGTGATGTAACTGCTACAAAACAGCAGCGCGCAACCATCTGACGTCACTGCGCAGAATGTATTGCGACAATGGCGATGTATATGCAAAATGTTTCCTCATCTAGAAATTATTTTTGTTATCTTATGTCAAAAACAGCCAAATGCGTCAGGTAGAGTGAGCAGATCATGACAGTCAGGCTTATTTTTGAGTTTCACCTATAAACGCTCACGCAGAACGGATTTTACTGTGCATTGTCATTTACAGCTAGGAGTTAAAAAAAATTAATCCATCTGTTGGTGAAACTAGCCCTTCATTCTTAAACATTACTGTATTACATATTGTATGATTGACCTGATGTGCCAGAGGAAAACAATGAGGGCAGATTTGAATTCAGTGCAGAATATTCATCTCAAAAAGTTGACTTGCACCTCTGATTTAAAAAAAAAAAAAATGTAAAAAGATGTTGCCCAGTTTTCTGAGACGCGACTGCTGTCACAGAATAGATTCAAGTGGTATCTCAAGGCACCACTGCACAAAAGAAATGCACGCACTTTGAGCTGCGTTGGACCGTTAATGTTCAGTGGGCTTGCAATCACTTGTATAGCGAAAGACCTGCCTGAGCCCCTGAGGCTTTTCATTTACTGTATGGAATGAAGGGTAGGGTGCTGCCCACTCACTCATTAAATCCACACTTGGAATATGAAGTTGAGACCAGTGATACATGCTGTACAATATGTTTGGGTTTTCTCTAGAACGTGGTCATCCGGGGTGCCCACGTTGCTATTCGTATGGGAACCGTGAGCTCCTCAAGAGACAACCGCACAGTCTGGCCTCATTAGACTCAACGCCAACTCATTGCACACATCGCACTATTTCCATTGTGGTGGACTGGCCAGTTGTCCTCACACGATGATGTGCTTTTGTTACATTTGAAGAATCATTCACAGTTCTCAAAAGTACCGACTTCACTTTCATTAGGAACTGCAAGTACAATGGAATTGAACACGCACGACATGATTTGACAGCATTTTTCATTTGCAGGGTTAGTAGGGTTACCTTTCAAATGTACAGTTACTAGTCATTTGTGAAAAAAATTTTTGTTAGTAACATATTCTGAGTACCATATTATTAAGGTCGTGTAATTTGAATACTTTTGGATTTCTCTAATACCATATATAGCACAGGTGTCAAATTCAAGGCCCGGGGGCCAGATCTGGCCCGCCACATCATTTTCTGTGGCTCGCGAAAGCCAATCAAACATGTCGACTTCCATGATGCTAGCTAAAATCTCTTCCAAAACTTTAAAATTCTTCGATGTACTAATTAAGAGAGACACTGTAGTGTAAGCATTTTCTTGTTACGAACCCCCTCATGACAGTAACTTAAACAACAGTGGAATAAATCGTTCTTCTTTATATGCTTCCAGTCATAACGGCCCATCAAAGGAAACGGTAACAGAAATGCGGCCCGCGACAAAAATGAGTTTGCCACCCCTGAATTATATAGGGACCATAAATAGTGAAAATCCCGAGATACATTGATCGATAAGTGATTCTCAACCAGTGTGCCACTGCTGGGGCACATTATCGTAAGAGCTCTTCATCAAATTTCACTTAATTGACCCCAAAAACAATGTAGTATACGCTATAAAATATGTTCGTTCATCTGTCTACGCCAGTGACTTTTAAAGGCAGACAGAAGAAATGTCAATGGCGGAAAGTATATACTGTCATTGACATGTGATTCCACTGCGCGTGTGTGACATTGTTGTTTGGTGGTGTGCCGTGATATTTTTCAAACTTAACCCTTTCAGGGACAGCGGTTACTACAGTGGACAGCTTATCATGTTATCAGCTTACTGGGTGCATGAAAGGGTTCAAATGGATTTGAGTTTGCGGCAGTATCTTAAAACCTCACTCCCCTTATCCACAGGCACACACACACACACACACACACACCATAATTATGACTCGACACTGATACGTGACATCGTCACAAAAGAGCGCTTTTATTCCCCGTGCCAACCTGAGCCATTTTCATGGGTAACATGGCTTTAACTAGTAAATCTCTGGGTCATTTGTGACGCGAGGTGCTGTGGATGAACAGCTTTGCTCCATGATCACAGCAGGACTCTGACAGCATAACATTTCCTTGGAAATACTATTTGAGATAAATCAGTTCTTGTGTGACTAATTTGTAACAGTAAAAAAGTACAAAGTAGATTGTTCAGTTCGATGTACTTTACTTCAGGTGACTGTTCTGATACTTTGGGTGGGCGCCTTAAGATACAATTTTTTCTTTGCTCTATGAGCCGGCTTGTTACCCAAAACTCTCAAATCTATAGTCTGCTCTTAATGGAGATGGAGGATTGTGGTCATTTTGTTTACAGTGCTAATGCTAGTTTAGTTATGCTTGCGCCGCTGTTTTGTCATAGCTGGCTAAGTGTTCTCTAGGACTTTATCACGACTACTCACTTTAACAATCACATGCCAGTATTAATGGCCTTGTTTGAGAACAGCGCTATGCGTTATTGAGGAGTGAAGCTTTGCTAAAAGATTGGTGGGATTAGTGAAAGGAGGATATATTCACATTTTTCTAGTGCTTGTAAAATTCCAAACTTCCCCTGAAAGTGCAGGAGTTGATTCATTCATTTGGTATTTTATTGAATTGAATTGAATTGAATACAACTTTATTGTCAAATGTGTAACATACAGCACAGATGAAATTTCTTCCCCCTCAACATAAAACAAGAGGAGCCGCTGCGGGTGTCCGCGCCGCCTTCAAAAGAAAAGTTGACCAAAAAAAAAGACAAAATAATACAAGACAACACATGAAACACAGACACTTGTGCAATCTTAACCACTTTCCTGCATACACTTTGTTGTTTGAAGCCGTAATAGATGAAAGAGGAGCGAATCAAAGTGTCCTTTTCACCAGTGGATCAAAGACGTCATGCGGCAATGTGCACACGTCTGCTACAAGCTAAGGTGTAGCAACAAGAAGCTGTAGCATCCATTAACGAAAAAGAAAAAGAAAATAAATTATATTTCTTTCACTTTTTTTTAAGTATCTGTGCTTCGACTTAAGTACAGAGTGTGAAGTACTTTTCACACATCTGCTGATTGTCCATGACTCACCATTTAATGCAGAGTCGTTTTGTGCAACACAAGTGTTTTGTTACCATTTGTGCAGCAAAAGGCGTTTTCATTGAAACACTGGCTGGTTTTCACACCGTGAACAAAGTGCACAAAGCGTTCCCGGCGTTGCTTTTGTGCCAGAGAGCTTATTAAAACCAATTTTACACCAACTGTCAAGACACTGTTACATCTTGATGTGCAGCCATAACAAAACTGCCACTTTGCGATGAACTAAAACACAACAAAGGAGAAGAAATGTGTCTGACATAAATCAAGACGTCACGATAAGCCTGGAACTGTTTCCAGTCTTTTTCCTCATTATGGTTTTTCAGTTAGATGATCTATGTAATGTGATGAGACCCAAAGCAATCTACAAATCACAAAAACGCATAAACTTGGAACCCATGTCACCATCACAGGAGCTAATGAATTCTTTGATGTGAAAGGGTGCAAATGGTGTTCTGATGTTGAAAACATCTTTTCACTGCTCTGAAATAAAGCAGATACATCTGCAGTGAGAATGTTCAAATGAGTTATATCAGCGCTTAAACATCAAAGTTGATGTTTGACCTCAGTAACAGCAGATGAGAAACATCTTGCTACAAAGCCTTGTCATGAGTGATATATATATATATATATATATAAATAATATATATATATATATTATTACTTCACATTGATAGGAAGAGCCGACATCAAAGGATCAAATGCCTTCCATTTCTTCTATTTACAACTGAAACTACTCAGCTGAAATCAACATTCTTGCTGCAGTTTCTTTCGACCACAGCAAATTTCACGAGATCGAATTACAGTTACAGAACTTCACATATTGAGCTATAAAGTATGAAAGTGAAATTCACTTTTTTTCCATTCGTTTATGTGCCTGTCTCTCAGCAGTCATGCAATAAATTGCTTGACTGGGGGAATAGATATTCATTTGCATCACAACATTAGAAGTGCAACTGGATGTGTACACTACGCGTATGTGTGTGTGTGTATGTGTGTGCGCACGCGCATGCACGGGTGCCTGTGTTATTTTGCTTCATTGCCTCATACTACTTCTTGGTTTAGTATTTTAAACGAGTCTATCAAATGCAGACTTCATCATTTCCGACCCTGCCTTGAAATAAGAAATTGTGTTATTGCCACAATGACCCCAAATGGTTTATAATAATGCCAGGGAACAGAAAGAACACGACATTCCGTCAAAATCATGATATTTCGCCCTGTTTCATGTTGGTTAACAAAAATGAAGAGACATTTAAGCAGAATTTGTATTTTGTAAACCACATTTAGTCTCGTTTTTATACATTAACAATCTGGCTTAATAGGTTTAGTTATCACTATCGTCTCATGACTAGCAATTTCGTTGCAACTCGTCTCCCTCACGTGTTTAAGTCGTTAAGTTGGCAAAGATATTTCATCTTAATTTTCGCTGATGACAGCGGTACAATTCCCATGATAACGTGTAAAGTGAAGTCAAGTTTGTTTTTACATTGCACATGATTGAAGATGATTATAGAAAACGTGCAAAGATTGACAACTAATTTATGTTGTGCTCATTTGTGCTGATGTAGCGTTTTAGTTTTGGTGAATTTTCAACACGGCGATGGTCACTTGAGCCCCAATATGAGAGGTCCCTCGCTCTCTATATTTCAACTTAAACGCGTTTGTTCGCATCAACGGTTGTCCACTGAAATCATAATGTGCACTTAGCTAGCTCGCTGTGCCGAAACCAAAATACATCTTCCCTTCGAATAATCTGCCGGTGTGTGCTTTAGAGCGCCTCGTTGTCACTATGTTGAAAACTGCATGTGTAACAACACAAGCAATAAAATGCAAAAATATACTGTCCAAAAACTGTTTATATAACAAAAACAGATACAGACAGTCAGGTGCCACAACACAGTATAGTATGTACAGTATTTTATTTGATTTTTTTCCTTGGGAAAAATGAGTCTATTTTGGGTTGTTTTGTTTTGTTGGGTTCTTCCTCGTTTTCTATGCATGATCTACTTAAAGTTAAAATCGTTCGCAATTACAGTAAAACGCACGCCAATGTCACTGACACATAGTCGTTTCGAATTCGATGGGCTTTCCCATCTTCTCCAGTTGTGTTGAGTGGGCGTTGCTTTTTAAGCTCGTGCCGCGATCAACCAGGACGTAAGTGAATAAAGTTAGAAGATGTAAAATTCAGCAAATTATCCGAAGTGTGTCGTTGTATCGGGTAGCATTTAACCTCCCGCTGCATTCTCCATTTACATGGAATTTTGTAAACCTCAAAATGTTAATGCATAATTACAAGGATATCCTTTTCATAATTCCGGGGATGGGAATGTTTATGTACTGGCTTGATTCTGCTTTATTCCAGTCCCCACAGCCTTTAAGCAAATATGTTTCTGGGGCTCCAAAATAGTTTGAAAAATGAAGCAAATTTCCAGGTCGTGTAGTACATTTTGATTTTTCATAATTTTGATCATTTTCATTCTTGCTTGTTTCTGTGGCGTGTCAGTTTTAAAGGACATGGATCATTTTCACTTGCATTCACTTGAAATGTTGTTGTTTGTTTTGACTCCTCTTTGTTTCTGATCATGCCTTCGCCACTATCAAACTGAGGCACAGAGAATTGACTGCAGTCAGATACATTTCAATATTTGCCCACCACTCTATTAGGTTGTGCAGAATATACTGTAAGAAAGGAGCCAAATGGTAAATCAGCCCAGAGAAATTGGCCTACAGCTGCAACACGGGACTTTTGGGGAGGTAAAAATGAGACGGAGGGGCAGGCTGCCCGCGGTAGCCTCGTTACCTGCCAGTTTCTCCCCTCAGCGTAATGAAGACGGCTGCAGCAGAAACACAGCAGCTCTCGTTGAGACCTTATGCACCGACACTGACCCGACGCATGAAAATACGTGTGAGACACCGTCAATCAAAATATTCCTGGACTCACACACACACACACACACACACACACACACACACACACACACAGTCAATTATAATCTTCACCAACACTCACTGGTCCACCACCCGCCGCGCCCCCCCCCCCCCCCCACCTCACTTTCCTGCGAGACATTTACGACAAACATCCACTAGCGGCAGAACAACATCAAGTCATTTTAGTTGAAAAGGAGTTGATGTACCTGCTCGGGAGTGCGTTAGTTTGATTTTAATATATTCACTCTTCAGAGGTAATGATTTCCAAATATAGAGTTATCTCTGCTCTGTTTGCTGCCGACAAGCAATGCAAGTAAATTCTGTTGAGCCGCGTGTTTTTTAATAGATCAAAGAAGGAATCTGGGGCTGTCTTCTGCAATTACGGCAATGCATTAAGAAGAACAAACCCCTGTGGGCTGTTGTTTTCAGATGATGCCCCAGTGCTTCCTCTGGCACATCACCATTAACGTTGCCCTTTTATTGAATGCATCAGACAACCAGAAACATTCTTCCAGACCAGCTCCAAGAATTCAGCCCAGTGGCATCTTCTCCCCAAATGCGGAGAGTAAATGTAAGCATGTAAATTCATTCTCTCTTGGTTGTTTCGTTGCTTTTTCAGAAAAGCAAAATGTGCCCGGGTGTCAACCGGCATCTGTTGTTAACGTGTATTATGTTTGGAGTCGGTTCACTGACACCTGCGTAAGCGTCTCACTTTTGGTAGGAATATGACCTGAAAGAGTCCTTTTACTGGTTGCTTCCCTTATAGCAATGCCAAGCATATCGTCGAGAAATGGCAAGTCAAGAAGAACACTGCAAGTCCTTCGCATAGCCACGTGAAAGCTTACCCGAATGGGCTGATAAGTGTGAGGGTCGAGTGAATCAAGTGCATGAAAGTCGAGTGATCTACTTCCCTCCTGCAGGTCAAGTGGGGCTGTGTTGACTAATCCCCATGATGGTACAATTATGTCAACACAGAACTATTTGCAGCTTGATTTGAAGCCACTTTTTGGCTGACGTGGGTTTTTGGGGCTTGGACTAATATTCTTGTCATATTGCTACAGAACAAATATGAGTGAGGAACCAAAGACTGCCATAAGTGGGAGTCTGGTTTTGCTTCTAACTTCTCTTCAATTAAAGTTATGGAACAGCACAGCGAATATCATTGAAAACATTGCAATGACTTCAATTGGCTGGCATCTAGTTGAGGGTGTACCCCGCCTACTGCCCCAAGATGGCTGGGATAGGCCCTCCTGAGGAGAGGTGGATCAGATAATGGATGGATGGGCAATGGAAATGATAGTCCAGCTACCAACCAGTATTATAACTGCTCAGATGATTTTTGGGCCAAACTTTTTCTTTTGTTCAAGTCACAGTGAGTCAAGTGCACATTAGCCCCCACTTCATTCATTTATTGATTTACTTTGTAAGCCTTTTGGAAATATTTCTATCTCAAAGCCTAATGCTGAGCAGTGATGCAGTTTTGATGGATGCACTGATTAGCGTCAGACGGTTGCAGTGGATAGATGCGTTTTCTCACTGGCCCAGCAGAGACAACATTTATGTTTTTCCCAAAACAATTTGAAATGTGGACTCATCGGACCACAGCTCACTTTTCCACTTTGCGTCAGTTCATCTCAGATGAACCCGGGGCTCAGGGAAGCATTGGTGGCATTTCTGGGTGTTGACATCATATATGGCTTTCACTTTGCATGGTGTGGAGTTTATAGCCATGAAATTTGTGAACTGACAATGGTTTTCTGATGTTTTCCTGAGTTCATGTGGCAATAACTTGCCACTTGCCAATTTTTTTTTTAATGCACTGCTGCCTGAGGGATCAAAGGTCCTGGGCCTTCATTGATTGTTTTTGGCCATGCAGACATTTTTCCACATTCTCTGAATGTTTTGATGATACAGTAATCCTTCGTTTATCGCGGTTAATGGGAACCAAAACCACCCGCGATAAACGAAAATCCGCGAAGTAGCGACCCCCCCACCCTCCATATAGGTACATGCACATAACATTTACCAGGCCAAATTTAATGTAGAAGTAAATTTTGAAGTAATTAACATGACTTAATGCTGTATACTAATACATTTAAACATGTATAAGTTAGGTTAGTTTATGAATATGAAGATGATATGAGATTTTCTTTTTTTTTAAGTCCGCAAACGGTCCGCGAGAAGCTGCGAAAGTCAGCAAAACAACAGCGAGTCACATAGAGCAACTTATACAGTACTGTACTACATGTACAGTCAAACCTCGGTTTTCGTCCATAATCCGTTCCAGAAGGATGTTCGAAAACCGAAATTGTTCGAAAACCGAAACCACGCTCTTTTTAAAATAGAAATGTTTACTGAACACGTCTGCTCATGGAAAGCAGTACTGTCTACATCACATGTCAAATATTCAAGTGCTCTCAGTTTTTCGAGAACCGAAATTTGTTCGTCATCCGAGGCATTAAAAAAAACGCGAAAATTTTGATCGAAAACTGAATTTGGCCGAGAACCGAGACGTTCGAAAACCGACTGTAAGCCGTGAGAAGCTGCGAAAGTAAATGAACATAGAGCAACGTACACATGTATATGAGCTGCGATGGAAGCCGTGATAAATGAACCGCAAAATAGCGAGGGATCACTGTATTTTGTATCGTAGATGATGGAATTCCTAAATTCCTTGCAAGTGCATGTTGAGAAACGTTTTTAAATTGATTGATTTTGACCAAATTATGAAGCTCACTCCATCCTCGTTCATGAAGCCTTTCAGGGATGCTCCAGTTCTGCTCATTTATGACTCTCACTGGTTTCTGGTGAACCTGTTCAACTTCTGGAATGGTCCAAGCAGGTGTTTTGTGAGAATATTCAACTATCGCCTTTCCTGGCACATGTTCAAATTCAAAGTGAGAGATATTTAAAAAAAATAAATAAATAAAAATCATGTTTATCAGTTTGAGCATTAAATAGCTCGTGCTTGTATTCAACTGAGTATTAGGTATACACGATATCCAACCGTCAAGTTAGGATAATGTCATGAAATTAACCTCACGATACAATAATGATCATGATATTGTGGGGGAGGCTGGTGATGCAAAAAAGCTTACGATACTGAATAAAAAGTCCTACTCCTGAAAAAAAAATTAAATTAAAAAACAGCTGATGATATTGTGAAAAAAAAGCACAGTATTGCGTGTTTGTACATAATAACAGCAGTGACAAAGAAATAAGCAGGGGACTGTCCTGGCTCCATTCCTGTTCCCTCTCTACACCTCGGACTTCAGCTACATCACTCCAACCTGCCACCTTCAAAAGTTCTCTGACGACTCTGCAATCGTCGGCCTCATTATAAAAGAGATGATTGGGAATACAGGGGACTGACGGAGGACTTTGTGGACTGGTGCCTGCAGAATCACCTCCAGATCAGCCCCGGGGAAAACTAAGGAGTTGGTTGTGGATTTCTGCAGGAAACAGTCCCCACCTGCACCGATGAACATCCAAGGTACGGACATAGAGAGGGTGACTGACTACAAGTACCTGGGTGTTCTTCTCAACAATAAACTAGACTGGTCTACCAACACGGACGCTCCGATCAGGAAGGGACAGAAACCCTACTCAGAAAACTGAGGTCTTTTGATGTTCAGAGGTCACTCCTTAAGACCTTCTATGACTCTGTGGTTGCTTCAGCCATCCATTATGGCTTAGTCTGCTGGCCAGGCAGCATCTAAGCCCGGGACAGAGAGAGACTGGAACGACTGGTCAGGAGAGCCAGTGCTGTCCTGGGCTGCTCTCTGGACACTCTGGAGGAGGTGGGCAACAGGAAGATGATAGCTAAACTGGAAGCTGTGATGGACAGACCCTCCCACCCCCGCCAGGCCACCCTGACAGCACTGGGCAGCTCCTTCAGCCAGAGACTGATACACCCATGCTGCAAGGAGAGGCACCGCCGCTCGTTCCTGCCGACTGCTGTCAGGCTACTGAATAAATGCGCCTGAAAACCTGGACTCTCGCCCACTCACCCATTGTAAATAGCACAGCCACCTTATGCAGCATATACAACAATTGCATATATGCTTATATCTTATATTTTGTATTTTTTATATTGCATTCTGTACTGTGTACAGTTCATTTTTTGTTCAAAATGTATTTTGTGCATGCAAATATTTGTTTTCGACTTTTTCTACTTTCTTCCCTCCAAAACGTTGCTGCTGTAAATTGCAAATTTCTCCATTGTGAGACATTAAAGATTTTTCTTATCATTTTATTGTCATGTGGGTTCTATTGGCGCAGTGGCGCAAAAGATCATTCTTTATGTAGTTCCCAATGCTCTTTTAGGCTGAAGAGGGCAAAGGGTGTGTTTTTGGACGGAGATTTGCTGCTTTTAACATGTTTTATACTGTATCGCAACGTCACAAAACCGTGACTGTTACATCCCTATTGATTGGAGGCCGAAAAGGATTTGAAAGTATTTCTTTCGATTTACATTTCACACAAAGTACAGTGCGTGGAATTGGGGTTTGAACTTGCAGTTCTGGGAAAAGAGCTGTCTCCGTCATTGTAAAATTACCTCCAAACGGACGGTAAGATGCGCATGTATACACTGGATGTGTCTGCCCTGTGATAAGTGATGAGTCCAAGGACAGCCTGAATCAGGTGGGAGAGACTGCAACGTTCATGTGACCCTGAATAGGATCAGCACTGCAGGGAATAGATGAAGGAAGCAACCCGGCGGAATGAATACATAAGATTCAGACTGACCAAGGTTTTTCGCTGCTTCTCGGAAAATCTTCTGCATTTGCAGAAAGTTGCAAAAGGGAACGTTCAAATACAGCAGGGGCGAATCACGCAAACTGGAGCCCATTTGCCAAGGCGGCAGCTCCTTGTCAACTATCACTTTCGTGCCAATATCGAGTAGCAGCTCCACCTTTAGGCCCCCTCCGCCCCTTTCTCCTCACAGCCCCCTTGATCTCGTGTCACGCTGGCGGCTGTAATTGTCACATGGTCCTTTTGCAACTCTCAGGAGTGGAGAGTCTGAACACAGCGGGTGGGCGAGGCCCGGCGGTCAAGGTGGCTCGACCCCACTCGGTCCGAACTTCCCATCCTTTGGGGCGCAGCTCGTAGCTCAGTGATAATTGCACAGCGGGGGCTATGTCCATATTCATGATGACCCTGAAGCAGACCTCTTCTCCCACTAATAGGACTTTTTTTTTTCTGCACGCACTCACACACGTCTCTTCATCATCACTCTTCTACATCAATAAGCTGCACAGGCTTTGACTCCTCAAAGAGTGTACGGCACACACTCATTATTCATGTTTACAGTGATATTTTGTCGTATTCTTGTTGCAGGATATTACGCAATCCATCTCAACGATGAATGTGAAGGGAATTTATGGATGAATATTGTGCGGGCCAGCATTTCACCTAAATCATGCAACTAAAAGGACAAATATGGTTCAATGGATGAACCAAAAGCAAACCCAAAGCAAGAAGTTCTCAGGAAGCAGAATGTTGCTTGATTTCATCTCCTGAGATGCCAATTTAATGTACTGTAGTTTTCTTTTTTTTTTCCTTATCAGAGGGGGGCACGTGTGAAGTAGTTGCTGCTCACCGCTGCTGTAATAAGAATCGCATTGAGGAGCGCTCACAAACAGTCAAGTGTTCTTGCTTGCCGGGGAAGGTGGCCGGAACCACCAGGAACAGACCTTCATGTGTTGATGGTGAGTATTACTCTGTTACAGCATGTCTTGAAACTACTGGGGCTGGCCCACGTCATTGTTTTAGCAATGCTTTAGGGGTGTTCACACGGCACACATTTGCTCCGGTGCTGCACCGATGTATTTTGTTGCGATATATCTTCCACCGGAGCAAATTTTGTGGAGCGGTCACACGTACAAAGCCGCTGAGCGTGTTAACCCCGGCGTAGCACCGGCGTAGCACCGGCGTAGCACCGGCGTAGCACCGGTGCAGCCCCACTTGCGGTCATACGGCAGTTTCTGCAGCGGTGCAAAACGATAGAAAACAAAGAGCTGTCGTGTTGGTTCTTTTTAAAACATACACAACTCATGCAACTGCTGTATAGGTACGTCCTTCTCGTTCTCGGTCTCTGTGCCGTTCTAGTTGAGATGGTATAACCCAAGAGGCAAGGTGCCGCTTGCTACTGTTATGTCTTGTGTCGTTATTAAACAAACACATGACGGAAGTACAACAGAGCACGAAAGCAACGCATTCTCGCCGTACGTAATCAACTCTTCTCATGCGTAGCGAGGCTACTGCCCCCCGCAAACGAGCATTTGCTCCGGAGCAAATTGTAGCGTTCACACATACCATTTTACATCGGTGCTGCCCCGCACACGAGCATTTGCTCCGGAGCAAATTTTTAAACCACCTCCCTGAGGTGGGTTAAATTTGCCGTGTGAACACCCCTCTTGATGACTAATTCAGTGTTCCTTTAAAAATCACGTGAATTGAAATAGGATAAATTGGCAGGAATTTGCTTTTGGTCATGACTTTTTTAAAACTTTTTCTTGCATACCCATTTTGCAATGAAGAGAAGCGGTCTCTGACCAGCACATTGGGGTAAGCGGGTAGCACGTCTGCTTTACAGTCGACGGTTGAAAGTTGGAACCTCAGCTTGAGCCTTTCTGAATGACAAATTCCAAATGTGTCCTTGTTAGGGTCAAGAAAGAGTCTGACATCTACAGTATTCCACAGTATTTGACAGTATTATATTCAAGGGTATTTTACTGCCTCTTCAATGAACTAGAACGTTTTCTGCTAACTAACAATAAAACAACAATGGGACTCCACATTTTGAAAAGAAAAACTACCCTGCAAAACACACATAAATTCAGCACATTGTGTTTTAAATGTTACCGTGGCAGAAGACTGGACTGTAGGCCTGCTGAGCGCCAATCTTGTTCTCTCTACCTATTTAATAGTCTGACAGGAAAGAATACATGAAATTGATGTCAAGTTTGAGCGACAGTGATTCCAACCTTTTTTGCACCAAGGACCAGTTTTGCACATTCAACAAATTGGCATAGAAAGAAACAAAAATTAAGGATGAACGGGGAAGTCACCCCAAATATTTTCTTCTCAGTGACATGTTCTATGGGCTTTCACCGGTCAAATCACCCATTTTCTGAAGCTGAGCCATGTTTGGTCGTTACCTGAGCCGTGAGCAACCGTGGGGTCATATGCAGTCGACAGCAAGTGGCAAAATGGCCGCTCCCTGAGATGGACAAAAACTGGTGGATTTTACTGCTGAATTCATATTCCAATATGAATCAGAATGCTGTATTTACACTCGTGAAGGAGCATGGAACGTATGATTGAATAATTTTGGGAGTTGACTTCTTCCCTTTAAAAATACACCTCACCAATACGCTACTTGTAGTTGTAATTGGAGAGCAAGCATGTTTGTTTTCAACAAACCGAACGGTCTTGTGTCCCATGAGGAGGAAATCGGCCGGCCTCCTGCCGTCGCCTGACCTCAATGCATATGGATCAGCAAAATGTCTGCCCAACAAAGCGTCGCAGTCTTCATAAATCCGTACGAGGCCGACAGTACAAACGTAAACTGGCTGTGGATGAATAATTGCAGTCGAATAGAGCAGCAGTTAGCCTCAACAGCTTTGATTCTTACGGTGACCAAGTCTTAAAAGATTCACAGAATTGGCACCTTGAGAACTGTGGCGAGGAATGAGGGCAGTGGTGCAAAGTGAAATGGCATTGGTATAATCACAATTTGATGTGAAATGGCGAAGAATGTCACCGTTTGCTCACGTTATCGACGACGTTCATTACAACACACCAACCAGAATCGCAATACTTGCTTTGCTTTATAACCCTCAAAGTGGCATTTGCTGAACAATACTGACGTTGGTGTCTTCAGCCATGTGGATCCAAGAGGCGTGTTAAAATATTGGACCAAAAATGGAACCATTAGCAAGTGTATCCTCAAATAGAATAAAAACCCAAGTGAAATAGAAAGAGGGAAACAGGAGAAATGTCACGTTTTTGGCGCTCCCCAACAATGTCCCATCTTAAACCATGCAATCCATTTTATAGATACAATTCTCGTAAGCACGCAGTTGTCCGTGCAGTAACATTTTGGCGACAAAGACCGAGCTTCCCTTTATGCCTCTGGTATGAATAGTTTAAGACTAGTGGCGATCAGAATAGCGAACGGGTCCCGGGCTAATGGCCTACTGACTAACTCTGTCACCTCGTGTCAAGGGACCAGAAACCTCTCCAGTGTGGGGTAGACCTTCCCACCACTACACCACACATTTGACCAGTGTGCCTCAAAGAGGACACACAACCTGATCGGAGACGGCACAAATTCACAACATACCACTTTTCAAATTTTCTCCCATCCGCCAGATGCTACAGTAGCATCACAGCCACAATTTTTCACTATACCCATGACAAACATCCTGAACCTTGAATCCCTTCAATTGTCATCCCAAAACATCTTATTTTCATACTATCGGACCCAGGCAGACGCATGATGACTGGTGTTGCCGTGTTGGCCAGACGTTTTGCTGCTCCATAGAGCGTTTTAATCTGCCGACTCCAGCAGACAGGTCAGTCTAAACTCCTCCTTAAAATTGAAAGAACCCGATTATCTGAATCGCAACGAGTCAGCTTCAGGGCAAAAAACCGTCACTGTGGAGTGGTAAAGTCAGCTTGTCGGTTCAACCCTTTAATCGGCGGCCAACGAAAAAGATAGATGTATTTTTTCCGACAGGGGAGCAAAAGATTCTGTCACTTGCCTCGTGCCAGAGATCATTTTCCCTGGGATTATGTCATGTATGACAGCAGACAGTTAGATCCACGAAGCCACTGTATGTGTGGCGCAGCATGACCAAGAGTCGAAAAGCAATGCTAAGCAACACACATTTAATGATGTAGATACAATGGCGCTGTGCATGCTTTGTCAAATGTCTGCTGTGCGATCCACACACAAAAAGGGCACACTGTCTACTGTAAAGCCTCTCACCTGCAGCTGTCATCGTGACTTCCTTTTGCAAATTTTCCTGCAATTGGCTGCAGCAATCCAAAGTGTGTCAATCTCAACTTTGACAGACTCACAATAGCACATTATGACCCATTAGTGTCTATTTGCCCTGTATTTAAGGCAGTTTTTCCCTCTCCATCGGCACAAACGTGGGCCACATTATACTCACACCTGCCACTCAATCTGTGAAAAGTATCACTTTCACCCAAGCTGCATTTAATCAAGAAAGAATATAAAATTACAGTAAAAGTACAGTACAAGAAAAATGCCTAGCTTGGTTACTTGTTGCCCACTTTGGGCTTTGGTTTTAAAATGCCTGGCTGGATTTGCAGTTTGTGAGACACCTACATTACTGTCTCGCTTGTCTTTGCTGCACGCAGCATCCATCGTAATTGGAAAGTGGTGGTGTGAGATGGAGCCTTGCCTGGAGGGAGAAGAATGCAAGACGCTCCCTGACAACTCGGGCTGGATGTGCTATGCAGGCAACAAGATCAAAACCACCAGGGTAAGATAACCTCGCTTGACCGCAGGAAACAAGACGTTAAGGCAGAGAAATGTAGGCTTTAGCATTGAATATCCGGTGGATATATCACAGTCGAACTAACACCCATATGGCCTTTCTTCCCCCACCCAGAACACTCAGCCATACACAACGTCAGCTACATACTGAAGCTTTGCCAGAGGCTTGGACTTGAACGCCTCTGGTGCAAAGCTTCAATTGCAGGTAATTTCTGACACTAAAAACATTTGCACTTACTATCATTTCTGTGTGAATGTATACTCACTGGCATTTGAATATACACTCTCTGGCTTTTGATACAAGCTGATGGAAAAGCAGGGAGTGGTGTCCGGAGATGCGCGTGACCCGATAGACATGTCTTATGATTCGTCATGTATTGCTCTGCAAAAATTTCAGATATGTACAAGCGCTGTGTGGTTGAACTCAATTCCATTCACTTAACGACCAGCAGCAGTTGGTGAACAATTCTTCAAAAAAGATAAACCACACACACACACACACACACACACACACACACACACACACACACACACACACACACACACACACTGTACTTACGCAAACATACATTGTGATTTTCGAGGAATGTTGTGAAAGTAGGGATGCACAGTATATTTATCACACCGATATTGGGTGTGGGGGAAATGACATCACGTTCATGGGTCCGATATCAACCAAAGTGGACCAATAACAAGAGCTGCATCAAATCTACCAACATAATAATAATAATAATAAAAATAATAATACATTTTATTTAAAAGCGCCTTTCATGCCACCCAAGGACACTGTACAGAAAATACAATGTAAAGATAGAGAGATATTGTATAAAAACAGGACATAAAATCACAAAACAGCGGAAATGGAAGAATTACTTGGATTCCTGTCACTCTCATAGTGTCAGCAAGCCTTTGCTGCATGACATAGCACATGTAATCTTTTGTTTGTTTTTGTTATTTTATTCCAAGCCCGTGTTACTTAGCAGACCCGTTTGCCAGAACTCTGTTCGGATAAAGCGGTTCGGACAATGAATGAATATATATGGATGGATGGATGGATGGATGGATGGATGGATGGATAGATAGATAGATAGATAGATAGATAGATAGATAGATAGATAGATAGATAGATAGATAGATAGATAGATAGATAGATAGATAATTGGACCAGCGTGTTGAAGGGATGCCATCTCAAAATGCTAGTATGGGGGTGACACCCACCCCAATCTTTCGCCAGAAACCACATATCCCCCATCCGTCATAATATAGGGGGGGCCTGGACTTAGCAGGCAATTCCTTCACCAATGCTTGTTCATTTTTGAACAGCAACCTTTTACTTTCTCCCAAGATAGTTCCAAGGTCATATTTATCATGAGTCTCCTGACTGTTCAAGCTACATCTTGGGCAATGGCAGTGAGCAACGTACGGCCTGAGCTGCCTGGTTTTCCACCACCCAGTTCAGGGAAGGGAGGCGGGAGGTCGGCTTTTAGACTAAGTTCTGGGTCGGCAATCCGTTGTTGACTATTCTATTGCTTTCCGTGTTTTGGCCGCTGAGAGCGGTTTTGATGACCAGAGATTTGCAGTATTTGGTTGACTGGAAAGGCTATAGTCCGGAAGAGCATCAGTGGGTCCCCCTCTGTGACTTCCATACTGCTCATCCGTCCAAACCAGGTAGTCCGCCAGGGGGCGTCCGTTGAGTGGTACTGTCATGTCTGTCTGTCTGTTTTGTTTTCAGCCCCAGCTGTAGGGAAGGGGGGTTGCCTCCAATTGACGCACCTGTTCCCTATCATCAGTAGCCCTCTATTTAAGTCATTAATCTCTGTCGGATTATTGACTATGCTTGCTGTTGTGCTTCAAGTGTTGTCTTCTAGACCTCTTGATGCTTTCCATAGTCTCTCTCATTATTCATAGATTCTAGTTTAGTATATATATATATATATATATATATATATATATATATATATACAGGTATATATATATATATATATATATACCTGTATATATATATATATATATATATATATATATATATATATATATATATATATATATATATATATATACCTGTATTTTTTCTTATTGCTCTTGATCTTTGGTTTCCTGTTATTGGCTTCTCGACATTGTGTTTGTTTACTCTCGGTGTTCCCTCGTACCTTGCCTTTTGCAAGCATTTTTGTTTATGCATTGTTTTTCCTGTGTCATTGTGACCAGCGATTTCTGTTTGTACTTTGTCAGTGCGCTTTTCTGTAAATAAATACTTTTGTTATCGCACTTTGTCTGAGGCTGCATTTCTGGAATCCAAAAACATTATTTGGTTCGGTCCAGAACATCACAATATAGATCTATCTATGTATATGTAAAATACTGGTTAAATGTTCTCTAAAGCACTTCGTCCAATCCGCCGTCGAAAACACACCCTTGTGTGTGTGTGTGTGTGTGTGTGTGTGTGTGTGTGTGTGTGTGTGCGTGTGTGTGTGTGTGTGAGAAAATAATATGGTTATCAGCATTGCTTTTGTTGTGCATCCCTATTTAAAAATATAAATACATTCAAATATATTTAGAAATAAATTTGGGGTACTGTAATGTATCTGTTTTCTAATGTTTTTGAGAGATCATTATAATGATCACTGTCTTCACATAAATGGATACAACTATTATGAATAATAATAATATAATAATACAACTCAAATTTAAAAAAACATAATTCGTTAGCAAATGTGTCATACGTGTATGGACGTGTGTAAACGTATGAGTTCAAAGGTCACCGAGCAAAGTGCTGAAATTCACACATGTAATCATTTGACACAGATGTCCTTAAACTCTTGTTGTTGTTGTTTTTTTTTTTTTACATGGATGCTGGAGCTTGAAAAAAGGGCAGGGATCTTGATCATCGTGCAACATCTCTTGCATCATTAATATGCAGTACAACTCTTCCTTTGGTCAAGATTAGTGGAGAACGCTGACCAGTAGAGGGCAGCAGAGCAGGGCTTTGCTTGACAGCGACTGCCAGAATGACACATATATGTTTGAAACTTTCCAACACGTGTTTTTCTTCCTCCTTTCAGCACTGCCGAAGGACCAAGTACCAACCATCCAACAAACTTTCCTCAGACTCAAGTGTAAAAAGTTGTCGAGTAAATCATCATGCACAACCCGCTCAAGGCTCCTGACTGTACAGATGCTCTGGGCTGCCTGCGGGATGGTCATTGTGATCGCCATAACCTTGTTATAAATGTAATTTCATCACTTTTTCAAAATTTGAAGATGGGATGTCAAATGAGGGGATGGTCTGGTATTTGACGTCAGACGCCAGTCGACAGCCGTCTGCCGGAAAGTCGACGCTAATGGGGTCGACAGCCCTCAGGCTTCTTCATTTTCCAAAGACAAATTTGGACATGAACTGTTTGTCTTGACTCGTGTTTTATCTCTGTTGGCTTGGAGCCCTGAATGCAGCCCGAATGCGATAATTAAGCAGACATTTGGAGACTTACACCAAACTCAACTTGTGTGTCTTGATGCTCTACTTTTCAACCTTTGTTTGTGTGCGCGCTGCTCTTTCGCAGCTTAACCAGACCGACTTGGAAACGTGACACCCATGAATTTGACTTAGGCCATACCATTCGCTTCTGTTCAATACTTGAAATGCCTTAATGGTTTCAAAGCATTCCAATGATAATGTTGTACATGTGAGGCCACATGTTAATACGTGATGAATTATCATTAAAGTCCTTGTTCCTGTAGAACGAATGTCCGTGTGTCGTTGCATGGGATTGGCCTCGCAGACTTCTCCTAAATCAAGCAGATTGCCGCGACTGATGCTTGACAGAAATGGTTTGACATTTGGCCTTGATAGACCTTTTTGTTCCCTCTCGCTTTCTTGCCAGAAAATGCTGCCGATGAGCGGCTTGATATGCCTAATGCTTAGCTCGGCTTAGCACAAAGGGGAAAGACGAGCCAGGCTCGTGGACAAGCAGAGTAGAATCTTCCCCTAAGACAGTGTTTTCACCCTCTGCTCAAGACTGTGTTTTCATTCATTTCCATCATGAAGAAACTCATCAATGTTCTCATTGTGTTGATTGTTGCTCTGCTCATCCATCCAACCGATTTAAAATCCCCTCACTCCCCACATCTGCTTTGTTCACGACGATGATGATTTTTCTCAGTCTTTCGGTTCATTCATAGCATCTGTAGAGACTTGTGGAGGCCAGGCACTTATTTGGGTTTGAGCAGTGGTTCTTCAACCTCGGTTGCATCGTACCCCAGGCGTTCCATGAGTCACTCACAAGACTCAACACACACACACACACGCATGCACGCACAGAGACACTCTGCGTGTGTTAGTTCCGTTCACGGCACTGGTATGATTCATCACAAAAACCATTTCATTTTTTTCAGTTACGAAGGGTTCAGTGAATAACTCATACAGTATGAAACTGGTTTACAATTCTCAAAGTTTTGTATAACACACGATCTACTGCTTGTGCTGCTCATGCCCGAAAAAAAGAGTTTTAATAGCCACAAAGTTTGCTAATCTAAATTTGTTTGTGTTTTAATGAAGCCTCGGGCTTAAAATGGAAGTTTACAGTGAAGTTTGCAAGAGCTAGCAAGGTTTGAATGGAGTATCACTTCGCTAACCTCTCCCGCCTTGATTCTTGAAACAAAGCTGTGCCCTCTCACTGTCATGCATGAGCACCCCTCTCAAATTTCACAATGGCATGCGACTGCCAAAGTCTGTAGTCGTGAAAAAGAGTCACGGTGCATACATATCCATCTTGGTCAAAATAGCTGCATAAGCTAGCATTAGCACTGTTAAAAAAAACAACAACAACAACAACAAAACCTCATGTTAGTCATGGCTGCTACCATAGCGTTAAACGTTACTAGTTTTATTTTTAGGGGTACAATCCAAAATCAAAGCGTACCAGTTGAGAATGGGGGTGGGGGATGTTTTTAAAAACATTGGGGGGGTCCGCAGATCTACAGATGTGAATGGCAATATCCAGGAATCAAGTTATTGTGACAGTTTTAACAAAACACAGTGCTTTATTGTATTGCAAACTCCCCATGAACATGATCTATGAATGCAAACAAAGTTCATTTTGGTTCCATTCTGATCCTCTTCTTTGTGTGCACTCATGCATGCGCAACAACTCAAAGAGGATTCAAAGGTCGTGGGATTCATTAGGCTGGAAAAGTGGTGGCCTCCAGTGGTTTTTGACTAAATGTTCCTTTATTTCTATATGACAGGGCATTGACAACAAGAACGATAGAAAGACATCAATAGCCCTATTAGCCCTCAAAAATGTCCACAGGCAAAGAGGGGCATGTCAGATTCCATGCAAACAAAACAGGCGCATGCTCAAGTCTCTGAAAAATCGACATCAAGCAGAGGTTGTTCTCGGTTTGACTTTATTACCTACTGTGACAAATTCACTGTTTTGAAAAATGTATTTATAAGGCACCTTTTAAAGCGAAATGCTGCAATGTGTGATTTGTGTGAAAATGAAGACATTTATCCAACAGTAATAAAAACGTGACGTGAAGAAAATAAGAAACAAATTCATTTGAAAAGAGAAACCTTGCTCACTAAGTGGAATGGAGACTTGTTTTAAATGGTCTCATAAGGACTGATGATTCTCCTGACTGACTTTAATATATTCAAACATTTCTACAATCAACGTATAAAAAGAAATTACATTTGAGTCAGAACATCACTTCCAGATTATATTCGATCATATTTCACAGACACCGTCGACACTACGATAATAAACAGAAATGAATCGCTCTTGGACCGTCCATGACAATCACAAATATTCTAGACAGCTCTTGTAGTGAATATCGCTATAGTGTGTAAGTGGTGCTTGCTGTGTAGCAATTAACAAATGAAGAAAAGCAATTGTAAGTTCTAAAATCATTCGTAAACCTTTCTTCTTTTTTTAATTGTGAACTGCGAATCAAAGTACTTGCAGTACTCATGCTCAACGGGCACAACAAAACAGTTCATTGATCACGTCAGTCTCAAATCACGGCTTGTCTCATGATGTGCTACAATAAAATGACAAAATGTTGGTCTCCTTTCGACCAGTTTCCCTTGTTCACGTTCTTGCGACTCGATGGAAATGGTGTTCGTCGATTGCCTCGCTTGCTCCAGGCGCTGGCTGTTTGAGATTCCGTTTGAGATGTTTGCTAAATGGGACTAATGTAGGCAACATGTCAATAGGCAGTGTCCCAGTTTCAGCGTTCTGCGTTGCTCTCCGGGCTGCAGCTGAAGGCTCCGATGTCGATGACGTGGAAGCCGCGGAAGAGTGAGAAATGAGACTCAAGTGATGATGATGTGGTTTGACTTGCTCTATATGACACAGCGGGGCCGTCCTGGACGTGCAGGCTCCCCGTGGCGTCCTTGGGGAGACAAATGATTAAACAGTGAAATTCTGCCTTCTCCGAATGCAAGGTGCGCCTTCTGTGAATATCAAGGTGGAACTTCAATCGGCAGGATATGTTCAGATGATCAAGTGCGTTGAGTGTGTAATAACCCAATGCAAACTCCCCCCCACACTAGTAATTATCTGCTTGACTAGAGATCAGTGTCTGAGGGCGCATTTTGCATTTGTACGCTTAAGAATAAAAGCGCATGGGTGGGCGACAGACAATGAAGAAAAAGAAAAAAAAAAGCATACAGCCAATTCAAAGTTGATCTTCCCGAAGCAAAAAAGGACACCGTCTCTCCCCCTCCCCTTTTGGACGAGGGTCTCCGGTGCAACGGCGGGCGGGGCAGTGACATTTCAAAGTCGAGGTAAGGCAGGCCAAAATGGATTGTAATTAAAGTTGACGTCAGGTGCCTGGCGCTCCTTCCTTTCTCCAGCACAGGCTTTCATATAAATGATTCATGCCGCGAACAGCGGGCCTTTCATGCAGTTAGGACCTCACAAAGGAATAACAGCGAGATGGCACAAAGCAAGCCAAGACAGATTTACGGTGACACCACTGCCTCACATCAAGTCAAGTCGGACCGAGGAGGAGGCATTCGGCTCAGATTTGGAGTCATTGCTGGGAAAAAGGGAAGCCAGTGTGAGGGGGATAAAAATAGAACTCTAATAGAATCACGCGGCATAACGAAGACGGAATGCAGCAAAATAGTTCCCTTCCAGGTGTGAACCTGTGAACAGGCTGAGGCTTCGCGGCTCGGCTGATTGTTTGAAAGGGAACGAGGTGACAAGTGTGCGGCGGCCATGCTCGACCACGAGACGATCAATGTTGCTCAATGACGCTCGCAGCCACAAGTGAACAAAAGCAGAGCATTGAATTATTTTCTTCTAGCCAGCAGCATACAGGTGAAGGCCACATAATCACTGAATAGAGGCTTGAAACATTGTGGCTTTTTTTTTTCATCTTACATAAGTGAGTGGAGGGCTTCATTATCGTGTGACAATGGCTTCCTTGAATTAAAGATTAGCTCTCCCGGTCTTTTGTCAACAATCAAGTACACGTCGTCCAGAGTCTGCACAATGCCGACACAGCTGTGAGAATAGCGTTAGTATAATGGAGGGACCTGATCCTCAACCTCAAGGCGGAAAATCACTTCCAAACCCAAACCTTTTTGGAATGTATTTGTGTGTGTGTGTGTGTGTGTGTGTGTGTGTGTGTGTGTGCGTGTGTGATTGGAATCATTAAGTGGTCTTCATACTCTTAGCTGTACTGCTGCCTTGACATTTAATTCGTTCTGCCATGTTCATCATTCAGAACAAACTCATTTCAAGTCATCTTTCTCCATCGAAAGGAACAAAAATGCCATGAGTCTGTTCCAGGATCCTCTGAGAAGCAACATTTTTTTCTGTTGTCTTTTTAATAAGGAAAATAGCACTCTGCCTTGCTGTCATTGCAAAACTATACATGAAAGATCAATGGAAACGAATGAAAAGAATTCAACAATTGAGCATTAAATTCTTTGAAATTGCAATGCTTCTGGTGTGCATGACTTGGCCACCCATGCAGATGTCATACAAGGATACGGTCGCAGCTCCTCAACTCAACGCATCTTTACTCTCAGAGCACTTTAAAAACAGCTATCATAAGTAGTCAGATGCCATAATATTAGTTGTTCTTTTCTGAGGAAAACTAATCTAACACTGAGTTTATTACATTGTAACAACTTGTAATAAACTCAACGGATTTGATGGCTAATTTATAGTTAATTGAAACGTGAAGTGGCGGCCAGGTGGTCGACTGGTTAGCGCGTCGACCTCACGGTGCAGAGGTCGTGGGTTCGATCCTGGCTCCGGCCTTCCTGTGTGGAGTTTGCATGTTCTCCCCGTGCCTGAATGGGTTTTCTCCAGGTACTCCAGTTTCCTCCCACATTCCAAAAACATGCATGGCAGGCTGATTGAACACTGTAGTGTAAATTGTCCCTAGGTGTGTGTGTGAGCTTGATGATTGTTGGTCTGTGTGTGCCCTGCGATTGGCCTTGCCTACTTCCTGAAAAACAGCTGGGATAGGCTCCAGCACCCCTGCGACCCTTGTGAGGATTAAGTGGATCAGAAAATGGATGGATGGATGGTACCCCATTGAAAATATAAAGTTGGTCATATGGCCAAATAAATCAAAGTATGCCCAGAGTTGTTTATGAAAAGCATCATTGGGCCTTGGCGAAGGTCTGTGCGGAAACGTTTTAGATTTTAATTTGAACCAACGAGTCAAATTTAGCCATTAAAAACACATTTGTTCATACATTGGCTGCTTCAAAATAATAGTCTCAAGTCTCTACGTTGTTATTATTACATAGGATATTTGCAATGAAAGAGGGGATTTTTAAAAACTTTTATTCATTTTAAAGGCCGACACACACACACACACACACGCACACACACACACACACACACACATTCATTTAACATAGCCTACACTATCTATTGAACTGTTAAATATAGCGGGAGCACGCTGATGGTTGTTTGCCGTTGTCTTGTGAGGATAAAGCGAAACTAAAAATGCATGGATAGATGGACGGATGAAACATGAAGCGTGGATGGTCAAAATAAAGGCCTAAGCCTTGTTAAGATAATGAACTTGTGAGGGCATCATTGAGTCGCTGTGACGTCTCTCACATCGTTTAGAAACACAGCTGGCTGAGCTAAGGAAGCGCAGAGTGACATAATGTGGCCGTCATCTGTCATCTGACATGAAATGAGCAGCAACCAACTTGAGCGGACTGCAGAATCTTGCTGTAGGTTGTTTTCCTCTCTCACCATTTGCTCCTAAGCCTCATGTTTGACTCTAAGAGACACTGACACTAAGTCACAATTACACACACTAGACACTTAAATATAGTTTAAGAAATTCAGCTACCCTAATCTGATTATTCAAGGCATGAAGACATGGCCTGCAGTTGGAGGGCACTTTAGTTTGGGTTCAGGTCTTTTTTGTTGTTGTTGAAATGCTGTAAAATCTGGTACATTCCTCAGGTCAAAATTTAAATTTGCAAAACAGTAAGTGCATTTCTCTAAACAATTGCCGCAAATTGTAATCCATGACAGGTCCTCTGTCATTCTTCTGCTCCTACATTATATGAATTTTAAGAACGAAATGTACAGTACGCTACATACCGAGCTGGTTGATAATGGCAACTTGGTTTCGGTTTCCACAACGATTCAGGTGACACTTTCATCCACCTGGATCGTACCTGGTTCTGGTTAAGGTAAGAAAAACCTTTGGGTGTTCTAAAGGTTAAAAGAGCGGCAAGCAACCACGCGCGTGCTCCCGCTGTACTTAATCAGAATCAGAATCAGAATCGCCTTTATTGTCATGGTATTGCATACAATGAAATCTGGGTGCCACTCCTTAGTGCATTTCATAAAAAAAAATAATAAACAGTTCAATAGATAGTGTAGGCTATGTGAAATGTATGTGAGTGTATGTATGTATATGTGTGTGTGTGTGTGTGTGTGTGTGTGTGTATGTGCGTGTGTGTGTCGGCATTTTAGGTTAATAAAAGTTTTTTAAAAGTCCATCTGTCTCCCCTCTTTCATTGTAAATATCCTATGTAATAATGTGGACTATTATTATGAAGCAGCCAGTGTATGTATAAGTGGGTTTTATGGCTAAATTTGACTGTTTGAATCAAATTAAAATCTACAAAGTTCAGCACAGACCTTCGCCCAGGCCCAATGATGTTTTTCATAAACAACTCTGGATGTACTTTGATTTATTTGGCCACGGGACCAGCTTTATATTTCCAATGGTGTACCCCTGGGTGTTATTCTAAATCCACTGCTGTTCCCTGTCGTTGTTAATGTGGACTTTGGGAATTTCTTTTTATGCTTAGGACATAGTTACAGCATGTAAAGTCAGCACATCTGTTCAGTTCAATTCCCTTCTTACAAGGCACACACTTAGACAATCTCTGAAAGTCAGGTTCTCCATCCTGGCAAGATAAGGTCACAGCTCTGCATATTTTTACCTAATCCGCTCTTGATGAAACCACCTGAGCAGTGGTCTGCCTACAGTTGTGCATGTGAGTATTAGGTACACCCCACGCTACATGCATGTTATTGCCTGGCAAACAATGCTCTTGAATGCGGATTATTGTTGTTATCTGAAAATTATTTTGCAGGACCTTTTTAATTGCTGCCAACGACTAACTATTAACTACACCATCCATCCATTTTTCCGAACCGCTTTATCCTCACCAGATGAGCCTATCCCAGCTGTCTCCGGGCAGTAGGCGGGGGACACCCTTAACCGGTTGTCAGCCAATCGCAGGGCACACAGAAACGAACAACCATATGTGCTCACATTCACACCTCGAGACAATTTGGAATGTTCAATCAGCCTGCCATGCATGTTTTTGGAATGTGGGAGGAAACCGGAGGACCCGGAGAAAACCCACGCAAGCACGGGCAGAACATGCAAACTCCACACAGGAAGGCCGCAGCTGGAATCAAACCCAATACCTGTGCACCGTGAAGTTGACGTGCTAACCACTCGACTACCGGGCCGCCCTATTAACTACACCAATATTTCAAATACTTGTTAAAAAAAAAAGTGAAATATTCGTGATGAGCCTGCATGTTTTCGATTTGCTTTTTAAATCTTATGACCGGATAACTGCATCAACAAGTCGCTGACTTATTGATAACATGGATCGCCCCTCCCCCTCCCACCTCCTTATTTCAAGTGCATCTGAGTGCATCACACAAGGAGGATAACATTGTCCAATTCATGTTTATTCTTAAAAGTCTAATTGTTTGGCTCTCTTTTAATTACTAAGCGGGAAACGTAATCTAGGCTCGTGTGTACTTTGTATAATGACAAAGCCGTTGAGCCATGACCAAATCACATTCGTTTTATTGGACCCACTTGCTTCTATTGCAACCGGCCATGCCTGCAGTAAAAGACCCCAAATTTACTCCGCACAAACTCTTTAGCGTAGGCACACTGAGCTAGACTACGTGACTTCCGTTGACATTTTTTAGTGGAAGTACGGATGGGAAAACTCATCGAGAGGAACACGAGCCAGGCTTTTATTGTTCTTCACGGGCCCCGAGACACTTTCTTTTCTAGGAACAGCAACCACGTAGTGTCCTTAGCAGCGAGTCACACATCACTTGCCAACTTGTATCAAGAAACCTCTCTCAAAGATTGACTTGACAATATTCACATTCCATTTATTGACTATTACTGGTAAACTCATCATTTGAAATGACAACAAAATGGGAGTTCTTTTTAAGTGTGAGATGTTTTTCATGAAGCACAGTTTGTATAAAAATGTGAGAATAGAATATTCATGAGAAACAATGGGAATTTCCCGGTTGCACCGATGAAGGATGAAATACATTATTGAAGCAAACGGTCACAAGTATAACATGTTTTATTGCAAGATATTGTCCACAAGAGTCGTTATATTACATGATCCCTTTTATCACCTGTCAAAAATGTACATCCCCTCATTGTAATGCTTGGATGAGAGAGTTTTATGGTTCCACAGTGTGAGGATGCGGGAATGAGGAATAATCAAGTCCATTCTCAATTAGTAAATCTTGGATCAATTTGAATTTCAAAAGCCATTTTAAATTAATATATTATCAAAAGAAATAAAACACTTGCAATGGAAATTAGCTATGCTCATCTACAGATGCATCTTAGTTCAGGACATAAAATGTGCACCATTGAATTAACTGTAAATCGGTGAGAGGTTCGTTTACTTTGAACACTGGGAAAATATCATTTGTTCCCTGGCCTGGCCTGGCTTCCTAAGATGAAACTTTACCATTTTAATCCTTGAAATGTTATATCGTTGCTGCTTTTATCATGTTTTTACGGCCTTAATTTATTGCACTGGGCAGTGGCGATCTGAGGTGTGGCTATCTGCGTTACTTATCAGTAGCACGATTGCATGAAGCAACCTTTCACAGCCGCATATGTGTACAGTCATTTTTTGAGCAGAGATGCCCTCGTTTTTGGATGTGCCCTCAGAAGACTTGTGGTTGACTTTACAACTGGCTATGTGTGTGTTTGTGGCTTCATCCATGGAGGCTGAAAAATGTACCAATCCTATTTTGACAAAGACAGGGTCTAGAGGTATGTTTTCAAATGTGGGGCGAAAAAGTCAAGAGGATAATTAGTATTAAAAAAAAAAAAACACTCAAAGTTCAGACATCTGAAAAAATCGAATTGAGTGGAGCGACAAAGGTAAAGAACTCTCTCCCGTTATTGGAGAACTGCTTTCAGTCGAGTAACATTGACATGCCTTTAAATTCATACTTATTCGGATTCTGAGATTCTGTACAGTGAAATAATCATGCAAATCAGCTTTATTGAATGAGTCATCACAATAGGATGATTGTGTCAATTATGGAATGAAAATAAACATTGAAGAAAAGTTATTTGTCGTGAGGCAAAAAACAAAAAAAAAGCCATGACCCAGGGAGCAGAAATCACAAGGCACCAAAAACATGTGTTGTTCAAAGTAGCAACACAAAATACTATCCTCAAAAACAAAACTACCATTACCTGAAGAAAAAACATTAGCAAATGAAAATCACCTTTTTCAGGGAAATACTCTTGATTAACGAGACCACCGGGTTCCTCGTGAGGTTTGCACGCAGGGAAGGATGAAAAGGCAGCAACATGACAAGTCACAGCATGGACATCAAGGATCTTGCATGCACAGAACAAAGGGAGAAGCTGACTAAATAGGCTGACATCTATTCAGGCTGATGTGCATCAGATGAAGGAATGCTCTGAGTACGGGCCCGCTTCCTGCCACGCTCCAGCCAAGCAGAGGAGGAAGGGGAGAAGCGGGAGTTGGCAGAGCAACATGGCCAAGGCGAAACAGAACCATGACAAAAGTTGCACAAAGTCTCAGGATAATTCATTTCTGCCCAGCACCGTATGTGAGATTAAAGCAAAATGACTCGATGGACTGGTGGAATGGCGTTACAACTTGAAAGTTGAAGGATTTAAATTGGCCCCATTGAAATGTGAAGTCATGGATTTTATATTGTGTCTGACATGCTCATGAAGAAAATGATAGGGAATGCACCTTGATGTACATGCAATTCTCTCACACAACAGTCCTGATGTGCAACATGCTAGAGCCAGAAATGGGCGATCTTGAATGGCTGTACAATTGGATAAAGTCCACTCGCCGCGCTCTCTGTTTTGAATTCAGGAAGTACTTTCTATTTTAAATGCATTCAAACTTTGCAGGCGCAGCGGGGCTTGTATGCAGCCACTTCATCATTGTTTATCTGGCTTTTGTTGTTGTTGTTGTTTTTGTACTGCTTTTCAGCAACCTTTGGTGTTTTAGTAAAGCGGTGGGGTACAGCTGAGCATGATGAATCAGAGAGTCACATAGTTCTTTGATTAAATGAGTAGAAAGCAAAGTGAGCCCTGCTGATCCTGTTCTCAGATGACAGAAACTGAAACTGGGGTGTGAATTCATCACCGAATTTTGAACTTAAATGTGTAGTTCCGGGAGCCTACACAGTAACCTCAAGCTCTGATTACACTTTAACAGCAAAACGTGTTTGTCATGTTGGTGTCACTGTGAGTGCGACTGATCGTCTTGTGACTGAAGGGCCAAAGTTTAGGGGTGTATGAGTCTAAGACCATCTCTTTCATCTTGGCTGTATTCAGATCCAAGTTGTTCATTTCACACCTGAATCACCTGAGATGCTGGAGCTCCTCTTTGCAGCCCTCGTCATCGTTGTTCGCGATCAGGCCCACAAAGGTGTCATCATCGGCGAATTTGACAATGGTGTTGCTGGGGTGAATGGGAAAGCAGTTGTTTCTGAGGAAGGGGCTTGAGGTGTCCCCTGCATTCACAATGTTATTGTTTTCCATCTTGACATTCTGGGCTCTGTTGCTGAGGAAGCCCTGTATCCAGGTGCACAGTTCAGACAGTAATGTCCAGGTTGCTCAACTTTAAAACCAGTTGATGGGTTGTATAAAATGCAGATCTGAAATCCGCATGCGCATCCTCATGATCCAAGTGTTTGTGGACTGTGCGGAGTGCTGTGTTAATTGCGGTCTTTGTTGACCTGTTGTGTCCTGCAGAGTTGAAGCAAAGTGATGGGGATTGAGGTCATTCAGAAGTGAGACACGAGGTGTTTCTGGAGACATTTGGTGATTACAAGCACGGCAAATCCCGGTCCAGAAAGTAAACATTTTGCCATAGTTGGACTTAAACCACTTCTACTCTGGGAGCTGCTTTACCTGCTGGCTGAGGAGAAACATTTGTGGCTAAAGCGAAACTGTGGCAGAGTTTTGACTTTCTGGGCCCGGATTTGCCACCTTTGTGTGATTTTGGGTGCTATGGCAAATGGGCAATAGCCATTGAGGCAGCTCGCCTGTGCTCATCTTGGGTCTGGAGACAATTGTGGCTGATTTAAGGCCAGTGGTGAGTACAGATTGCAGCAGTGAAAGTTAAAAGAGCCTGGGGAAAATTTCTGCTAGCTGGTTTGTGCATGCCTTAAGCACAGTAGTAGCTGCCATTATTCTCCAAGTGCTTGTCCTGACTCTTGTCTATTGAAGGATTAACATTTTTCTCTCGACATCCATTACGGCTGGGAAACACTGGACCGGTCTGTCGCTCCGAGGGTAGGTTCAAAACTCCTAAAGAGGGGAAACCAATAGACTAAAACATTGTGAAATAACTGAACTTTATTTATAGACCACTCTACATGCCACCACAGCTGCATTCATAGTGCTGTACATAAAGTAAAAATCAGACATATAAAACCATAGACCGATAAAACCATAAACGAATAACATCAAAACAGTACACACGATAAAGTATTGAAACTCCTGATAGTCAAAAGCTAAAGAATAAAAGTGTGTCATGAGATGAGTTTTAAAGATGGATAGAGAGGGTGTTTGCATAACGTTTAGCGGGAGGACCAGAAAGGGAAAACAGCTGAGGCACCAGGCATTTACATAGAGGCAGAGGAGTGGCATGAGACCATTTCAAGATTCAAATACCAATATAAGAATATTAAAATGAACTCTAAAATGTGCAGGGAGCTGGTGAAGTGAGGCCAGAATTGGAGTAACGTTCTCCCACTTATGAGCACCAGTTAAGAGGCGAGCAGCAGCATTCTGGACCAACTGGAGAAGCTTGAGGGAGGACTGGCTGATTCCAAAACAAAGGGTGTTACAGTCATCTAGCTGAGCTGTAACAAAGGCATAGATTCTAAATGCTGTTGTGAAAGGACAATAAGTAAGTAAGGGGGCATAAGTAGCCATTGTAGCAGTCCTTGATAGTCATAAGTGACTAACCTGATGAATCAACGTCAACCAAGGGAGTGACATCGAGGAGAGTGGTTTGAAATGATTCAGCATTAAATGAAGTAATTATTTGAAAAGCTGATCAAAATGTGTCATCTAATAAATTGAGTCAAAGGTTTGCCATCAGTGTATTGGAAGTACTGTGATTATCATCATTGACAAATTAAAGGCAGACACAGTGGCTGGGCTCCAGAGGTACAACAAAGGCAAGGCTAATATTATTCCTCAAGAAGCTGAAGCGGTAATCACACCAAGCGTTTTGTTTGTGGCTCCACTTTTCTCCCAGGCAGAAAACCTTGAAAGTTCGCGGCCACTACAAAAAGCGGCACCCCCTCTGCAGGAGTACAGTGTTTGGTGAGAGAAACAAAAGCGTGATGTAAATAGCCTCACCAGTGAAGAAGCTCCTCGTCGCTTTCCTCTGCATGATTAGCATTTCAAACGGTCCTTGTTTTGCATTGCAGGAATGCCTGCATGCTTGTCTGGTAGCCCATCCAATCCGCCGTCGAAAACACACCCTTGTGTGTGTGTGTGTGTGTGTGTGTGTGTGTGTGTGTGTGTGTGTGTGTGTGTGTGTGTGTGTGTGTGTGTGTTGGCTGCACCTCCAGAACATACAAAGAGTTTCATTTGTTCAGCGGGGACCACAGGCCGATCTTACACCCCTTGACTGAATGCATATGTGCTCAGCATATGCCCTACTGAGGGAATTCACAAAACATTCACAGGAGCCATTTCTCGATTTAAATTGTACACACAATAGGACTAAATGCAACTGAACACAAAAAAAGGTTAAAATCACAAGTTGCTGCTGTTTAACCCATGAAGTGTATTCTTTGTGGCACCATCAGTCCTCAGGGTCCAGAGTTATTTGAGTTGAGCGGCTTTGCTCTGATTGGACGAGGCAGCTTCCTTGCTACCGCGCCACCTAAAAACCAAAATATAACAATAACCTTGAGAGAATTCCAGTGGAACATCTATATTACGAGACCTTAACCCATTCATTGTAATGGATGTTTATATTGGTCAAATGAAATCCAGATGTAATTGAAATTATGGGCCCTATTTTCGTCGGGGAATCCAATGTTCACTCCCACAAGGACCAACAGCCATTTCTAACTGCGCCCGTCTACAAAAATACCAAAAGAAAGAAAACTCCATCTATGAGCACAGTTAGCCTGCACTTTGTGCTAGACTTGTACTGGCCATGAATCTAGGGCCCTAAAACTGGAGTGTAAGGAATTGAGGATAGCATCTATACTTAGGCGGAGCATTAGCAAACAAAACACTTGGAAAATGTGATCATTGCCAACAATCAATTCCAGAAAAGAGCAGCAAGACGATGGACATTCATCAGTCCACGGGGATCAATTGCTAGCTGGGTGACATTCTTGTTCAGAAGAAAAGGAAGAACAGCCCCCTTCGTGTTAGAAGCAGTCAACACCTTTTCCAGCGTGGGGTCTGACCACTGGATTATAAGCAGATAAGATCAAGCTGACCTAATAAAAGAAAGGGAAAGGAGGAACAAGACTCCCCCACAGACTGCTTTGCAAAGTTTATCAAGGAAATGAAGAAAGCTGCTGAGAAACGAATCCCGGTAATACTGTAAAGATATCATGCAGGGTTACTGTTGCAGCTACCAAAATGAAACCACGCATAGCAGTAGAGTCAAGCACAAGAAAACTAATAAGAAACTGGAACATGTATTCAATGTTGCGATGGAGGAAGCGACCTCACGAGAAAGATCTTATAAGGAGGTAGAGGTAGCACATGGTCACCGGAGACATGAAGAGAGCCATTGAGGACATTCACAGCAAGAAGGGCATCAGAAAAAGCTTAACTGAAACTGTGAGTTCACCACTTTTTCCAGAATTTTTCAAATAAAAGCACACCTTGATGAAGACCAGGTTTCTTGCGCAAGGGTCGCACCACAGAGTGTCTAAATTGTGGGGGGAACTACACCAGCAGACAGACTGCAGTTGATAATAGCCAAAACCGATTTATCAATACGCAGGAGGAAAAGAGTCATAAGCGGAACCGGATGGCCTCGTTTCCTGTAGACAGGCTTGTCTGCAAAAGCGATCCTTCAGACCTGCCTGAAATTGATCTCAGTGATTTAAATAGAGAGGAGAAAGAACATTCTAAAACGCTGTTCTCTAAAATACAACACACAACTGTTTATATTAACGCTTATTCTGTGCATAATCATTGGGAGCACATTGTCAATGATTAACGCTACTCTAAATTTATAAATAGGGTTAGGTTTAGGAGTTAGGGTTAAGGTTAGGGTGAGGGTCGATCAACGGATAGATGGATAGAAAATCTTCATTATTCTTCTAAGTTCTGTGCCCCTGATTGTAACAGTAACTAAGGGATGAACCAATTCATAGAAGCAATTGGATTTGCTTTTTTTTTTCCCATCCTACTTTTGGATGGTGTATAGAGTGGCAAGACAAGTGAGTCTCTTTTGATCAAGACTACAACGCTGCATGCGCTTGCTTGCCCCTGTGTCACAGACAATTTACAGAAGCTCAACAAAAAGGCAATTTATGAGAAAGCACATTTCAAAACGGGGCGCCGTTTCCACTGCCCGTCACATTTAATTACACAGCTTTTAATGCACAATATTAGTTTCCAGCTTTTTCCCTGCGTCTGTTCTCTCGGCCCCATCATTCACCAGATTATAGAAATAGGTTTTGCGCGTCCGATAGAGCGAGCCGCTGCGGCCACTGGGAGTTATGGCCACGCTTTGCTCTCTGATCCTTCCCTTTCAAAAGGAGAGCTTATGGTGTAATAAGTATTGCAGACGACTTTAGCGTGCAAGTAATGCAATGAAAGAAAGGGGATTTCTTATTGCGCTCTTCCAGCATGTGGAAAGCAAACGGATTTGGTGCAAGGGAGGATGGTGCCTTTTCCTCACCTTGGTGGTCTTCACTTTGTTCCCAGAGATGCACGACCAGCCAGTCAGGTCAGGAAGCACTCGGCACTCCTCCCCTTCCACGCATGGCTTCATCTGACACCACCACTTGTGACGCACGATGGAGGCTGCAGGAAATATGACAAAACAGAAAGACCGTTTTTTTCTTTCATAAATGAGAGCAGCGAATATGAAAGCAATGTAGGCGAGTTAGTGCGGCAATGGCAAAAAAAAAAAATGTTCCCATCATGTGTGTTTGCTGCACACTAACCAAATACATTATCTTCATCAGGCTACTTAAGGCTGATGTCTGTCTGACATGTCGATATATGACTTCTCCGTTCGGCTCTTACTGGCCTTTCTCTTCTGTGGCAGTGGAGTTGCTATGGGAACAATGCTGTGGGCAAAGGTAGCTTATGCAAACAAAATAAATAAAGAAAACGTTCAGGGCACAAATGATTCTGCCCTATGACCAAAAGTGTGTGACTGGACTACAGTATTCTGTTGATGTAGTTGTAGTAGTTGTTGTGGCGTTGGGGGCTGCAGAGGAAGCAGACAGTCGAACAGTGATGATTGCGAGACAATCCTTCTTTGCTTCATTGCATCAGACAGCTTGCCAGTGTCCTTGCTGGCCGTGGTCAGCTAAGAGTTCTTGATCATTTTTTTTTTCTACGCAGACATACATTTGCATTTTGTGAGTACACTGGTGTTTAATTTGTCCCCAAACCATCTTTCCCCATTGAAATGAATAGAAATGCCATTATTCCTTTCCAGCCTCACCCCAAAATTGTCTGTCTGCATGTTTTGATGCACCATTAGTGTTAAAATATGTTTTGCTTAAATGCTGAACACCATGACACAGATGTTAATCATTAGCCCATCTGTGGTGTTTCCCATGTTGTGTGAGCATTAAGATAGCGGAATTTAAGGCAAAGTCACGTGGTTGTTTTTAACACAAAACATGTCATTCTTTTCGGTTTTAGATTTTGTTTGACAGTTTGGAAACTTCAGCTGCGAGTGGCATGACACACAATGGTGCCTCTTTTTGGAATTTTTTTTGCTAGCTGACAAATTACTGTGCAAGAAGACTTCATAGTTGATTCATCAGTGGAATGAAAAATAGTTTCACAGCACAAGTCGGGAGTGCAGTTAATTATCCTGCTGCTGTCGAATAATTACAACGCATCAAATCTCGTCAGCTGGTAGACTTTCCATTATAAATATTTAACAAACAGTAGATTATGATGACTTGATATGGTTTTAAGTGGAGCGCGTTTGACAGAAGTCATGCAAAAAGCAATTAACCCTTTGATGCACCCTGTAACCTGATAACATGATAATAATAATAATAATAATAAGCTGTCCACTGTTGTAACCGCTGTCCCTGAAAGGGTTAAGGAAAGCGGCCGCTGCTTCTCTCCACATACAATGTATTGCCTTTCGAGTGGCCATCGGTGCAGTGCTTTGTGGGTACTAGCCGATAACTTATACAGCATAACACTTTGAAATGGCCAATTCTGTATGGCGGGATCTACAGTCTTTAGTGCATCGGGAGTGATTGCCAACACAACCACTAACTTGTGAGTCACTTTGCGAATTGCTGAACACAAGCAACACCTAGCTCAAAGGAGAAAGGCCCAGTACTGGAATCATGGACTGACAGAGTGTGCAGTGCACATGGAAGACGGCCCAAAATCTTCCAAAGTCTGTTGAAAATGCAGCTGCGTAAACATCATTCAGATGAAAAGGGTCCTTGGTATTTATAGAAGCAAGCACCAGTGTGGACTTAATGAATACGGTATTACAATCTTGTCATGTTGGTACAAAGCCAATTTCTTCTTTGTCAATTTGTTGTTTTGACAAACTTTTAGAGGGGGTTTTAATTATCTGCAATTGGCTGGCAACCAATTCAGGGTGTACCCCGCCTGCTGCCCAAAGACAGCTGGAATAACCTCCAGCATGCCCGCGACCCTTGTGAGGATAAGCGGATTGGGAAATAGATGGATGGATGGTTTGAATTATTATCCTTACTTATTGCTTCAGAGACAATGAGCAAGTGAGAAATTCAATATTCTGTGTATGCCCTGAATCTACAGAACATGAATCGTTGAAAGGGAAAAAGAAACAACATTAAGCTTGAATGATTCAAAGGGACAACCGGTTCAGGGTGTCCCCCGCCTACTGCCCGAAGACAGCTGGGATGGGCTAGAGCACCCCCCCCCCCACCCCCACCCCCGCGACCCTTGTGAGGATAAAGCGGAACAGATAATGGATGGATGGATGATTCAAAGGGCAGCACAATGACCTTCAACGCAAGAGGGCAGTGCCCTAGTTGTCCCCGCGACATGTCCTTGGAAACAGGAACACTTGACCGTCTGAGAGCGTTCTTCAATCTTGTTCTTGTTGCAGCAACGATGTGCCGCAACCACTTCGCAAGTCCCTGTCCTCTCCTTCGACGACCCTTACGAGAGTAGAATTTGGAGAGTGCAGAGTTGAAGCACATAAATATTGTATGTGAGTCGAAGGCGAAGCGGCATACTAGTTTGTTGTGAACGTGCATCGCGGGAGCTGCGGGAAAAAGATCCAATTTTACTTCATTTGACCTCCAATTTTTATTGACAAATTCGACAAATATGGCTATGTTCATCCGTCAGTACCAGTGACATGCAGTGACAGGCAGAACAATCAAATGCTCTCCTATTGGATGGCAGAATGTACAATAAAGGTGTGTATTAATTCGCCTGTTGCCATTCATTCAACGTCCTGCACACTGACTGCGTGAATCTGTGAGCAAATTGAGATCATCATGATTTAGTTGTTCTTCGGGTTTGTGCTACTTTTGTTTGGTGGCGTGCCATTAAATGCTTCTCATGTGAATTATTTTGTCTCTGGCTTCATAAATAAAGGTCGGGGCACTGATTTATGCGACTGATGCAGACGTAAACAACACTTTTTCAAAGCTACAGCGCCATCACGTGGATGAAAGGCATCAGCGGCCATTCACAGTGCAGGCAACTATAAAGACGCATTGACGAGATCGCATTTGTCTTATTTTAATGTGCAAAGTGCATAGGCAAAGTGCATATGAATAGAAACCATGCACTCATGAACGCATCATCAAACAGGAGAATCATAGAACTGACACAGATTTTGAGTTTGAATGCGCAGATGACTGACGCGTGGACAAATGCCGAACTGACTTGAAATTGTGCAGTCGAGCAGAGAGTTAAAACTGAAAACGTTGCGTGCATATTTCAGACTCAAGTCCGATGAGTCTGCACGGCTGTAAGCACATATGGCAACGTTGTCCATGAAATGTGAAACCCAGGTTGAGCGTTGAAAACAATCCTTAATGATAAGGATAAAGAAGGAGTCGCAATGGACAGATACAGTCAAGCAGTGCCGCGTAGTGGTGCCAGGCTGATCGGATGCCTTGGGAATCGGAGATTGAGACTAAAGGGGCACCCAGACAGGTGACCAGCTGCCTTAATGAGCCCCCGGGGCCGCTCTCCGGCACGTACCCGTCTCGCCTCGCGAGCTTTGGTTGCCAGCAGACCCTCGCCGGCTGCACAAGCTCACCACGCAAAACAGGAGAAGAGCCCAACGGAGTGGCCTCGCCCCAACAATTCCCAGGGTCATCTTGCCTGCACACACAAAGGGGGACTTGAGGCACACAATGGACCATCATAAATAAGTTGATCATGCTTGCTTATGAAGACGTGCTCATGCAGTGATGATTCTCCCATCAGGAGGCGGTTAAAATGCCAAGAAAAGTCCGGTGAGAGTGGCTCCTTGCACTTTATTGTGAGTCATTCGCTGTTGGGGCTGTAAACATCAGAGTGCTCAGAAAACAAGTCGGACAAGACTCGGCAAACAAGTCCGACTCCGAATGAGTCACGCTTAGATGGGGACGTCAAACCACAGCAGTTAGTGCATTTATATGAGGGGAAAGTTAACCCCCCACCCCCAACCCCTCATCCCCGAACCTTCACTATTTCAAGCTGATCCCTGAAGCACGCCATTGACTATTTTCTGTGTCGTCACAGGTGGCAAACTCTGGTCCTCGAGGGTCACCATCCTGCATGCATCCATCCCACGAGGACCTCAGTTGGACGTCTGTGGTACGGGCGCTTCAAATGTTGACAGCAGCACCGATGCATTAACCAGCAGTGAATGAACATCAACTCTATTCAATGTCATCTACATAGTGCCCAATTAAAATACAGTACTTCGCTTTTTAGTTCTGCTTTGGAAGAAGAACATAATGAACCGTAACAATTCCACACGACATCAAGTCTAAGTCCATGACATGTCCGTATACATTTACGACAATGACGTTTGTCCTTTTACTTACTTTTCTCACTGCTCCTGAGTAACAAAAGAAGTTTCTTCTCGAGACTTCTTCACTAGTATAAATTAAAATCAACACCTGGCATATCCCGTTAGAGCATCTGGTTGCATCAACAACAGCAACAATTTAAAATGAGAAATAAATGAATACCACAACAAAAAAAAACACACACAACAACAACAAGAAAAACACATGAGCTCGTTTCCTCCGGGATGAAGCTGGCCCAGCAAACACTGCCAGCCTCTGCATGCGGCGAAATGAGAACTTAATCAAGACATGAGCCATCTGTCTCCCGCACAATTCGCGCCCACTTTCATTAGCGCCTAAGAAGCTTAAATGCATCATGAGGGTGACATGATGGTGTCATATGGGTGAACACTGAGAATGGGAGGAGGGGGTCCAAGGAATTGTAATGAGCCGAAAAGTAACAAACTTGTCCAATTTGTCCACTTCCATTAAAGAAAAAAAAAACTACGATGACAACACATTACACATTTACACTACATGCTTATTTTTATGGACCTTTTTCAATGTGTTCGGATGGTGTCTATTAAGCAGTGATTTCGGACAAAAACTGTTTTGTTACGTCACATGCGAAGCGAGTCTTTCATCGCTGGAAGTTGTGCCACTCCAAATCACACCGAACCTGCAGATTTATGATGCGTTTTGGTCACTTTGAAAATGGATTTTGACAGATTGTAACCGGGTAATTAAAGCCAAACTCCACTTACCTTTTAAGAAGTTTATATCACGCAGCTATGAGCATCTTTCGCAATGAGCCTTTCTTCATATTTTCTTTGAACAGATCCAGCCAGTGAAATGTGGTACCAAAAATAATGCCTCGGAAGCGTCTCAGAGCAACTTTTCGAGAGGCAGTGATGAGCTGTGAACTCGATCGGAAGCACTGACCTACATTTACAACGAAATTTCTAATATTTGTTCCATGAAAATGTCTGTTTTTATTCCCAATTGACTAACTAATTCATTTCGTGGCATTTCTCTTGGCTGTTTTGCTTCTAAAACATATTACATTTGCTTGTCCAATCAGAATGCAGAGTACTGTCATTTCTATTTTCCGGGACCTACTGAATCCGTCGCCCTCTTCGTCGTCTGCGTTGGTTTCAGGATGCCAGCAGATGTCACTGTTGTTTCTGAAAAGGGAAGGGAATTGTTGGCACAAACCAAAGCAAGCCTCGAAGATTTTTAAGGATCAAGTCAAGTCAATTCAGCTTTATTGTCAAATATGCAGTGCATTAAAAACACACACAACTAAAAATAAGGGCAGCGAAACTGAACTTTATAGATATACATAAACAAATAAAAACAATAAATAGCAATTAACAGTCAACAGCCTGTTTAAGTGCAATACTGTAAGCGGATGTCAGATGCTGAGGGGAGGGTCACAGTCTGTGGCAGGAGACAGTGAGAAAGGGGGGGGGGGGGGGAGTGCAGGCAGAACAGGGAGGGAGTTGAGTCTCCTGACCGTCTGGTGGAATAAACTGTTCTTGAGCCTGCTGGTTCTAGCACAGAGATTCTGCAGTCTCCTCCCTGACGGCAGCAGGTCGAAGAGGTGATGCAGCTGGTCAAGATGCTCTCAATGGTGCCTTTATAGAATGTCTGCATGATGGGGGGCGGGGCTCTTGCTCTCCTCAGTTTGTGGCGGAAGTACAGGCGCTGGTGGACTTTTTTGGCCAGTGATGTTGTATTGTGGCTCCAGGACAGGTCTTCAGAGATGTGCACACCCACGAACTTGGTGCCACTCACCCTCTCCAATGCGGCACCGTTGATGGTCAGCAGAACATGCTGGAGGTGCATTCTCCTGAAGTCCACAACAATCTCCTTCGTCTTCTCCACATCCGGGTGGAGATTGTTGTCTTTGCACAACAAGGCCAGCCTGCTCACCTCACTCCTGTAGATTGCCTCATTGTTGTTGTTGATGAGACCTACCACAATCGTGTCGTCCGCAAACTTAATAAAGAGGTTGGAGCTGGATGATGGAGTGCAGTCGTGGGTTAGAAGAGTGAAGAGGAGGGGGCTCAGCACACATCCTTGGGGGGCTCCCGTGTTCATCATAATGGTGCTGGAGGTGTTGCTGCCGACCCGAAGTGCCTGTGGTCTCCCGTCAGGAAGTCCAACAGCCAATTACACAGGGAGCTGTTGAGGCCCAGGTGGTCCAGTTTGTGGTATTGTGGTGTAAGCATTCTTCTTGTGTTCATCACTACGTTACACTCTACGTGAAGAAATGACAAATACAGTAGTGTGAATGTTTGACTGAAGTTTATTTTAAACAAAAAATGCCATGTTTTGCGTGATCATAGTGCAGAGGAGGACCGCAAAAAGCAGGGAGGCAGGGAGGAGCAGTGTGCAGTGACCAAGATGTATTTAACAAAATTGCAAACAGGAATACACCAGAGAAACTAACTAAAAAAAACTCACTTAAAGTCCAGAAAAACCACAAGAAATCAAAGTAGCAAAAAAGACAGAAAACAAAACATGATACGTGCACAGAGAGACAGAACAATGACCCAACCCTGAATGATCGTGCCTGGAGTCCTTTTATACAGACAACTAATGACACAATGACCAACAGGTGTGCAGCTGCAGGCGGAGCCCTACAGTGCCACCTGTTGGTCACAAACAGAACCATGACAAAAAAGTCCAAATAAAGTAAAGAAGTGATAACGGTGCTTGCTGAGGCGTGGAGCTACGTGGTAGGCAGGGGTGGCCAAGCGTGTGTGCGTGTGTGTGTGTGTGTGTGTGTGTGTGTGTGTGTGTGTGTGTGTGTGTGCACATGCATATAAATTGTGAAGAATTAAGAGGTTTTGTGTCATTATGCTTTATAAATGTAATTTGAATGAGCCATTGATGGCAAGATGCAAAATAGCACTGTGACAATTGACCACTTTGATTGGCTGTTAGCTAGCCAATCAGTGCATGAGATCAAACTATCAAACAATCAAATCAATCGATGAGATAGTAAACAAAAGCAAAGTTGTGGCAAAGAAAATGGCATTATCTAGTAAATCATCAAAATCATCAAGACATTGCTTTTTACTTTGACTTGCTCCTGCTGAATTATGATTGTGATGCGCATTGAAGGAAGCCTGACTGTGGCTGCAATGATAAAGAAATAACACACAGTCCATGGCCTCCCAGCAGCCATGCATCCATTTTCTAATCTGCGTATACTCACAGTGGTCGCGGGGCGTGCTGGAAGTATCCAAGCTGTCTTGGGGCATAGGTAGGGTACACCCAGATGAACATTCACTCTCACAATCACACGAAGGGACAATTTAGAGTGTTCCATTAACCTGCCATGCATGTATTTAGAATGTTAGAGCAAACCGGAGTACCCAGAGAAAATTTATGCGGGCAGGGAGAGAACATGCAAACTCCAAACAGGAAGGGCGCAGCCAAAATGAAACCCTGCACCTCTGCACCGTGAGGAGGATGTGCTAACCAGGCGACCACAGTGCCTCCCCTCCCAGGAGCATGAATGAAAATTTCAGTATACAGGTATGGGGAAGTGATATAGTTCATTCTACAAATACCACAAAAACTACTCAAAAGTTTCTGACACACGGAGGAAGTGAACTTGCTGACTCAAGCATTTCTTTGGGCACAATTTATCCATCCATCCATCCATTTTTCTCATCTGCTTATCTTCAAAAGGGGCACGGGCGTGCTGGAGCCTATGCCAGCAGTCTTTGGGCAGTAGTCAGGGGACACCCTGAACTGGTTGCCAGCCAATTGCAGGGCGCACATGAACAAACAACCATTTGCACTCACACTCACACCGAGGGACAATTTACAGTGTTCGATTAACCTCCCATGCATGTTTTTGGAACATGCGAGGAAACCAGAGTACCCGGAGGAAACCCACCCAGGCATGGGGAGAACATTCAAACCTTCACACAGGAAGGCCAGAGCCGGAATCGAACCTGCATCTCTGCACTGTGAAACCGATGTCAAATGAATGAATGAAGGGGTGCCCTCTCGAGAGCCTTCCAGCCTTTTTTACGTTTGCCTCCTCCATCACACCTGATTCAAATGATCAGGATCATTGTCAGGCTTCTGCAAAGCTTGCTGATGACCTCATTACTTGAATCAGGTGTATAACAGGCTGGATAGGGGCCCTCACCGCACCCTTGAATTAAGGTGATGTAAAACTAAATACCAAATGCATTCAGTGCATTCATCTGTCATGCTCTAAACATCATTGTGGAGTAGCAGAAATGAGAACCGTATGTGTATGTTCTTTGAACGTGACGACACATCAAATTGTTTTGATCCCCACTGAAATGAATCACATCAAACTTCACATATGCATCAGGAAAATCTGATGCAATTACATGTCTTACGCAAAGGGCCAGTGTGATGTCATAGCGATCTTTCCATTTTGGGCTGACAGGTTGTAACTTATGATTCACTTGGGACGCAAAGATGAACTGATTACATTTTACTTGTGAAAGGTCATCTTGTGTATGTCGATGAATGTCAACAGCCATAAACTGCAACCTGTGCAGTTACTACGGAAATACTGTATGAGCGTAAGTGCGTGGTGCTTATTTGATGGAGCCGGCGGGTTAGAGGGTCGGCGGCTCGTTTGAACGTTTGTGGCCAATGTGGTTTGTCTGTAGTAGTTTCCACGAGATGGAGTGAGGGACCAACATTCACAAGTGTTGAAAGTTGATTTAAAAATAATACTGTACATTGTTCATTTGTGTATGTACAGAGTGTAAATATGACTTCTTGATATTTTGATTTCCTCTAACTGGAGCATCCTCTGCTACAATTTACAGCTTAATATAAATACATGATATGGATATTGAATTGTTGCATGTGCTTGAGGATTGCTGAAGTCAACAAAAATGGAGACAAAATAGTGCCTTGTACTAGTACTTCACAATCTACACCAATCCAGCTTGTCAGCAGATCTAAAGGCCGTTTTTATCCGATTGGTCCAGGGAGAAAACAGTCCCAGGCCATGAGGATATCCTCACACAACTTGATGCATCTACTTCACAATCACAATCACCATCATCTTTATCGGCCAAGTACATTCAAAACACAATAGGAACTTGTCTTAACTTTTGTTATACTGAGTCTTCATTTTGTTTTTTTCTTTGCCATTTGAATTTTTGCATTTCAGGCAAATTAGAGAGGGTTGCGATTTCGACTTTTACGGCAGCACTGTTTGCATGCCTTTTCCCAACATATATGTGATCTGGTGTTCAACACTAAATGTGCAGCAGGGTGTGATTTGAATTGCAATGAGTTTAATAAATACATCAACATGTGTTTTTTTCCCCTCTCAAAAGAGACCAGCCACAATGAGTAGGACAACATCTGCATGACTGGTTGTTGAAAAACTTCCGTGACAGGATAAAGGTTTGAATGAAATCAAACTTCTTTGTTGAGCAGCAATATGGCTCATTCACATCGAGCCCATTGCTACTTCCCCTTTAAAACTTCCTCTTTGAAGAAAAACAACAACCAAAAAAACTCAATAAACCTTCCCGCATTGTTTGCTGAAATACTACTGAATTAGCATTACATCATCAGCACATGAGGTCATTCAAACCTGCTACTGTAGACATGCTGGGAAGGAATTAGGTGGAAACTATGCGGGCATCAGAATAGTCGAAATATTTTGGGAAAACACACCCTCCTTATGTCAGCATATTAATATGTCTGTCTTTGATTTTTTTTTTCCCTTTACACTTCCGGTTAAACAGGAGCTGCATATTTGCATTCTTTTTATGACAATCGGCGTTGTCCTTCCTGAGCCGCTGACTTATGGTGGTGGAGGGGCTCCTTGGCTTTGTGACCCTCACGGGGTCACCTAGGAGGAACAGGTCCTTGTTGAGGGCCCCTATTACAAGTTAAATTAACAGACTTAGTTTTCCCTCAGCTGAACACGAGTCATCGGGGCCTCCGGGTGGGGCTCAATGGCATCTTTGGGCGCAGTCCCAACTATTAACTTGGCTCGCCCTTCCCATGGGCTCACTGCCTGTTGGAGGGGCCAAAAAGGTTGGGCGCATATAGTGAGCTGGGCGGCATCCAAAGAAAGGGACATTAGAACCTTTCTAAGCTGGCTGGTGTGATGTGTAATGTCTGAGTCTGACCTGGTGTTCAACACTGACAAGTTCTCACGATATAGGGCCGAGCCTGGGCTCTAGCACCAGTCCTCTTGAGAGGGGTTGGTCTCTCTTCCACTCGGGGGTTTCGCCCAGTGAAAGGCACCAAGACTCCCGGCTTGGTGTCTGTACAGAGCATTAGGGTTAATGAGAGAGTAGCCTTCCTCCACTTTTGGATGGAGGGATGGACAGGTTCTGCCTGTTTTTTGGAGCTGTGCACCAAACCACAGCTCGGAGTACTTTCCCTTATTTGAGTCCTAGAGTCCTAACTACAATACAATACATCCTGATTAATAATAATAATCATAATAATAATAATCATCATCATCATCATCATCATAATAAGCGTCCCGGGAGTCCAGTGGTTAGCGCGTCGACTTCACAGTGCAGAAGTACCGGGTTCAATTCCAGCTCCGGCCTCCCTGTGTGGAGTTTGCATGTTCTCCCCGGGCCTGCGTGGGTTTTCTCCGGGTACTCCAGTTTCCTTCCACATTCCAAAAACATGCATGGCAGGCTGATTGATCACTCTAAATTGTCCCTAGGTGTGAGTGTGGGCGTGTATGGTTGTTTGTCTCTGTGTGCCCTGCGATTGGCTGGCAACCAATTCGGGGTGTCCCCCGCCTGCTGCCCGAAGACAGCTGGGATAGGCTCCAGCACCCCCCGCGACCCGAGTGAGGATAAAGCGGTTCGGAAGATGAATGAATGAATAATAATAATAATAATAATTATTATTATTATTATTATTATTACTGCGACTAGCTGGCACCCGGTTCAAGATGTCCCCCGCCTACTGACGGAAGACAGCTGGGATAGGCTCCAGCATGCCCCGCGACCATTGTGAGGATTGTTTTTTGCTCAATGTATATAGCAGCACAGAGGGACTGTCCTCCGAGACAAGTTTCTCCTATGGGAGACCTAATAAAAAGTCAAATCAAATCAAATAAAGCGGATCATAAAATGCATGGATGGGTGGATGTCTCCCAGGTGGCCTGGCAACGGTTTGGGATGCCCGCGTAAAAGCTGGAAAAAGTACCTTAGGAGAGAGAGGTCTGGGCTTCCCTATGGGCAGCTGCCCCCACAACCCGGCCCCCAGTAAGCAAAAGAAAACGGATGGATGGATGGATGGATGGATGGATGGATGGATGGATGGATGGATGGATGGATGGATGGATGGATGGATGGATGGATGGATGGATAGATGAGTGGATGGACCGTTATTGTTCATGAAGTTCAGGAAGAAAAAAATCAATTGCACCGCCTACACATTGTGAAGCCATATTTTTATTGTGCAAACTTTTGCAATGGGACATTAGAGATCATACAAAACCAATAAATAGCCATAAATACAATAAATATATGATGAAGACATATACTGTAGTTAAAACACTTTACTGACTTTCCATTGGAAATACAATCCACACTAATGATGAGGCTCAGTCCCAAATGAGTGAAACTATTTTGATCAGTCCGACCAAGATGCATTTGTTCCTCTCTACATGCACTTGTGGGCCGGGCCCTGAGAGTGATGAGCAGGATGGCCAACTGCAAAGACTCGAGCTGTGAGAATGGAGAAGGAGAATAGTCGGTCCAGGGTGTAGTGGCACAGCAGCTCCTCTTTCCATGTGCCACGATAATTCTGTTTCACATCCTTCGTGATGTCCTGCATAGAGAGCCTTGAATCCATCATATGGTCTAAGTTGTCAAGTTAGAGAAGTAATGTTGGAGGCCACTCACCTCTTTCAGCTGGATGCATGAGCTCATGTTTTCATGCAGACCCTCCAACGCTGGCTTCACTTGAGAAATAGACTTGGAACAACTTTTGAACTCTGCGATTTTGTCTAGGGCCAATTTATAACTGCTCAGCACCTTGAAGATCTTTTCAACGCATGGCTGTGGAAGTTGCGACGAAAAATAAAACAAAAACATCGCCATTACTTTCAATGCAATGCCAAACATCTTCTGCACTGCCACACTGATGTTGTGATGTAGTGTGTGTATTGTTGCTTACAGTGTGGTTGCGGCTCAAGGTCTCAGGATCACACTTATCGTTGGCCTGCATCCAGTCAAGTGAGGAGTTTTTGAAATTCGAGACATCCTTCGATCCATTCCGTGCCTGTAAAACATTATCCGTGTATTTTCACTCCAGAGTTTACGAAGAACCCTGCCTGTGTGTGTATTTCATTCTCAATGGCGTGTGTAAAGAACACATATGTATTTATTCAAGTACAATTTGCCATTCACAAAGACTTATACCAGTAATTGTATTCAATTTGGCATTTTAAGTTATCGTTTTTTACAACACCACTTCAAGGTTACACCAAGCTATTTCCAAAAATAGTCATTAAATGTTCTTTTCTTCTTTACTGAAGTGATTGAAAATGCACTTCTATTTTATACTACTATTTACGAACCACGTACCTGCAATGACGCGCTTTTTGCGAGCTGGATTAGTTGCAAAGAGTTGCTCTTCACCTCTGCGCAAGAGGCATCGTTCTTCACACCCGCAGGAGCGCACCAAACGACAGAAGCGGCCAACAACAAGAGAAGCGACGCTGAAATCTCGCAAACAAACGTCATGGTCGATGTATCAGTATTTTTTTTTAACACCGATGTCTATCGAGCACTGCTCCTTGGAGTGTATTGAGTGATCAGCATTGCTGGGTTTATTTATATCAACGAGGAGGAGTCAGTATTGGGAAAATCCCTGCGCAATGGGCATCCCTCAGGTGATAGTAACTTCACACGCTGTCTTTATTTCTTAACTTTAAGCCATGTTAAAAGAAAATTAAGTAAAATTTACAAAACAGAACTAAAAAGACAACAATTCACTGCATCGACAGACAAACGGCGTATCCACCTCGCACTCTTTGTCATGATTTTATTTGTTTGAACAAAAAACGACAAAAATACAATATCGACCATTTCTTTCTCTTATTTTGTAAAAAGGTTTTTGAAACATTCTTTGGCAGTTTATATATATACTGTGTATATATATATATATATACACACACACAGTATATATATATACACACAGTATATATATATATATATATATATACACTATATATATATACACAATATATATATACACACACACACAATATATATATATATACACACAGTATATATATACACAGTCTATATATATACACCGTCTATATATATATACATATATATATATAGACGGTGTATATATATCGATATATCGACTGTATATATATATATATACTGTGTATATATACTGTGTATATATATACTGTATATACATACATACATACATACATACATACATACATACATACATACATACATACATACATACATACATACATACATATACACACACCTGCTGCCTTGTTCATAAATATTTTTGACGCCACTTCAGATACAATAAAAGGTATTTTCATACGTTTAAAAAGGTCAGGTCAAAATCTACTTTTTAGTAAATGTATAAAACACAGTAGAACTATACATATGTGATTAATGTCATGAGAGGACATAAAACATGTTTCACTTCAAGTCCGTTCTAATGAGCTTCAGTTGGCGAAGTTTGGAGGCAAACTGTCGAGGGCCGTTTGGAACCGAGCTCGCAATGTGCTCGTGAACGCACCACCACTACTCCGGATGCGTTTAGGGTCCTTGAGCGTGTTGTTTTTTGATTTTGCGTGCGTGAGTGACCTGCTAGAAATATGGGCGGCAAATCCAACTTGGAGCTCAGGTCGGCAAGAACCTTTTTTATTTGTGTCTATGTGTGTTTTTAATCTTAATGGAACTAACTAACTGGCTGCGGAAGACAGTTTAGCTGTTGTTTCTCAGTAGCCATAAGCTAACCTGTAAAAGGATGTAGCCTGTCGGTGAACCCCTCTGTACACGGAGGTGCAGTCATAACTGCTGTGCACTGGAAGGCTATTATGCGTCTCTTACTTGCGATGCAATGATTGGCTCATCCAATGTAAGAATTCGAAAGCCTCGTTGAATGATGAATGTGCTAGCTAGCTAGCTAACTAACTGTTAGCCAATGGGACAACAACACCAAGAAAGGTTCCATGGCTTGTCAAATCGACCAACGATAATCGCGTTTATCATCTTGGCTGCTGTCGTGTGTCATTGGCAGACCTTGTGCTTTCATTGCAGGTTGAATTAGTTGAACCCATGATGAACTATGAGGCCCTGGACACTGGGATGGGGGACTACTCTCCTAGCCTTCACGGGACTCTGGATGCAGGGATGGAGCCCGCCCTGGATCCCCACATCAACCCCGACCTTCTGCAGGGTGTTGACATTGATGCGGATGGTCTGGCCGTGACAGTCCCCGAATCTGTGCATCTCATGGAGGGCATGTTTTCTGAGCTGCATAGTGTCGTCTCTGAAGTCGGCGTCCCAGTTACAGCCACACATTTTGACGTGCAGGAAGAGATGCTTTGGATGGGAAACCACAGAGTGAGCATGCCATGCACAATTGTAATGGTGTTTCTTCTTTAGAATCCCCATCTCATGTCGTTTCCCCTTCACTTACAGGGTCACGCTACATCATTCTTTGGCCCTACGATGGGCCGCTACTCGTCTTTTCAAGTTCATGCAACCGATGACATTCGACACATTCAGAGTCTGGAAACAGGCGTGCTGTTCCTCTCAAAGTGTAGCCTCAAGTGCTGTACTCGTGGGGGCCTCGTCATGTTTGACTATCCGTATGGAGACACTTCTTTTTCTGGAGTTTGATTACAGATTTGGTTAGGCAATCACATATTGGTAACATTTCTGTCATTCTAGGATGGAGGAAGGCGCTGACATGCACAGTCTCCTCATGACTGACAACAATACGTTGCTAATGGGAGGACTACAAAACTATGTAGCTGAAGTTGACCTGAATACAGTTCAAGAAACTCAAAAGGTGAGATTCACATATAGCATAGTCTCACTTGCCTGAACTCATGGTATTGTTGATGTGCTGAAAAGTTCACCGTGGAGGTCCCCGGTGTTGCAATCATGCGCCAAACCAGTCGCTTTTTCTTCTGCGGGCACACTTCAGGCAAGGTAAGTAGGAAATGAAATGATCTGATTTCCAATTTCCACTGCTCATGTTGCCCTTAAATTCAAACCAGGTGACGCTCCGTGACCTGCGTTCGTTCAAGACGGAGCACGAGTTTGACGCCTTCTCAGGCAGCCTGTCGGACTTCGACGTGCACGGCAACCTCTTGGCCGCCTGCGGCTTCTCCAGCCGAGGACTGAACGGCTTGGCTTGCGACCGATTCCTCATGGTGTACGACCTCCGTATGATGCGAGCCGTCACGCCGCTTCAAGTACATGTGGACCCGCTCTTCTTGCGCTTCATTCCTACGTACACGTCACGCTTGGCCATTATCTCACAGACAGGTATAATTGTGGTTGCATGTTGACGACACTGATGACTTTGGCTATGATTCCATATCATCAAGACACCAAATATCCATAGTTGTTTATTTATTTATTTTTTTACAACCACATTTGTCATCATTTACATGCACAGCGATATGACGGCCACTGACACAAATAAGCGCCTTTTCCAAAGTACGAATAATCCTTTTCCATTGTTAGGGAGCTATTCACACAAGACCCTTGTTAGTCTATTGTGACGTGTGTGTACAACGCAGCGCAGTGAGTAGCCTCATCAGCTTCAGCTCATGATAACGGCACATAAAGCTGACACGGTGGCGGCGACGAGCATTGCCATGACAGCCGGAGAAACTTGTATAGATTTTCCCTACAGTGCATGTATAAAAGGTTGACACAGCCACGAAATCTCCCAAACACGTGATGTGGTCAGTCAAAAGTAAGGTTGAACTTTTTGGCATAATTTCCAAAAAGTGATGTCTTTTCTGCACTATAAGACGCTTCAGAGTATAAGGCGCACCTTCAATGAATGGCCTATTTTAAAACAGTTTTCATATACAGTGATCCCTCGCTATTTCGCGGTTTGTTTATCCGGCTTTGGCGCATTGCAGATTTTTTCAAACAAATGTTCCTTTTTTTTTTTTTTTTTTAAGTCCGCAAAAATCAGTGTCTAAGTGTTGTTTATGATGCGTGCTAGTGTGTGTGTGCGCGTGTGTGTGTGTGTGTGTGTGTGTGTGTGTGTGTGTGTGTGTGCGCGCGCGCGCGCGCAGCAGACGTGTCTATGATACGTCAATTAAGACAATTAAGGACCAGAGAGATGCACTAACACTGTTAGTGCGCTCTGCTCAAACGCGAAGGTCCACGTGGGGCATGTTTTTTTTATACAGTATGTCTATTGGTCTCTACTTTGCGGATTTTTGTTTATCGAGGGTGGTTTTGGTCCCCATTAACCGCGATAAACGAGGGATTACTGTACAGTCAAACCTCGGTTTTCGAACGTCTCATGTTTTTTTATGCCTCGGATGACGAACAAATTTCGGTTCTCGAACAAACTGAGTGCACTTGAATGCACCATTTGACTCCTATCCCCTTCCTGACACGAGGAAGTGTCACTTCCTCGTGTTGCATTCCATTGTGAGCAGACGTGTTGAGTAAACATTTTTATTTTAAAAAGAGCGTGGTTTCGGTTTTCGAACAATTTCGGTTTTCGAACAGCCTTCTGGAACGGATTATGGACGAAAACCGAGGTTTTACCGTATAGGGCGCATAGAATCGAAGCTAAAATAGTGGCTGCGGTTGCGTTATGGATCCACTAGATGGACCTACGCTAAAGGAGTACAACGCAATACAGCTTTGTTTATATAGAGCTGTCACAACCGCTCCAGCTGTCACAAAGCGCTTTCCAGAACACTATTGATTTTGAGATATTTGAAAGCTTTACGGTGCACCTTATAGTGCAGAAAATACGGTATGTTTTGGCGCAAACACAACACCATCACCAAAAGAAGACTAAACCTACAGTGGAACATTGTTGTGGCAGCATTTTGTTTCGGTGGGAGAGGTTTTTCACGATCTGATGGAACTGGGGCTTTAGTCAAGGTGGAGGGAATTAGGAACACTTCCAAGTAACATTCAGCTTCTGCTGAGCGAAAACGAAGAGCGAAAGGGCAGGGAAAGCCTATTCAAGCAGCCAAACTTCATTTGGGGTTAGTCAGAGGCACTTCAAATGGTGGCAGCTGCGTGCGCTGACGCACTTTTAGCATGAGTTTGAAGAGGATTGGTTCATTCTGCTTACAGCCTAGCTGTACAACGGTGTGCACACTTGTGCGACCACCTGATCTCAGGTGGTCATTTCTACCCGCCGCCACCTCGAAAGTATTTATTTAATGGAATTGTACAGATTACAGGTCACAGTGATGGTGGAAGAAGCTTTGAACTGATTTATCTGGTTTTCATTTCTATAGTCACAACCACTTGGCATTTGAAAAGGTGTGTATTTACTTATTATATATACTGTACATGCCAACACCTTTGTGGTAAGCCTGTGGAGCAGCACTTGACCACTTTTCCGAAGACAAGCGTTATTTGAACACTGTTCAACCATTTCGTTTGCATGTGCAGTTTGATGCAAAATGTATGCCTAATGTTTTCCTTGCAGGTCAGTGCCAATTCTGTGAGCCCAGTGGGCTAGCCAACGTGGCGGACATTTTTCACGTGAATACCGTGGGCCAGCTGCTGATGAGTTTTGACGTCTCGTCCAGCAAGCAAGCTTTAGCCTTCGGAGACTCCGGAGGATGCGTGCACCTGTGGTCGGACGCTGCCGACGTGTCATTCAACGACTACTCTCGTGAGACGGAGTTTGCGCTGCCGTGCCTTGTGGACACGCTGCCTCAGCTGGATTGGAACCATGACCTGCTGCCTCTGTCGCTCATCCCCATGACGCTCACCAGCACAGAGCCACTCTTGTCCGACTGGCCCGCTGCGCTGGCCACACCCAGCCCCAGGTAACGGCTCTCAATAAAGTTGACTGTGAGTCATTCGGATACTCCTGCCCTAGGAATATTTCACAACGTGCCAAATTAGAATGAAATCCACAGCAAACGGCAACTTCTGTTTGAGGGAGTGCAGCTTTTTCTGCATTGGCTAGTGTAAAAAGATGAAGCTGCTTGCAGCCCTTGGGATGAGTCACGCCCAGCCTGGGGAAGTTAACGCTACTCACACTGGTGGGCTTTTCTCTCCAGCCAGAATGGAGATGTACGACGTCGCGACTCACTGCAAAGAAATAGCAACAACTATTACTGGGTGGAAGTCCACTCAGTTCTCTTATCTGCTGTCACAGTCAAGCAGCTGTGAATGTTGTTTGGAGTTACGTCACACACCCACAAACACACACACACACACACACACACATTTATTCATCAACAGTGCGTAGCCAGTGATTTAATCTGCCACTTCCAACCAGCGTCGAAAGACTGTTGCGATATTAGGCGGCAGTGTTTTGAGTGAACTACTCAAGAGATTGGGTTCAGTGCACTGTAGTTTGACAGTGTTAAACACACAATTTCTCTATTAGTCGTACACAGCATGAACCAATTTTAAGTGTAGAAAGTAGCTTGAGAACAACAAATCTATTAACTGTTGACCTATATGAGAAGGGTTGTAAAACTCTGCCTCTTCCCTCACTCTGCGCGAGCCGTGCAGCAATATGCAGCCTCAAGATTGAAAGTCTTGAGGCTACCTATTTTATTTATTTTTTTAAACAATAACTAGTGAGAATAGGTTGGATACATTTGAGTAAGCCTGTTTTCTTTCTACGCATTGCTGTAATGCTGTAGTGCAGAAGGAACTGCACAGCCACAAGGATGTGTTTTCACATAGATTGATTTCCACCTTTTAAATTGCTTCGTCAGCTCATTGTTTTGAGTTTTTTATTTTATTTTTAATCATTCATTCCCGTCAAACCAGACCCTTCTTGTCATGGGCTCCAATTCGGCCTATGGGGATGGAACACATTGACAGCAGTTCAGCAATAATAGTCATTGTTGTTGCCAATTTTGCCCACTGGAGTGACTTTCTGAAATTGGCTGGTAGTCGAGATTTGACACCCGATATTGATGCACTTGTGAAGGCTGAAAGCTGCCACGTTTCAGCAGCACCATCGTATGAAATGCTGTGCCACCTTTGCACTGTCAACAATGCACTTCTGTCAAAATGAAGACCTCCTGAAGAAATGTTCTAGAGAAAGACGAGCTGAGAATATCAGCTTCAGTCCAAAAGAGCTCGATTTTTGGTGGAGCTCCTTTTTTTCCATGCACTAATAAATTCATAATCGAATATCAACTTAAATTAGTGGCAACAAGGGAACACAATCTAATTTGGCCCGAGAAAATGATTTTGGCATAGTTTTGCCTTGATGTTAGCACAGAAATGTAAGCGATAGCGATACAAGGTGTGATACCAACTTGAATGATGTGGTGTTTGGTCATTCAAGCAACATGACGTTTGTTTTGTTGTTTTCTTGAAAAGTTGTAATTTGGCAGATGTGAGGATTTTACTCGAAGCGCAACAGAATCTGCCCAAAAATGCTGCCAAACAATGCTAATAGCATTTTACACCTTTATGCATACAGTGTTCTTTTTATTTATTTATTTCTAACTTTTTCATTCTTTTTTTAAATTATTTAAATTTTTTGAAAGAGCTGTCGATACTGTTTGGCAACACAGAGATGATGACCACCCACAAGAAAGTTTTTCAAAGGAAGAATACAGAAAGCCCTGTGCTGTGTGCCGTGCAACCCAGGGAAAGAACATCCCAGTCATTTGCGTTTCCGGCCTCCCCAAAAGTGACTGCTGATGAAGTCACATATCAAACCTTGCCTTTTGAATTTTTCTTTGTCACGTAGACGAGCTCCTCCCGTGGACCCAGAAATCCTGCGCACAATGAAGACCGTTGGATTCATCGGATACGCAGCAAACCCTCGCACTCGTCCCCGCAACCAGGCATGTTGAAAACATGTCGTGTGTGTGCGTGTGTGTGTGTAAACCTAATGTGGATACCAGCCATGTTGACACTTTCATGTCTTTACTTCCCTTCTTCAGGTTCCCTACAAACTGAAAGATGTGGAGCAGGATTACGACAGTTACAACCAAGTTCCAGAGTCACCAATTGGACGTGATGAAGAGCCCCACCTCTACATGGTGCCCAAAAAATACAGAAAGGTTTGAATTGTGTGTGTGTGTGTGTGTGTGTGTGTGAAGGCATTGCTTCCTCCACCTCATGTGTGACAATGACGGTGACATTGTCGTTCGTGCCTGAATAGGTGACCATTAAATACTCCAAACTGGGACTGGAGGACTTTGACTTCAAACATTACAACAAAACCTTGTTTGCCGGCCTGGAGCCTCACATCCCCAATGCATACTGTAACTGCATGATCCAGGTGACAGCGAGATTGATTTCATGAGGCCCGTGTTTTGTTTTTGAAATCGTCAACATTTGATTGTTTGTGTTTGCACTTTAGGTATTGTATTTCCTGGAGCCAATTCGCTGCCTGGTACAGAATCATTTGTGTCAGAAGGAGTTTTGTTTGGCCTGTGAGCTGGGCTTCCTCTTCCACATGTTGGATTTATCACGAGGAGATCCATGTCAGGTCAGTCAAGACGGAGTTTTGTTCCGCATTGTGAAGCTTGGCGACTTCCAACCAGTAAAAGTCTTCAAAAAAGAACCTTCAAGATGATTATTGTCAAACTAAATGGAAACCAAGGGAGAATTACACGTGGATCTAAAGCAACCACTTAACCGCCACCAGTCGAATGCTAACATACAAAGGGAAAAATGGTTTGCACACGAGCCAAGGATTAAAATTTGTGGTGTTCTAACCCTGGAAGTGCCGGGTGTATGAACACAAACGGTGCCGCAAACATGTGGACGACCCTATCACAATATTCCCAGGCGTCTAGTCTTTAGCCTCTGCGCTTATTGTACTGCCGCACTAGGAAAGCTGAGAGAGGAGCTGAGCCGCCGTATGTGCATTAGCTCATTTATAGCTTGCAAACGCCGGCTCCTTGACAGTATGCTCTTCTTCTGTCTTCTCTCATCAAGGCAAGTAATTTCCTGCGGGCATTTCGCACCATCCCCGAAGCGTCGGCGCTGGGGCTGATCTTGGCAGACTCCGATGAGCAAACAGGGAAGGCCAGACTCGGGCGCCTCATCCAAAGCTGGAACCGCTTCATTCTCACACAACTGCACCAGGAGACTCAAGAGCAGGAGGGGCCACAGGCCTACAGGGGAGCCAGCAGCAGGTCAGAGGCAACCCATCAGTCCAAATGAGGCCCGAGTCATTAGTGGCCACGTGTTGGCATCCTTCCCTTGTGGAGTGCTAATCTAAGTAATGCGCTACCTAAAAGCTGCTATGAAGCATTCTCGACGGTGCGGTGCAACACCGACAACATAATGGAAAGGGATGAACCATTTCTCCCAGCAACATGAAATGCTGCAAGTCCTCCATTATTGTTGTTTGTGTACTACAGAGGTTGAAAATGTATGGTGGCATCTTCCATGTTCTACTCCGTCTGTCCAGCTTTAAAATCCTATGTGGCCATTGAACACGCTGGTTTACTGTCTCATACAGTGGCATGCAACTGCAACATGCAACTGGCTGTTGAGCAGTCCATGATGTACTGCACCACCTCTTGCCCAAAGTCAGCTGGGCTCGGCTCCAGCACACCCACGTCCCCATTCATGCGGGTGGACAAGCACCATCGAAAATGCAAAATGGCATTTGATACGAAATGAGACTTCGATAGTTGACGTTTTTTCTAAATAATTCTCTACAGGATAAAAGCATAAACTGTCAATAGAAATGTGAAATTGCAATAGTGAGGGGGAAACCTCCGTTTGATTCTTTACCTAAATAGTTGAGCCTTAATAGAGGCTCAAGTGAGGAAGGAAGCCCCAACCAGATTGTTGTGTTGACAGCTCTCTGGGCTCGTCTGGCGAGTCTGCCATCGGGAAACTGTTTGGATGCGAGGTGGAGAACAGCAGCCTGTGTCGCTGCGGGAAAGAGACCGTACGCTCCTCTCTCACCTTGCTCTTCACAATGCACTACCCCGAGCACAACTCTCAAGGTGAGTCCAGCGAGCCCTCCCACTTTCTGGCCAGCGTCACTTACACTCAAGGCAGATGGCAGAAGGTCAGTGCATCTGCCAAAGTTGTCATAGCGATTCACTCTTCACACATTTGCTTATGTTACAGCTTCATTCCAAAAGAGAATACATGAATTTTTCCTCCTCAAAATAGTGCGCAGAACACCCCGTCGTGACAATGTGAAAAGTGTGTTTTTGAAATGTTTGCAAATTTATTTACAAAGTGTCTAAAGGTATTCACAACCTCGCCACCAATCTCGTACTTGAGCTCAGGCGCATCATGTTTCCACAGAGTGTTTCCTGCATGGTCAATTCAGTTGAGAGGACATAATTTGAAAAGGCATACACACCTGTATATAGAAGGTTCCACAGGTAACGTTATTTATGTCAGAGCACAAACCAAGTATGAAGTGTCTGAAGACCTCCCCAGACAGGATTATCTGGAGGCTCAATTCTGGCCAAGGCGACAGAAACAATTTTTCTGCTTTGAAACGTCCATTGGGCACAGGGGGCTCTATCATCCGTCACTGGAGGTTCCCACGCACAAGACACTTCCTAGAGCTGGCTGCCCGTCGTAACAAAGCAGTCAGGGGAGAAAATGATCAACAACTCGACGGCCACTCTGTCAGAGCTCCAGCTGTCCTCTGTGGAGACAGGAGTAGGATGACCATCCTTGCAGCACTTCATCAATCAGGCCTGTAAGCTAGCGAAGCCACACACAAGTCCCCCTGCCGTAAAAGGCACATGGCAGCCCACTTGCAGTTTGCCAGAAAGCGCCTGAACAACTCTCAGACCCTGAAAACGAAAATTCTCTGGTCTAGTGAGACAAAGATTAAAGTCTTTGGTGTCCATGCCAGACGTCGTGTTTGCAGGAAACCGGGCGCCGCTCATCACCTGACCATTGCCATCCTGACAGTCAAGCATGCCGCAGTGCAGCTTAGGCTGTCAGTACTTATCTATTGTATATGTCGTATTTTGCCTCTATAATACATTTGCAAAAAAAATGATCCCCCAAACTTTGTTCACATTGTCATTATGGGTGGCGTGAAAAAGAATTTCTTCCATTTTTTTCCCCACAAGACTGTAACATAGCAAAATGTGGAAGCGCTGTAAATACCTTTCAAATGCACGCCACCGTGAAGCAGAAACTTACATGTTGAATGTGTTCCATGCTTTCTCAAATCCTCTTTTTCCATTCAATTGAGTGGAAAGCTCATAAAATAGTTCCTTTGCCCCAAAGAACACCAGCAAAATATTTTGGTTCAGAACAATAGCCGTTCTTAAAGCTTTTGTCACCAATACTACCGTAATGATCAACAATCAAATGCAGTAGGTGAAAGTGTCCATGACAATAATTCTCGTGCAAATCACTGTCACATTATGCAGTTTGAACACTGCGCCTAAATCTCAGAACACTGCAGCTGAAGGGGAAGTCAACACCAAAACGTTTTGGACAATATGTTGTATACGCCCCTTCTAGTCCGCACACAGCATTCTGATGAATATTCCGCTTGTGGAATACGAGTGAAGCAGTCAAATCCAGCTGTTTGTCCATCTCAGGGTGAGGCCATTTTGCCACTTGCTGTCAACAGGAAATGACATCACAGTTGCTCAGGGCAGCGAATGACCAATCACAGCTCAAGCTGTTTTCTGAAGCTGGTTACTGATTTTTGTCAAGTTCCACGAGAGTGAGCCAGAGAGAATACCACAAGTACAGTTCAACACTTTGAGAACCACTGCCCGACAGTTTTGCACTTTTTAAAAACATGCAACAATTATAGCATGTAAAGACTGAAACAATTTGTGCATCGTGACAATTTAGCGGACATTGTGCTGCTCCTTCTGGTGTGCCTTTGCCACTCGGGGACAGTATAATGCAGACAGATTTGATTATGAAACAGAAGTCCTCCTTAGCAAAGCTGCAAGGCTGTTGAAAGGTTTTGGTTTTTTTTAGAATATTTTGATTCTCTGTCTGAATGCGTTGCTGCTGCTTGTGTTCAAATCGAAGTTATTAGGTTTATAATTACCGCCACAACAATGCTAAGTTTGTTAACCCATCTGACATTTTGCATTGTGTGTTAGCATTATGCTAGTGGACTTTTATGATGCAACGTTAACGTGGTTTGGTTGAATTACACATGTCATTCTATTTGGTTCACCTTTATTTCTGCATTAAACTTTGAGCAGAGGTGCTCAATCCAAATCTTGAGGCAAGTGCATGACCAGTTTTTGTCTCTGGAGGAATTGGTCACTTTCTGCTGCTCGTTTGACTTTCCAGAGAAAACGATAAAGGAGTACGACTTTGCCGAGATCCTGAAGAAGAGCATCTGCTTGGAGCAGAATACACAGGCGTGGTGTGAAAACTGTGAGAAGTATCAGCCCACGGTAAGGGTTCCACCTCAGCCCACGCAGCTCCACGTTGATGAGTTCATCCTGCGCTGACACTATTGGTGCGTGCGTGCGTGCGTACCTCCGCAGGTCCAGACACGCAACATTCGGTGTCTCCCTGATGTTTTGGTGATAAACTGTGAGGTGAACAGCGCTAAAGAAGCGGAATTCTGGAAAGTCCAGGCAGAGGTAATTTCATGATCTGATATGCTCAGCAAATGAGGGAACCAAAATTGTTAGGCGGTGATTGGCAACCAGAGTGCCGTGGCAACCAGCAGGGCTCCTGCTAGGCAGGAGGACCGGGCGTACAAAATGACAGAGATTCCTCCTTGGTTCATGACATCACCGACATGTGACTGACTTTTTTTCATTTGATGCTTTAATATTCATGGTTTGTCATACAAATACTAAATGTACTGTAACTGCTTGAGTATTGCGTTAGCATGAGTCAGTGCTCGACTCTGACACCTTCCAACTTGGTAAATTTGTAGGAGCGAACTCTTTTGTAAACTGAGGACTTGCGCTGGTCAACAGCACCTGCTAATCAGAGATGGCTTCATGTAGTTTCAAAATGTCTTTTTTTTCCCCCCTTTCTAGCACATGTTTTTGAGGTTTTCATTTTTATTTTATTATTTCTTTTTTTGACCTACGAAAGCCATATGGATTTCACTATGTATTGTAATTTATAGCAATGATGAAAAACATTCCGCTTGTTTCTTCACTCATCCAAATTAGAACATGTATGACGTATTACTTTATGAACACCTGACGTGCCTGAGGAAAAAACAAGGGCAGACTTGGAATCGGCGCCAAAAAAAAGAAAATCTGGAAAAGTTGACAAAATGTCGTCAAGTGACTGGTGAAATTTTGTGACTGTTTTTTGTGCAATTGTGATCTTGATCTCGGCTCGATTCATTTGTCTAAATGCAAGTGTCCTTTTCTTCCTCCCTAATAATCTAAAATGCTTAGAACGTGTGGTCGTATTTTACTGAGGTTTAAAAATAAGTTTGTTTTCTGAGGCTATTTTTAAGCTCCACGCTTTCATTAGTGTCTGGGGTCAAACGCGTCACAACACGAGTGACAACAAATTCTTTGTGTGTTTAATAGCCAGTTTTGTTGTGGCTCTCTACACAGTACGCCTTCACTAAAGCCAGGCAAAAAGAGAAATCGGAGCCGGCAGTGCCGAAAGATGCCCCGCGCATGCCCACCGAGTGGTGCCTAGAGTAAGAGTCCCTCCCTCCTTACTCCTCGATTCCCATCACCTTTGGTCTGAGCGCCGCTTGACCTTTTCCAGTAGCGAGGACGTTTGCGGCATGGAGGCCGTCAGCCGCTTGGAGGACCTGAGGCACCTGTGGATCCCGCTCACGTTGAAGATGGCCATCAACAAGAGCCAGGGGCTGCAGATCAGCAGCTGGCCAGAAGGAGAGGAGGTGAGCCAGAAGGGTGACAAGACTTTGTTTCGGCCACTCACCGCCTTCGCATTGCCCCTAGCTGAGTGGCGGCGAGGAGGAGGACGGCGCGGCCCTCTACGACTTGGTGGTGACCGTGCCTCATGTCCTTGACGCTCGCACGGGGGGAAACTTAGTGGCACACATCAAAGTGGGAGAAACGTATCACCAGAGAAAAGAGGTCAGTCGATCCGGGCCAAACAGGACGAGGCTTTATACCTTACTACTTCCCTGTTAGTATAACCGCACCTGCAATGTTTTGTTTAGGGAGTCACACACCAGCAGTGGTATCTTTTCAACGATTTCCTCATCGAGCCCATCGACAAGGTAAAGAAGTCACTCTATTTGTTTGGTTGACAAGAACCACGGCGTATAAACAAATACCTGTATACAATACAAAATAGGGCTGGGTGTTATGGCCTGAAAGTAAAAGCCCAGATTTGTTATTTATTTGTTTGTTTTTAATACAAAAACAAAACAGCTTTACGACTCGAAAAATGTTTTCTTCCCCTTTTCTAAAAACGTGATAATGTTACGTTTCAAAATTATTATTATTTTTTTTTTCCGCTTAATTCTTCCTGGAACCAAAGACATGATTTCAGAGTCCCCCGCTCCTCACCCACTCCCCTAGCTTCAACTGTATCAACTTCCATAGAAAGAATAGAATTTCTTATTTCTTTACAGGCAATGTGAACATTAAAATGGATTGAACGGCCCTTAAGGCTTGCCAATTACTGAGTGATGCTGCCTAAGACTGAATTAGACAATCGCATATTAGGACAATTTGTCGGCAACTGGAAACTGATCCCGACACTTCCTTTCTTCAGCACAAATACAAGGCGATTGTTCACTTTTAGCCACAGCGACTCTGGATAATTACTATAGAAAATACCCTGTGAAGTTTTGTATATGGGTCTCGCTATGTATATGGGTCTCGCACTCGTGGCATTTTTGATTGACTGTTATACGACGATGATGTGACACTATAAACCTGCAATTCCAATTTCAAAATTAGTAGCAGAAGCCTGCACACCGCAACTGTTTAGTGTGCTTTTATGTTTCAATAAACACTTTACAATGTTTGTATCACTTCAACAATACATCTGTGACACCAATTACTACTTAGCTGTTGGTCAGGACTTTGGCAGCATCTTGTGGCATCCCACGGCATTACAGAAAGAGCACAAAACTACTCAAATAAGCATTTTTTTGGTACTCTCTTCAAAGAATTGCCTCGGATAGGTTCCATAGCCCAAAACTTAATTTGTGAATGGGGCACCATGACTAGGTGGGTTTTGCTCATCGCTGCTGTCATGCGGACTCCTCCCATCTCCGAATTTCACCCATTTTCCGGAAGTTGCTGGAGGTACAAGCACAGCTTGGTTCAACTTCTATCTCATCTTGCTGTCGTGATCAAAATGGAAGACGGGATAAATTACCAGCCGGAGCCGTCCAAAGTGAAGTTCGCGCTCATGCTGGCTTTTTTTTTCTTTTTTTCCTTTGTATCATTGCCACGCATAGTTTTAAAAAAGTCATCCAGACATTGAGTCTTGAGGAGTGTGAGTGACAGTTCATCAATTTGTGTTTTCAACCAATGCTTCACCGTAGACCGAAGCTGCCCAGTTCGACATGAGCTGGAAAGTGCCTGCCATCCTCTATTACGCCAAGAGGAACTACCACACCAAATACGACCTTCGCAGTGAGTTTCCCTTGTGTGTCATGGATGCACGCACGCATACGTGAGAAAGACTTGATGTGGCACCTCGCGCTTTGCGTGCGTCTTCAGTTCAAAAGCCCATTGATGCCAGCGTTCTGCTGACGGAGGCCTCACTGGCTCGCAAACAGAGGAAGAGTCACGCCACTTTCATCCCGCTCATGGTCGGCGAGATGCCGCAGGCAGGCGATCTCGTGGGACTGGATGCGGAGTTTGTTACACTCAACCAGGTAAGCGGCTCTCGCTATCCCGCCTTTCTCAAGGTAATGCCGCCGTTGATCGCAATGACGTGTGCGCACACAGGAAGAGGCGGAGCTGCGCAGTGACGGCACCAAGTCAACCATCAAGCCCAGTCAGATGTCCGTGGCCAGGATCACCTGCGTGCGGGGTCAGGGGCCCAACGAGGGCGTGCCCTTCATCGACGACTACATCTCCACGCAGGAGCAGGTCTGTTGCCAGTTGTGGGCCAGGGCCATGTTGGATTTTGAAAAGGAATCCAGGAGTTATGTCATTAAGACGAGAGATGAGGCCAAAGACAGAAAGTGCATTTCTATTATAGACTTTTTGTTGTTGTTTTGACTAAAAGCACTGTGCTCATACTGCTTTGCCAAGTCTGCTTCACGCACATCTCACCCTTGATTTTCTATGATTTCAAGCTTTAATTGAATGGACATCATCCACCTTGTCTTCACTTCCTTCCTTTGGATCTTTATTTCTTTTTTCTTTTAGCAACATACGTGCACGAAAAAATGGAAAATGCAAGCACATAAACACTAGGGACCGACCGATACACTTTTTTTTCCCCAAGGACAGGGCTTACTGCAATATTTAGCCCAATAAAATTCCAATAAGCGATTAATCACATGATCAATTTAAAAAATGACCCAAATTTATATGTTGGGTCAGTTAATGCTTACAACAATAAAGATAGGAGTTACAGGAAAAACATTTGACTGTTTTAATACTTTGTCCTGAAGCATTTTAAAACAGACAGCAATCGGGGAAAAAAAAAATCATCTCCATTATATTTCTGGATTTTGTTGCAATGTGATCATGTGCAGCCACCCCCTACCCCACCCTCAAAAAAGAAAAAAAAAGAAAAGAAACTGACTATTTTTCTACTCACTTCGGAAGAGCTATCTTCGGCTGATGAATCAGCTCAACCTAGCTAGCCTTTATCGCTGTAGGTTCACTGTTAGGTAACCATGTGAACTTGTAGTGGTTGAATGTTGTGAAATTGGTTCCTTGACTGAGCAACAACAAGTTAGAATGTCTTGCAATGAGGAATGAACTCAGGACAAGTCAACACTTTATTCTTTGACACCCACATCACTCACCAAGTCAGGCCGTGCCCTTTCAAGCCATGCACACTCAAAATCACAGATACTACAGTCGAAAGTTAGGATGGTGCCAGGGCAAACCATTATTAAAAGAGGGGGATTTCACTCGCGCTAACAGAAGCGTCTCACCAAACACGTCTGCTTTTTTTTATTGAACAATACAAAAACGTCTGCTCACAATGGTCGCTTCCTATGTAGCGACGCGACACGAGGGAGCGCGGCGACAGGAGGGAGCGTCACTTCACCCCTCTCGGCTTTGCTACCTCCTCTCGGCTTCGCTACCTCGCGAAGCTACACGAGGTAGCGTTGCTACACGAGGTAGCGAAGCCGAGAGGAGTAAAGTGACGCATTCAAGTGCGCTCAGTTAGTTCGAGAACCGCAATTTGTTCATCATCCGAGGCATAAAAAACTCGAAATTTTAGTTCGAAAACCGAATTGTACGTCCGAAAACCGAGGTTTGACTGTATTTAAAAATGCCACATGGATTTGTATGCCATCACTCGAGGTGATGGGATCGTTGGTGGAAGATTCATCCCCACACTGCTGAACGTTTGAATGTCGTACAGGTGGTGGACTACTTGACTCAGTATTCCGGCATCAAACCGGGTGACCTGGATGCCAAGATCTCGTCCAAGCACTTGACGACTCTGAAGTCCACCTACCTCAAGCTGCGCTTCCTTATCGACACAGGAGTCCGCTTTGTCGGTCACGGCTTGCAGAAGGACTTCCGAGTGATCAATTTAATGGTATACTTTCCGCGCTGTCCACATTACATCCGGTTGAATGCAAATTAAGAGTTGGCTCATCGAGTATGATGACGCTTCTTTCCAGGTGCTCAAAGACCAAGTCATTGATACCGTCTACCTTTTCCATTTGCCTCGGAAGAGGATGATCTCGCTGCGCTTTCTCGCCTGGTACTTTCTCGGTAAGTCTGCCAAGGGAAAAATGACCAAATGGGATTCTAGCACACTCATCTTGTAAGTGGGATACACATGAAGTCTGGAGCCAAGAAGTAGCCTTGCATAGTTCTGAACCAACTTGTGCTTTTTGCGTCTTGTGTTATCGTTACCTTCGGTATAGTACCGCATTGTATTTCTACGTGTACACTGCTGCTCATCTAACTGCTTAGACGGCTTATCTGGATCACGTTAAATATTCCTTTGTAAACACTTGCATTTGCAGTGCTGCTGCCCCTTGTTGAAGGAATTACAATCTTCCTTTATTGGATAGTTTCCCCCACTGTAGAGCACCAAATTTGGGGGTATGTGGGAAAGGGGAACCACCGTTGCAGAAGCATTTCTCAGATCGCTACTGAACGGCGGGAGACCAGTAAAACACATGAACACGATGAGCACAAGCATGCAGGAGCTGCTGTCAGCTACAGACTCGAGGATGTTGCGAGTTGCTCCACGAGAGCCCGCCTCTTGAACGGTGTTTCCGCAGCTCATTAAAAAAGCAGAACAAGTCATTAAGTGGGTTCTGAGAAAATGAAGGCTATTCAAAAACAAAAAGCACCATGTCCAGAGCCATTAAGAACAGAAATACAATTGGTGGAAAAAATGGCTATTCACTTATTATATTGATTAATCATTTAATAGTGGCTTCAAAGAAGCGGTTTCACGACACTGTTTCTGCGTCAAAGTTAATATTTCACGCCTCAATATTAACAAATTGGAAAGGCCTACATGTGTGTTGAGACCAATTTTTGTGGTCGGCAACAGGGTTGGCCTTGAACTGAAATGATGAAAAAGAGTTCAATGCCATTATCTCCACAATTGCACATTGTCATTTTTCTCATATCGCTGATGTCGGGCCAAAACCTTCTTTCTCACAACATGCATGCACCATTTCCGCATTTGGGCTACGTAGGCGGGCTATCATCCTGTCGCTATTCTAACGCATGGTGATGGTATCAAACTCAATAAAATAACACTCGCAAGCTGCTGAAATGACGTCGATACCATAAACGGTGTTTTATGTTATAATTGGCTCCAGTTGCACCATGTCCGATTTCATGAGTCATTTTGCTCTATCACACATGTACATTGTACATGCACGTCGGTGTGAACATTGACTTCCGCTTATTTTGACACGCTCAGCCCAACTTTGTTTTGAGGGCATGAAAACAACCACAAAATAGAATACCAAGTCTCTATTGTCACATTCTATCGTGCAGATTCAACAAGTTTGAGCTGATGAAAACATCCAACAACCAATAATGAAATAATAATCCTGACTACTAATTGACGTATGAGGATGAATATTCCCACGAGGTTTGGTGACAGAGCAGCCGACGCGGTGCCTCGCGTGGATGGTGTGGAGAGCTTAGCTTTGTAACTCGCAAGGAAGAGAAAGCCTGACATAGTACCTAGATCAGTTCGATGATGCAATAGTTAAATTGTCTCACCAAATGTCTAAACCATCCCCTCACTGGTAAACCTTGTCCAATGAAAAGCTGATCATAATGGTCGGCATAACCAGAGTTCGTCTTTAAGAAGTCACAACTTTGGAGGACTTTTCGACCTTGAAAAGCACCAGCTGCCAGCTGTAGAATGTACGTAAGACAACTGTCAAGAATGACGTAGTTTTTGCTCCCGAAGCGTCATGGTAGCTTGGAATAAACGGAAGCCAGAAGCTCGTACACCTCCATATTTTTCACTGGGAATACGTCATGAGCTGATTGGTAAAGTTCACATTTTTGCCACCAATGTATACTATTGTGTGAGCAATATTTTTTTCCCCCCAAATGATTGACCAATGTAAAGTGTTGCAAATGTCATTTTGCTCTTTACCGTTGCAATGTTAATGGTTGAACCAACGTGACATTTTTGGGCTGTCATGAAAAGTGCTGATTTTGGAGGTACCGTTCGCATGACGCCGGCGAAATTTCTACATGGCAGTCAAACTGGTGTGGAAACACCAAGATCGAGGTTTCCCCTTTTTTCATTTGTCTTCCTGTTACTCTCCACTTTGCTGCTCAATTTCCCCACTAATGAAGGCTTAAATCAAATCGAAATGTCCTTCCCTCCTGCTATCAGACCTGAGCATCCAGGGGGAAACCCACGACAGCATCGAGGACGCGCGCACGGCCCTGCAGCTCTACAGAAAGTATTTAGAAGTGAGTCGCGGAGGCGGCCCCGACCAAGTCAGGAAGGTCCTAAAGGGACTTTATGAAAAAGGCCGCCAGATGGACTGGAAAGTCCCAGATGTGGACGCGGGAGATGGTGGAGGTAGCCCAAAAAGTACGAAATGATGTGGAAGGAAGTGTGCGCCAACTGCAGCGGGGGTGGAACCTCTGCAAAGGACTCATGCGACTCTTCTTCCTCCGGCAGGTGCTGCACTGTTTCCTCCCGTCGTCGGCCTGTGACTCAACAACGGCAATATCGACACCATTTCTTATCTTCCTTTTGCAGAGCCAATCGGTCTTTCATCAGCGCTTGTCACCATTGACACTTTTAACTTTTGAAAGGATTCTTTGAACAGGAAGTGAGGTCACTGTTTTTAGAAAACCCCAAGGTGTTTGTTTTCTTTGCTCTGAAAAGTTGTTGGTGCATGTAAATAAAGAAATGGAACGTGAGCACCAGAAACTCAATTCTCAAATGTGTTTGTGAAAGATGAACATCACTTAAGCTTCCAAAAAGCGCCACGGCGTGAATTAGTGCCGTGGTTCTCACTCTGGGCGCCGCAAACTAAGAATATGTGTTGAATCATTCTCAAAAGGTCCGTGCGACTCTGGATGTTTGGCAAGGGTCTCAAAGTCAATTTATGCGGGGCCGCTGTCTGGGCCGCATTGAGTACTCCACAAAAACTACAACTAACCCAACCATCGATCCTCAGTGAAGGTGAACAAGATTGGCGAGCCAGTCTTCTCTCATCTCGCTGCTACTTTGCGTCCTCCTCACCATGTTTACTTCAGTCACGACGTTGGTTTTCTTGAGCACATTTTTCTCTGTGCATTCAAGACATGCCGGGTTGCCACCGTGCTCAGCAACAAAACCTTCCATCTCCTGTTTTTCTTGAAATTGGCTGTTTTCTTTGGCAAGGTTTCCCATCACGGCAGCTTTTGAAAAAGAAATGACTGGGACTCGGTGACAGGAAATCTTTTTCTTCCACTTGGTGTCACAGAATAATTGTTTCCACGAAAGCTGTTATGAGCCTGAGCTACGGTCGCTGATAAGTGATTTAAAACGTGCGCACTTGAAATGCCTGGGGCGCAACGACATGGCAAAAAAAAAGCGTACGGGGGTGCACCGACATTGAACTGATGTCAACTAGTGGTCTGCAAAATATCCTGCGGGCTGCAAATGGCCCCTGGGCTGCAAGTTTCAGCCCCCTGATATAAATGGAACCAATAAATAAAAATCCAATTATTTCTTACCTATCTTAGCTATTAATTGGCCAAAAAGTTATACAATTGTGATGCGTCGTCAATAATCCCTTTGTTAATAAAGTGTATTATTACAGGACTAAAAAACATTTCAAGAACAAATGACATAATTATTTGAGATGTTCCATATATATATATATATATATATATATATATATATATATATATATATACATCCATCCATCCATTTTCCGAACCGCTTCATCCTCACTAGGGTCGCGGGGGGTGCTGGAGCCTATCCCAGCAGTCTTCGGCAGTAGGCGGGGGACACCCTGAATTGGTTGCCAGCCATCGCAGGGCACACAGAGACGAACAACCATCCACGCTCAGGGACAATTTACCCAACGAGCCTGCCATGCATGTTTTTGGAATGTGGGAGGAAACAACCCGGAGAAAACCCACGCAAGCCCGGGAGAACATGCAAACTCCACACAGGGAGGCCGGAGCTGGGATCGAACACCTCTGCACTGTGAAGCCAACGTGCTAACCACTGCTATATTTATACATATATATATATATATATATATATATATATATATATATATATATATATATAGTTAAATTATAAATGCATCTTTTCCACATAGAATACAATTGTAACAGTTGAACAGAACGAACGTGTATGCTGGATTTGAAATTCACGTACAGTATTAAAATGACTTTCTTCCCTCATTAAACTTTGATTTAAAAAAAAAAAAAAAAAAAGTGATTTTACCGGCGTAAAATGATACCAAAATACTTGTTCTTACAAAAATTACTTTTCTTACTTATCTTCTTTTTTTGGGATGGTGGTGGGGGTATGATAGCCGTACCATGTCATCACAGTACACATTTCCTCCCCTCCAAAATAATTTTTTTGGAATTCCAACGGAAGTTAGGGGTACCCATAGTTGTGACTTTAAATTGAGTTTTCATGTTCTGGAAAAGGGGTTTGTTGTTAAAAACACTGACGCCCTCTGCTGGCTGAATTTGTTTGTCCTTTTCAAACAAAATGTCAGTACAGTACTTTATTTGATTCAACAAGGTAACTGCAATATTGCCCAACATTTATTGAGCCAAGGCAGAATTTTACTTGAGACAAATCTCAGTAGCACAGTCAGGTCCATAACCTTTGGGATACTTACGCAATTATCTTGTCTTTGGCTCTTAACACCACAAGTGTCAAATTCAGGTGGAGAAAGTCAAAGACCAGCCACACTTTGGCTTTGGCTTCGGGTGCTTCGACTCGACCTGGGGCTTCATCGGAAAGCACAATCTGCGAACCTATATGCCAACTTTCTTTCGCCTTTGTTGGATTACATCATCAGGTCAAAGAAAGATAAAAATATGCCACCTTTCTATCACAGTGAAGGACAGTACTGTTTCAAATGAATTTGGGCCTCTGAGCAAAGTCCAATCTTCTAAACTTGATGCCCTCTTTCCTTGATCTTTGTTGGATGATGTCATCAGGTCAAGGACAGATGAAAAGGTGCTTCCTTTCCAACACAGGACAGCTTCTTTCACTCTAGTTTATTGAGCATGTCAAATGATCTCTTAAACAATCAGACAAAAGTTATTAGTACATTTACAGTATGAGAGTAAGAGAGAGTGCGAATGGAAAGAAGAGCCAGTGAGATTTGAGACAGCGAATACATAAAAGTCAACATCCTATTTAAATGGAGAAGCTGTAATGCACAGACATTCTAAGGTCACAATGGACAGTAGACGCCATTTTATTCAATGCTCGGCAACCCAAGACGACGATCTTTATTGGCAAAACCCTCAGTACTCATCTTTCACCCCACAATGAAATATAATGTCCTCAAACATTATATATATTACATAATTATATTGCAAAGTTGATTTGTAAACGGGCGGCCCGGTAGCCCAGTGGTTAGCACGTCGGCTTCACAGTGCAGAGGTACCGGGTTCGATCCCAGCTCCGGCCTCCCTGTGTGGAGTTTGCATGTTCTCCCCGGGCTTGCGTGGGTTTTCTCCGGGTGCTCCGGTTTCCTCCCACATTCCAAAAACATGCATGGCAGGCTCGTTGGGCACTCTAAATTGTCCCTAGGTATGAGTGTGAGCGTGGATGGTTGTTCGTCTCTGTGTGCCCTGCGATTGGCTGGCAACCAATTCAGGGTGTCCCCCGCCTACTGCCCGAAGACTGCTGGGATAGGCTCCAGCACCCCCCGCGACCCTAGTGAGGATGAAGCGGTTCGGAAAATGGATGGATGGATGGATGGATGATTTGTAAACCTTTACCCACCTGAAAAAAACAGGTTCAAGTGTTAAAACAGCAGAGACAGCGATACTGTTGACTCCCATCCGCGGACTAAATTGAGTACTTTTCATCTGACACAATAGAATTCGGCCGACAGGAAAATGGAGAATTGACAAGTGAACGTCAGTGGGACAGCTTCCAAGGAGAATCTTCCACCTCACCACGAGACCTAGATCATCAACAAGACATCAATCTTCATGTGATGTGTATTCTAATGTACTTCGAATCAAGGACACCTGCTGTTCAAAATAGGAGTGTGATCAAAGCAAACCACTTTAATTACAAGGAAGCCAAAATCATACTAAAAATAGTCCTCCAATTCTGCAATGACGACTAGACACTCTGGAGGAGGTGGGCAACAGGAGGATGCTAGCTAAGCTAAAAACTATGATGGACAGTCCCTCCCACCCTCTTAATTGAAAACATCCTACATTCATAGTAAATAATTCAAGGCCAACTCAGTGCATATTGCAAATGGTTTATTGGAAATAAATGAAATGTGCCAGTGGGTCAATGGGGATGGAGAGAGTGGGTGGGGGAGACCGAGATCTTTGGTCCATTTATTGTGGGTGTGGGATCAATCAGTGGGAGACCAGAAGAAGAAAAAGGCACTTGGGTTTGCGGCTGTCTCGGCAACGAGATGTCCATGATGCCTAAAGTAAATACAGTATTCGCATACGAAATGCTAACATGTACTACACAGGAAAGACAGCCAAGTGGGCGTAGTAGGTTGAGACATTACATTTAGATTAATAATCTCCGAGGGGTATTTTTGTTAAGGAAAGAAAAAAGTTAACTGGGATATGAATAAATCTTTGGTGATAAATTAACATTTCTACACTTTGCGCCGACCCCCATCCCCTCCCAAAAAACACATGGTTTTCAAGTTATGATTAACCCAACAGCGGAAATGATGACATCAGTCAGATACATGAACATCTGCAGGAATAGTTCGGAAACACATTTCTAATCGCTAATTAGCGTAGCCTGCTAAATTAGGCTAACATAGCTGCTAGCGCCTTCAATGCTCACGTGATAAAACGACATTATATTCCGCTTGTCATGCACACAAAAAGATGATGCGGGAAGAAATGTCACCTGTGAACTTTGAGGATGCTAGCTGGGCTAGCCCATCTTTGTTTTTTTAATGAAGCTAACCAGACGATAGCTATAGCTTCATTCATTCATTCATTTTCCGAACCGCTTCATCCTCACTAGGGTCGCGGGGGGTGCTGGAGCCTATCCCAGCAGTCTTCGGGCAGTAGGCGGGGGACACCCTGAATTGGTTGCCAGCCAATGGCAGGGCACACAGAGACGAACAACCATCCACGCTCACACTCACACCTAGGGACAATTTAGAGTGCCCAACGAGCCTGCCATGCATGTTTTTGGAATGTGGGAGGAAACCGGAGCACCCGGAGAAAACCCACGCAAGCCCGGGGAGAACATGCAAACTCCACACAGGGAGGCCGGAGCTGGGATCGAACCCGGTACCTCTGCACTGTGAAGCCGACGTGCTAACCACTGGGCTACCGGGCCGCCCATAGCTGTAGCTTGATTTCCCCAAAGTATTTTTCAGTCACAAAATATTCCGGAACCATTCGACTGCAAGCTATAATGAACAAATAGTATACCTTTAAACAAAATACATTTTTAGAAATTGAAAGAAAATAAATCTTCAGGATAACCAAGAAGTAATGCGGTTTTTACATTTACGGTGTATTTTCCCACAGTTCTTTGTTTGATCGAGGCCACGGGGAAGCTTCCACAATGAGGTATTTGACTTGTTTTTCTTCACGTTTTACTGACAAAACAAAGTAAGAAGCTTAACTCATGCTGTTGGAAAACAAGAGTATTTAAACAAACAAAAAATAGGGGGCATATTTGTCCTTATTACACTGAAACTTATTTCACATTTTCTGAACAAAAAACAAATAAACAAACAAATTTGCCCCCCTCCCCTCGGGACTAAGCTCTGGCGCAAAGAGCAAAAACGTGTGAGTAATTAAACCCCAGCTCGCCCTCCTAATCATACAGGTTTAAAACATCTACCCGCACATGCAACAAGATGACAGAAAAGCACAACTTTTGTCTCTGCAACACTCCTCAACTCACTTCAACATAATTACTTGGCACCAAGATACAAAAAGCAATACTTTTACTGCTTTATTGTAGCTTAAAAAAAACAATAAAAGTCCTGCTTTACCGAGGCACAAAAACAATAATGATGAACTGAGGGCAGGGTCAAAAATGTATGCCAATATGCAGGGCTTCATTGCCATGTATCGTCAACCATAATCTATGACAGTTGCCTTCAGTGACTAGCAGAATAATTATCTGCAATTCCATGAATTGGCAGAAGGTACAAATAACCAGCGTACCCACCTGTTGCCATTTGTAACTGCCCCCCCCCCAAAAAAAATTTGAAACATGTTTGTTTGGTGGTGTGCCGTGACAATTTTACTCTGTAAAACATGAGCCCCTTGGCTCATTAAAGGTTAGGAAACACCAGCCTAGCCAATTAGCCTAGCTCGGCAACAAACTACGGTGGTTTGGCTTCTAGCGAGCTAAAGCACAAATCGTCCCTGGTTTGTAGCAACTCAGCATTAGTGTCATATGTTTCCTTTAAACGTTGATCTTGTGTCATGAATTGAAAAGGGGACATGAAAAAGGTCGAGTGGTGGGCAAATGTAGGTAGAGTACCATTGCATTGCAGGCAGGTGCGCAGGAGATGGTGCGGCGATGTCTCACACGGGTCGGGCCTACAGTACATCAACCATTCGAGCCACGATGCGATCAGCGCTTCTCATGTCTGACGGATGAATGGACCGGTGGTCAAGGGAAGCATGGAAATATGTGAATTTCTTTCAGGGATAGCGGGCGGAGATTTAGGGAGTGCAAGGTTGAGAAGTAAAGGGGCTTCGAGTGAGCAGAGGGATTCCAATGTCAAGGGTAAGCCAGCCGCGGGGGCCTTTGAGGGAGCCCGTTGTGAGAAGCTGGCTTTTGGTTGGACGCTGACGACGAAGAGGAGGAGGAGGCGGCGGCGGTGGCGACGTGGGGTGCACCTCGAGAGCTGTTCGAGGGGCAGCCGCTGTCGCGATAGCGGTAATCCGGGCGTCCGGGTTTTCGATCGTGGTTAGAGCCGCTGTTGTAGCGCTGGCCACCAGACTGATAGCCTTGTCCCTGGAACGTGCGCCGCTTGCCTTGGAAGATCTACGTGCCAGAATCAGAATCGCTTCATTGTAATTGTCGTACAGGGTGCAACGAAATGCAACAGACAAGCTGTTCGACTAAGGCATTTATATAGATTGGGTCATGTAGTGCATTTGTATGATCAGATGAATGTGTGTGCCTGAGTCCATCACAAGTTTGGGTACCACATTTGATTTGTGAAAAAGACGGCTAGGTCATTCATAGATGAGCTCTAATCATTTATTCTCAATTTGTAAGTGGTAATTTATAATTGTCATTATAATTCAACAAAATATTAAATATAGGGGTGCACATAAAAAAAATTGGCATGGTTTTCAAATAAGCACCATAGGGTGTTGATTGGTGCTCATTTACTCAGCACACTTGACTGTTGAAGCCGTGGCGCAGCGACATGAGGATGAGCTTGGCAACGGCCCTCCCGCGATGCATTCGGCCGTCTCCGGGGAGACAGGCTCGTCAAGCCAGTCGTCATAACAGTTAATACTGGGCTACTATGCAACACGTTGCGAGGGTCAACTTCAAAATAAAAGCCATACAAGTACAATTATACATGGATAGCAATGCCATAGCTTTATTTTGAAGTTGGCCCTCAGAAGCAATCGTGGCGGTTGACTTGATTGACTTGGAGTTGAAGCCGACCTGAAATATTCTGAGAGCGCACAAGTGTGCGGACAGCCTTGAACTTGAGCACAATCTTCAATTTCCAGTGCTCGTATGCACTGGCGCGCTACTTTATGTGCACCACCCCTGTTTATATACTAAATATCTTGAAGTGAGTTTCAGAAGCTCACCTGTTTGGCCGGTGGGGGTCGGAACTGGCTTGGGGGGCTTTGGGTTTGGGTAGGTGGAGGAGTTTCCACAATGCTTGGAGTGGCCACTGATGATGACGTAGAGCTGCAACGGGATCTATCCGAATAAGCCGTCCGAGGGTGGTACACTAGTGAAGAAAACCAAAAGACATTGGCAGGTTCAGAAAAACCTTTCACAATTAGCTGGTGCCGGGGCCAACCAACCATTTTCGACTCCAACACTTGGAGGTTTATGTTTCAACATTTCACAATGGCTGCTTGTTTTGATACTCTGCATGTATGACATTTTATTTCAATTTCAGAGAGTGCTACAAGTCTTTTATTGTTGTGGACAGATTCATTTTAGGTGCGAGAAGCAGTGCGTGCTACAAACGTATTTCCAAATGCACCCATGATTTTGGGGGGGGGGGGGAATCCAAGCTCCACTGTTCTTGGTCTCGGGTTTGCCAAATATATTTCCCCCCAAAAATTCACTTTTACTCCAGAGTAACTGGAAATGATTTTCTTCTTCAAGATGCATTTTTGACTGCTACGACTTACACTCCGAAACGATGTATCGTCTAAATAATACGGTCATCTCAGTGAGGAGCTTGGTTCATTTAGGATGCATATCGTCACCTTCCTAAAGTAATGGCCTTAGTACTTTGATTTCCTCAAACAAACAAACAATTCAATTTCAGGGGTAGAATTGAACAATCTGTTGAATTAAAAATGTAGCAGAGGTGGCCAATGTCATGAGATGTTTCAGGCAAAAATATTTTTTGGGTCAACACACGACTTAGCTGATTATTTTAAGAAGTTGACTATATGGAGGTAGCGCCAATCACAATTTTTACCAGATCCAAATTGAGTGATGCTCGTCTTCAGCGGTTCCAGATCGAATGTAAATCGGACAGCTTTGCCGAGGTCCTCGTCATATTTGCGCTCGCTGACAAAGTGCTGCAAAGGAGAAACGGCAACAGACTTGAATGAGGGCACGGCGGCTGAAACAACAAGGCGTCAGAGAGCGGTTGAAACACCTTGATGTCGGCCCGTAGTTCAGTCAGCTGCTCTTCAGACATGGACAACGACTGGTCTGTCAGCCTGCGGAGCTCCTCGGCTCTCTTCTGTCGGGCGTTCAAAATCCCGACTGAAACAAACAATAGCATGGATTTGAAGAGACAAGATGTCCATGTCAAAAGAATGTTTGATTGTACTTGGACTGTGGTGCTATTTGTGTTGTGAGCGACTCACAGTGAAATGCTGCTGGCGTATGGTTACTACACTATCAAAGTCTGTAAGAACTATGATTTCATTTGGCCTCATTGAAAAAACAACAACAACAACATTTTGACAGGTCTAAACAAATTTGGCATTCCATGTACAACATAAGCAACACATCAAAGCCTCGCACAAGTCAGGACAAATATGCGCTGCGAGCACAATGTGGTGAGGTGCAGGGGAAGCACGCTTATTGTCGATCAGTTTGCTAAGTGGAAGTGTGGTGTCATGAATAGTTCGGCCTCGGCGACCATTCGTTTGTGGCTCCAGCTCACCCATTACTAGTGCTGAACGATTTTGGAAAACTAATATTCAATTGGGATTCCTCTCTCCCCCTTCCTTCAATATGAAATTACAGTCAAACCTCCGTTTTCTAACGTCTCGGGTCTCGTACAATTCGGTTTTCGAACTAAAACTTCGAGTTTTTTATGCCGCGGATGACGAACAAATTTCGTTTCTCGAACTAACTGAGCCGAGAGGAGTGAAGTGACGCTCCCTCGCGTAAAGAACCTGCTTGTGTAGCGGCGCCCCCTCGTGTTGCATCACTACACAGGAAGCGACCATTGTGAGCAGACGTTTTTGTATTGTTCAATACATTTTTTTTTAAAAAGCAGCCGTGTTTGGTGAAACGCTTTCTAGTGTAGCGTCGATTGTGAGCAGACGAGTTTGTATTGTTCAATTAAAAAAAGCAGACGTGTTTGGTGAGACGCTTCTGTTAGGGGGAGTGAAATCCCCCTCTTTTCATAATGGTTTGCCCTAGCAGCACGGGGGGAGTGCGTGCGTTTGTTTACGGCCAGCATTTTTCAATGCAGCGGCACATAATGAACACTCTGGTGTCCGGTGTCTCATTATTATGCAATAATCATACAGAAACAGCTTCCTCGTGAGCAGACGAGTTTGTATTGTTCAATAAAGATTTTTTTTTTAAAAAGCAGACGTGTTTGGTGAGAACAACGTAATATTGGACTGTTATTTTTGCATCGTGTATCAGCCCCTAATCATGGCACCAAAGAAAGCAAGTGGAAGTGGTGAACCTGGTGAAGAAAAGAGGAAAATAGTGCACAAAACTATAGAATTTAAGAAAGATTTAATCGCAAAATATGAGTCAGGTGTGCGTGTGTCTGTGTTGGCGAAGGAGTTCGGGATGCCGAAATGCCCCGCCTACTGCCTGATGACAGCTGGGATAGGCGCACGCCCCACGACAGATAGAGAGAGAGAGAGAGATGTTCCTTCAATTTTTATGTTACTATGTTAATGTTAAAATTGGTGAAAATAAAACATATTACAGTTTGTTTGTACAGTATTTTACATATTACCTGCTCTCCTATTAAATGTGTACAGTTTATGGTGTGAAATTGTAAAAAAAGGGGTTTAAAAAAGTTGTTTTCTTGACTTGGAACGGATTAAAACATTTTACATTGATTCCAATGGGAAACATGGTTTCGGTTTCCGAACAATTCGGTTTCCGAACAGTCTTCTGGAACGGATTAAGTACGAAAACTGAGGTTTGACTGTACTTTTGAAAGGTCCTCTTCTGCATTTTTTAACAAACATGAGCAATAAATTAGTCCCTGCGACAACAAACAAGATCATATTTATGTCACCTAGACACTAGATAGATAATACATAAAGCCTACAGACAGAAATGAAGCGGTTAGCACTCCCTACCAAAAAATTTGCAGCCTATATGATATGAACTGCTTTTTCGACTGCAATGCAATGTCTATTTGAATCCGATGAATTGCTCAGCCCTGCCCGTGACCTTAAGGAGGATAAGCGGTACAGAAAAGGACGAATGGCTGAAATGCATGCTGGCTCGGGTGTTTGTGAGACATATTTTCCGTACCCGTTTTGAGTATGCATCGGCTCAATGTGCAGCCGAGCTCTGCAGTCAAACTGTGATTGTTCTTGTGTACATTGACACTTAAAACAAGCTCCCTGGCAAAAAGGAACACAGCAACCTCAACTCAGCGACACAACGCCAATTTTCAACTTCAGGGGGACGGAGCAGAAAGAGGACAGGACAAGCCAAAAGGATTTTCGTTTCTAGTTTCATGTCTGTATATTTTCTCACGCGTCCCTGCAGAAAGACTGCGCCCAATCTCCCCTGACACCCGACACCCGACACCGTTCACTTTTTCCAGGAGCACTCTGCACTCGAGGGACCAGAGTGAACAAAACATCTTGTTTATACACTTGACTTCTTTATTTGCCTACTTTTCATACATGCACATACTGGAATGCCGTAGACATTCAGTAGTTGGACCCTGGAGATTGCTTCACTCCCCCCACCCCACCTCCCCAAATAAAAAAAATATATAAAAAATAGGATTTGCTCTTCCGCAGCAATACTTGCTATGACCTTTCTGGAAACATGTCAGGCCAGATGTTTAGTTCCTATGGGGCATAGTTGTCGAGGGGCTGCCATCTCCCTGAGACTTGTCAAAGACGAGTACTTACTGGCCTCTGCTTTCACTTTGTCCATTTCGGCCAGCAGTGTCACTTCTCTGTCCATTAAGCTGTAAAAGAAGAGGAGATTAGAGGGCTCAAGTGTCTTTCCTCAGACAAGAATTGCAGAAACATGAATCAAGAGGCAGCTGCACGCCATTGGGATAATGCGATGAGCGGTTGTCCGTTACGCGGCAACAGTTGACTTTGGTACAAGTCGCTGACAAAGGATGACAAGGACCGGCCCGGAAAACATTCTTGCCATTACTCCAAGTGATTTGCTGCCTTCACCCAGAAGAGGTTAGGCAAGCTGTGTGAGCGCTTACAGACCCTTCTCTCACGCAACGCAAAAAAAACACCAAAAAAAAGCACACACGTGGACTGGAGCTCAGCAAAAGTCTGCTTCATCTTCTTGAGGGATGAATCCATCTCCTCCTTCACCAGCATCCTGTAGCGAGTCAGCGAAGCGGTGCATCGTTGCAAGTCCTTCACAGAGCGGTCGATGTTGGGAGCTGAGGTGCACAAATTGACGTTCTCAAAAGAGGGACTACAAGGTCCAAATGTCAATGCGTTTGGCCTATAAATGAATCTACAAATGACTACAACTAAGTGACAAATAAATGATCCTCCTCCATTCACTCAAACGCAACATGTCATCGTGTGACGAATGAATCTGCTTGAGAATTAACTAAACCGATATTTTCAGTTACTACTTAACACCACAGGATTAGGCATCTTATACTTTGTCATCTTAACAGATTTGAGGAGTGAGTCAGAGCTTGCCGATCTTTTTGCCTGCAGACGAGCGTTGCTGACTTTGTCCATCGGAGAGTGCCGAGGAGGAGTTGTGATGCTGTGAATCTCGTGCTTTGTTGCCTCTGGGCCCCCGGTAGGAACTGTGTACTGGCTGAGAGGAGGGCGCATGTTCCACTTCTGCACCTGTGGGAGGGCCGCACATCAGAGCTGTTCTATCCACTGCAAACCGTGATGCGGCCATATTCGTTTTTGGTAAATAAAGATCAACTCTCACATGGCAATCTGTGCCATGCTTGGGCCCACTTGACACCTACTCTAGCATCTGCGGTGTTTGGTTGATTGGTAAAAAATTAACTGTCCTTTGGCATTAAGCTTAAGATCAATGCACTTCTTTCTCTGGCACAGACGGAAGAGCTCGGTATTATAGGTCATTGACACACTACAAAGAATACATTACTAAATTACAGTGACATCCTGGTTTTCGTTCTAATCTGATCCACAGAGCTTGACTAAATTCAAATTGGATGAACATCAAAGCAATATTTCACAAAGCAAACAAGGTCAATCCAATGAATCCGTTCCAGACACCCAAATTATTTGTAGATAGTGACTGTAGTCGAGCAAACAGAAAACAATGTAAAATAAAACAAACCATATATTAGTAATGAAATGGTTAAATAAACATTAAACAACCCTTTTATATTTTGTTGATGTAATATTGGCATTGGAGGCAAAGCAAGTCAGGGTCTCAATGCTCACAGTCCGTAAGCAACTTCTACTTGTACGGTACAAAGCGTATGCTGTAGCTAAGCAGAAAATTACATGGTTCAGTCAGTCTGCGATTGGAAGCGCAAGTTTGTTTGCAAATGTATAACATTTTGACCAAAACACGTGGAATCTTTTGAAAACTGACGCATCAAAACCAAGATTCTGTTGTACTGCAATGTGTTTCTTCCAGGAAAACCACCCACCATAACCAATCCCATGCAAATAAACAGAATTACAGTCAAACCTCGGTTTTCGAACGTCTCGGTTCTCGTACAATTCGGTTTTCGAACAAAAAATTCAAGTTTTTTATGCCTCGGATGACGAACAAATTTCGGTTCTCGAACTAACTGAGCGCACTTGAATGCGTCGCTTCACTCCTCTCGGCTTCGCTTCCTCGTAGCGTCCATTGTGACCAGACGTTTATGTATGATAATAATAATACATTTTATTTATATGCGCCTTTCAAAACACCCAAGGACACTTTACAATCAGGAACAAGAACAATAAAACACAATGCGGCTGCGCAGCGGCAGCCAAACGCGGCAGCATTCACTCAACCCGGAAGTCAGAAAGAAACCACAAGGGAGGGAGAGGGGGAGAAAAGTGTTCGATCAAGATTTTGAAAAAAAGCAGATGTGTTTGGTGAAACGCTTCCTCGTGTAGCGGCCATTGTGAGCAGACGAGTTTGTATTGTTCAATAACAAAGCTGACGTGTTTGGTGAGACGCTTCTGTTAGGCCGAGTAAAACCCACCTCTTTTCAGAATGGTTTGCCCCAGCAGCACGGGCGAACTGTGTGTGTGCATTTGTTTACGGCCAGCAGTTTTCAATACAGCGGCACATAATCAACACTCTGGTGTCCTGTAGTGTCCTTTATGAGCAGACGAGTTTGTATTGCTCAATCAAAAAAAAGCAGACGTGTTTGGTGAGACGCTTCTGTTAGGCCGAGTGAAACCCACCTCTTTTCAGAATGGTTTGCCTCAGCAGCACGGCCGAAGTGCGTGTGTGGTTTGTTTACGGCCGGCAGTTTTCAATACAGCAGCTCATAATCAACACTCTGGTGTCCGGTGTCTCGTTATTATGCAATAATCATACAGAAACAGCTTCCTTTCATCGCATCCATTGTGAGCAGACGAGTTTGTATTGTTCAGATAGAGAGAGAGATGTTCCTTATATTTTTATGTTACTATGTTAATGTTAAAATTGGTGAAAATAAAACATATTACAGTTTGTTTGTACAGTATTTTACATATTACCTGCTCTCCTATTACATGTGTGCAGTTTATGGTGTGAAATTATTTTTAAAAAAGTGGTTTAAAAAAGTTGTTTTCTTGACTTAGAACGGATTAAATTTTTTTACATTGATTCCAATGGGAAACATGGTTTCAGTTTTCGAACAATTCGGTTTTCGAACAGTCTTCTGGAACGGATTAAGTACGAAAACCGAGGTTTGACTGTACTGCAATAGAAATAATTCAGCCGTGTGTGCCATAAAATTATGCAGTCACGCCTCTCGCCACAAAGTCATGATAATCATCACCTTGCGCAATAGAAAATTGACAGAACTAAGTATCCACCAATTCAGATGTGATGACGGCACACGAAGCCCAAACGTGTGTAGTACAATTTGAGTTCATGCCAGGCCTAACACGGTTCAAATGGCCGAGTGTGCGTATGTCCCTAATAAAAAAAAAAAGAGCAACACGAACCATAGAGACACCAATAGACAAACCCCACTCTGTGTTTGGTTTACCAGTGATTTCAGATGTGGTTAACTCCGAGTCCAGCTCCAACGCATCCAGGGAAGCAGAGTCCAAATGTTCGCTCAGGGAGTCAAGTGACTCCCCCTCTACCAAGGATCCGTTGGGGTGGAAGCCGTTGGTCTTGTCCTTGCCCTGCTCGAGCGGCGCGGCTTCAGACGGGCCCGGTTCGGCCGCGGCCTCCGGCTGGGGCTTGGGCTTCTTTTTCTTGTTGGGCTGCAGAATACCCAAATGTCAATTTCAGGGTGGTGGTGGTGTTTGTTCTTTTGTCAAGCACCAACAGGACAAGAGGGATCAACTCAGTGATGACCTCATCCTATTAATGCTTCATAGTTGAACATGTAAATTGCTTCCCATTGTGTACATTTGTTTGTTGTGTGCTTGAAGGTAATCCTCAACTCCAAAATATAATTCACTGACTCATTAAGCTTAGTAAGAGCGAGGTGTGCCTACCTTCTTTTTGCCTGTGACACTCCACTCCTTCAGGATCTCCGCCGCACTACCTACAAAAAGGCGTGACGGAAATAATGATGGCGCGGAGCAAAATACTTCTCATACTGTCTGAATGCCAACTTGTATCCATCAAGGTGTGACAAAAAACAAAACAGTCTGATATAATACTAGGTGTTTCTTAAGCTTAATATAGACCAAACATGCGTAAGACTGGTGTGCCCACAGCACACTGCCAGTGGCACTATGATGACAGTCACAACTGAACTCCTGGCAGGTGGAATTGCATCAAACAAACATTGCCACCTCCACTTTAAGAGGCTGTTGTCATACTGCGTGTGACGCACATGACTCCTGCCCCGAAGGCATTTCTTAACGGTGGCTTTTATGGGAAACACGAGCCATTCAATGTTTAGTCGGGAAGCTTTTTCCGTCAACAATGAATGACGTCCTCATACCTTCTAAGAATGCTTGAACGGCCTTGTCAACGCAGTTCTCAAAATGCTGCAACACCAGAACAATCTCATTGTTGCTTTTGTTGGGGACAACTGCCCTGACGGCGCTGATCTGCAACACAAGAAAACAGATACAGTATCATACATGGGACGCAGATCATGTGGAGCAGGTTTAAAAGTGAAATACAATGGAGTAACTTGCTAAAACAGTGAGCGATGCAGCCCAAATACGGTAATTTCCAGTGATTAATGTTTTTGCAAAACAAAAGTTCAAAAGTTGCCCCCACCACACGTGTATGGTTCAAGGGTCAATTAAAAAAAAAAAAGGCATTTTTCATATTTATTAGACATTTACCAGTACCTACAGTTTGCATACTTACATTCCAAAGTGCTATTTAATATCTAATGTTGCATATTTATGTAACATAACATCTATATAATGTAATAAATTGCAGACGTTTCGTTTGCTGTTTTTGTTGTGATCCCAACAGTACAGCTACACAAGAACTTCTTACTAGTTACCTCATTGCTGTTCTTCTCTGCAGTGATTTTAGGACTGAAAGTATGTACGTATTCTGCGCTCATATCCCGCAGTTCGTCTGAATGGTCGTGTGTCAGTTAGACACATGAGTCGGCCACCTTTGGCCACAAGGGGTTCACGACACTCATGAGCACATAAGGAAATGTCATTGGTTATTTGCATACTGTAGAGTCATCTAATGTTGAAATGATTGTTGCTCCTTGCAAACTTCCTGTAGGAGCGTGTGGAATTTTTTTTCTTCAAATATATACGTCAGCATCTCATAACATCACGAAGGCTAATTACTGTAAGAAATTCCAGCTACTTCATTGTGTCTTTACACTGAATGCCGGCAGTGCAACATATCTGTAGGCAAGGGCCTCATTTATATGGCGAATTTCAGACACAGGGTAACTCAGTGTGCTTCACGTACATACAACATATAAAAGCAAAGTCAAGAAATTAAACGTACCTTACCAAAAATTACATAAAAAAAAACATCTTTAAAAAAATCTTGAATGATCTTAATCATAGGTATTGGAAAACAGCACTGTTTTGAACCTGGCTTTAAAGGAATTTACACTTTATTGGTATATTTTCAGTCTGTTTATTCACTGTGATAATTATATAAAAGTACAGAGGGGGGAAAAACTACTTTTTAAGGCTGGTGGGGGTACAATACACAGGAAATTATGGCAAATGGCATGCAGTGTACGGGGGATGTGTAACAATGTCTATTTTAAATCGCAGGTGAACGGGGCGTCGCAATATCGAAGATATGACGGTCAATCAAAAAATCTCTTTTTTTTTTAGTGTGATTGGACGCAATAAAATGTGGCGAGATTCAGAGAGGCATATCCTCAGAGAAGGAACGAGAACTGTACAGTACCAACATGGGTTGAAAGGTCACTCTGCCAGGAAGTAGGCATTACTCCAAAAGAAACGGAAAAACTGTAGAGTTTGCAAATGGACCAAGGGACAAAGAACTTCATCTTTGGATACATGTCCTGTGGTCGGATGTAACTAAAACACGACAGTTTGGTCATAATTTCATCTGTGCTGTATGTTACACATACGTACAGCACATTTGACAATAAAGTTGTATTCAATTCAATTCAATTCAATAATGCGCAGAGTTGCGTTTGGAGTAAATCGAGGCAAGCTTGCCGGCCTGAGAACACCATCCCAAACTGTGACTCATGGCGTAGAAGCGTCATTGAGTGGCCTTGTTTAGGTCAAAGCTTGGGCGCAAACTGGGCTTCCAGCTGCACTGTGAACAGAAGCATACTGACAAACCGGTTACAGAAGTGAAGTACAGAAGTGGCTTATTGGTAAAGTCAATGTTTTGGAGTGGCCGCCACAAAATCCGGATTTTAATCCTCTTGAAGATTTATGGGCAAACCTGAAACGCATCTGCGAGCAAGGCGGTTTACCAATGCATCTTCATTACATCCGTCTCGTCAGGCGGACTGGGCTAAAAATGCTTGCCGACTATTGTGAAAGGTTAGTGGAAGCTTATCAGAACATTTGACCCAGGCTATATACAGTTTAAAGACTATGCTAACAAATAGTAATGAAGTGTTATAATAAACTTTGACAAAAGTAAGAACAATTTGGATCACAAAATCAAAAATCCCTCTGACCTTATTCAAGCATTTAACAAATAGAAATTATTTGGTGAATCCTCATTCACCTAAAACAGGAAAAGTGTTGTCCGATTTCCACTGTATGGCCTTCTTTCATCTTTGCTGACCAGTGAGTGACAATAGATGGGACAATGTCCATATTCGTGACTAATGGGAATCCTTTGCCGCACATCAAGACTCAAGCATAATAGAAGAAAACAGCTTTGTCCAATGTTAAACTACATGAACGTGCAACATTAAAACCAGCACGTTGCCCAGTGGGTGTGTGTGTAAAAAGATTTGGCTATATTTTTTTACCCCACAGGCTTATGGCACAATACAAACATTTGAGATGCATTGGCATAAAATTGCTTACCAAAGCAGACTTTCCTGACAGGCCTTTGGGTTAAGTGAGGTGTCGAACTTTAAACAAATAACACTGAAATGCCCTCCAAAGTACAAATGTTCGAGAAGCATTTGTGTGTATGGCGAGAGCAAACTCCTCAGCGTTGCTCATACCCACACATCTTACCTTTTCCTTCATCCTCTCCGGTGGTCCTCCCTGGGACATGACCATCTTTGAGCGTGTGTCAAACACCACTCCCGAAGTGTCTGAAATGAGCAGGAAACCAAACAAACAAAATGAATGAACAAGGAGCCAAATCAGTGTCTCATAGTTATTTCACATCACTTCTGAATGGAGCTGCATTTCAAATCATTCCAAGATATGTCTGCTCATTTCCCGCACTGGCTTGTTTGTGTCAAACAAAAGGAGTCTTCAAGGATATCGTTTGCCCCTAACTGTACAAACAGGGAAAGTCCAAAGTTCAACACATGATTCCGTGATAGGAAAATAGGTTGAAGTGACAGTAAACATACAAGGCCAGCGGTCAGGTCACTCTGCTACTTGTTAGGCCACCACACCTCCACATGCGTGTCAGCCTTGCGCGTGCTTGTTCATCCCAGCACGCACTCACCTTTTTGGTTCTTCTTGGCCATGTTGACAGCTGCAGTTGCACAAGAATGAGTCGTCAATGTATTCAAAACGATGACTTCAATGTGCTCCTTCGATTCTTCAAGTGGATGTTGGCCAGAGGGGGCTTTTCCCCCGCTTTTCTCAGAGCTTGTGCTGTGATGGAGGCTCACGAGCTGGCCAGAAGCTTGCAAACAGGAGAGTCAATCTGAACCGCCAACAGCTCAGCCAAGGACACAATTTCTCTTCCTGGTGCTCCACACTAATCTAGGAAAGGGGGCAGCGGGGGGTTAGTTGTTTGTGAGTCATTTGGCTGTTTTTGTCTAGTCGAAAACAGAAATTGTAATGGTGGAAGTCCTAGTGCTTCTATGTCCAGGGCCTCTTTACGAGGGAGAATTTTTCCTAATACCAATGGAACATCTCTCTCGTTCACTCACTCACTCACTCACTAACTCACGCACACACACACACACACACTATGGCTGCAAAGAGGTTACAGACGCACAGTCAGTGCTGCCAACTTAGCGACTTGGAGCACTCTACAAACTAGGATTCCAAAAACCAACTGAATCACTTGCAATTTCTCTTCTGGAGGTGCCTTCATCTTTTCCAAAAACTCAAAAGAGACAGACACATATTAACTGGAATTAAGGAGTTCAAGTCGAAAAAGCCAAAGGCAGACCTTTACAATTGTTGCCTCGTGTTCTGGAAACCAAAATCTACGTTTTCAGATTGTCCTAATCTTATAACATGTTTGTCAGACTGTCGAGTCAACCTAGAAATGGACAGTTTGTTTTGCAGAAAGTTCAAGGTTGTTTCAGAGAAGCCTTTTTAAGCAGCTCAAAAGAGAAGAGACACATTTCTGGCTGACCAGTAACCAGTGGCAGGAAATCCTGAAATACACATTCAAAGGCCAATAATCAAACAGGATACAATTGTCCCCCATGATTGCCCTGGAACAAGTACTGCAGCAGAAGTGATTGCTTGTTAAGAAGCCCTTCATGTACAATAAATAACAACACCCTTTTTGGTACGAGGTACCATTTGTAATTTAACAAAGGGAGTTAATTGATCAATTCATGGTCACCTACTGAGATATTTGGTATCACTTCCTTGCCTGAAAATAGTCAGTTGGGAAACGGGACTGAAACACGTAATAGAACATGAACTGAGTTCACCTGAAAACGGCAACTTGCGTTTTAGGCTCATGTGTACATTTCTCCTGAAAGCCGATGATGGGGAACTTTTGGTGCCATCATGTCTTGTGTCATTATTAAACAAACACAACACATTATTAAACAAACACATCCTTGTTTGTTGATCGAGTGATTTAAAAGTCAATAAATTGAAACACGCAGTGACGGATACAGGTCAATGGGCTTCTTCGACCACGTCTAGAACTGGCCTGAATGACTGCAAAGTGTAAACCCCACGAAGTTCGTGTTCATCAGGCACGCTTTGGAAGGCTATACAAAATCCCTCAAATGAACCTTCAACAATTCCACGAACACTGAAGTAGCAAGCGACGCCGATCAAAGCGCAAGTTGGGCGGTGGGGAATCCCATGTCTTGCGGGACAAATAGAGGTTGTAGTAGCCGGAAGGTTGTCCAGTATATCCGACACAATGATTAGCTTTATTCTCACTCGTTTCACATCATCAACCCAATTCCGGAATAAGCAGCTAAACTAAGCTTTGCCAAGATTGCTAGCCTTACCCAGCGCCGTGTTAGCTTTGCACTGCTTCGACCACGATTAGAATTATTCAAGCCTCTGGTGTTACTTTTCCAGCAATACAAGCCGGCAATGATTTGCAATACGGGCACGGTAACTAACACCGTATTTTTTATCTTCTCCATCAAATATGAACATCGGATTGCTGCTGTAGGTAACTTCAGGCTATCTTGACCTTATTGTGGTGTAAGAAAAAGAAAAAAGGCTGCCCATCTATTCATTGGACACCGGTTAATACAGCTCGCTTGAAAGGTGAGCCTTTTTTTTTATTTGGCGTGCAGATGCTAGGCTAGCATGATATGACAGGATACGATATGCTAAGCAAATAGTACTTACGTACTCGGTGATGCAAAAGGAGGGAATAATTCAGGGACGGTGAGCGCGCAGATCTCAAAGCTAACCTCTTGGGAGGGAAGAGTCAAGACAAGAGGTTGTTGGGCTATTCCACTGTTCGACTGCTGCTCTCTGTAGTTTGCTTCAGGCTTCTCCAGGGTTGCCAGGTTGGAACTGCAAAAACACGCCTTTATTAACCATTTACTGCACACAAACAGTGTTGACAGAACCCGTTTTTAAATTAGTTTATCAGTGTGTTCTATTATTTTACTAGAATAATAATAGTAAGTACTAATACTGTAGTTGGAAAATGTCGGTTATCTATCTATCTTTTACTCATCATTAACTATCCTGCTCATCTATCTATCTATCTATCTATCTATCTATCTATCTATCTATCTATCTATCTATCTATCTATCCATCTATCAGATGCTGATGTTGTGTTGCCAAAGCCTGCAGCAAAAGAATAATTAAATAAATTAGAAATTTTAAAACAATTATGTTTGAATAGTGAAAATGTTATTACATGATGGGATGATCACTTGCGGTTTTGTTTCGTTCCACGACGTGTGCAGTGCACATCGTTTTCTATTCATACATGGCAACCCTGAAACCGTGTCGTCACTTCCGTGGTTGGAGGAAAGCGATTGCTCGTTTTGGTAACTTGCACCTCCCGATTAACAGACTCATGGTGTTCTTTCAACATTCCATCTACTTTGCTGTTAATTCTCAAATAATTTACTTTGACTTCTGATCCCGTGTGTTGAAGAAGGTTCCCCGTGGATATTAGCTGGCTGTCCCAAATTTGTATTTAGAATTGTGGGAAAAAAACTGCAGTCCAAACAAACCCACAACAATTTGCACAGTGTTGTGAAAAACAATATGGAAAAAATACAAATGGATCGAAGGATATACAAGATCACCGCTGTGGAATTGGAAAATATATATACAATATATTCTAAAATATTATAAAATATATAGGTTTGGATTACGCATTTTTGCCAGATGCATATGCTACAATAAAATTAATTTATAACTTCTTTGGGCTGGATTGACCATCTGCTCTTCTGATTCATTCGTTGGCTGGTGAAGTCTGTATTCTGCTCATATTTAGTTATACTGTGTAACTTTCCCATAGCTGCAGTGTAGCTTGGCGTCCTTGTAACAAATCATCACCTAGAATTGGAATACTCCCTACTGAAGACGCACAAACTTTGTAATGCGCCAAGATGAGAATCGGTTTAGGAGAAACGAAAGTTATGATATCACACTTTGTGCCCCGGTACCGCCCTTCTGATGGTATAAAAATGATGTGAATCTCTTCCTGCTTCGCACTCGTGACGCGCAGCCATTGTCTGTAACCGCGGGTGCCCGGAATATTCCGTTATTAAAAGCTTCGAAGGAACTGTTCATCGACTCCAGCCTTTATTTGGATTACCAACATTCTCCTCGTCCGAAATTCAGAGAACGCGCGGGGGAGAGGAGGCCTCTCTTTCCACAACACTGGTTTTTATCAACTTTGGAACAGCAAATTGCTAAGAGTGGACCTGATGGTAGAGTCTAGACCAGTGGTTCTTAACCTTGTTAGTGGTACCGAACCCAACCAGTCATATGCACGTTCATCAAACCGTTCATTAGTGAAAATTAAAAATATGATTTTTAAAAAATTCAAGACATTAAAAAAACATGCATTAAAAACAGAATAAAGTAAATAAAATTACATGGCATAAGTGGAGGTTTTTTTTTTCATTGTATGATGTACTATCACGACACTCACAGTGACTACTGAGCAAACTAAATTTCCCATAGCCCTGATTGGACAAGCAATCTCATTTGATCATCTGCAGCCAGCAATGGCCAAGTGGGCGTGTCATAACTAATTGACATCTTGAGTCCGGTTTGTCTTAACCTCCATGGCAGAGGCTCCGTCGAACCCAGGTGAAGAACCACTGGTCCAGACATTGAAGTGTGTATTCTGTTCATATTTAGCCATGCTGTACAACTTTCCCATGCCCGCAGCATAACTTGGCGTCCTTGAAGCAATCATCACTTAAAATTGGAAAACTGGAGACCTTGTAGAGACGCACAGACATAGGAATGCACCAGTTGATACAAGCTAAGAAACGGTTTAGGAGAAACGAAAGTTCTGATGTCACACCTTGTGTTTCGGTATCGCCCTTTTGATATAAATATGTGGTGAATACCTTCCTTCTTTGCACTTGTGACCACTGTAAATCGCGGGTGCCCTGACTATTCTGTTATTAAAAGCTTCGAAGAAACTGTTCATCGACTCCAGCCTGTATTTGGATAACCAACATTTTGTCACACACGTCTGTGGTGTTTGCCAGGATTTCGAGGATATCAAGTCAAGTCAAGTCAAGTCAAGTACAAATTTATTGTCAAATGCGCTGTATGTGCAACATACAGCACAGATGAAATTTCCTCCCTCTCAACCAGACAACAAGACAACAAGAGGAGCCGCTGCGGGTGCCCGCACCGCTATCAAAAGAACAGTTAACATAAAATGACAAAATAATACAACACAACACATTAGACACAGACAGTCGTGCAATCGTAACCACGTTTCCTACATACACTTTGTTGTTTGATGCAGTTATACATGAAAGAGGAGCGAATCAAAGTGTCCTTTTCACCAGTGGATCAAAGACGTCATGCTGAAAATTTGCACACGCCTGCTACAAGTTAAGTTTGAAAGCAACAAGAAGCTGTAGTGTCCATTAACGAAAAAGAGATTGTCTCTCATCTCCTGTCCCATGTAAATCTGCTTACGTATCGGCACTCTGCGCTGACGCTCCTTTCTTCTCATCGTCGGCTCCTCAGGCCATGCATCCATCCAGCCGCAGACTGTCCAACAGCACCGACCTTTCTACTGAACAAAGCAGGGCTGTGAAAATGCTGCCCATTACAGGCACAAAACACAACCGCCCCGGGGCTGTCCAGCAACGACAGTCAAATGCCGCTGACATTCCTCCCACTCAAAATCATCAATATACAGTATAGATTAGAATAGATAGCAAAATATAGATTTACTATTTAAGTGTAAGAAACAAGCAGAGCACAGATGACCTTGGAGTGACAAGGAAGGATGAAATAGACTCCATAAATGAGGATGGACGTCTTGGATTTCTGTTTATTTTCGGAAAGTTCCTTTACGTTTCCTGCACAGTAGGTGGTGGTATACACCAAAAAGATGTAATCCGCCAGAAAATTAAACGAAGAAGCAGCAGCCGCCGCCACTGGTTCTGGCGTTATGGCTTATGTGAGGCCCCACGTCGAGGGCAACGTAATGAGCTGACTATGCCAGCGACCCTGTAGTGGTTGCCTGTTTTGGGACGAGGACCGCGGGACTCCGGGTTGGTTTGGGGATCGCTTGGTTTGAGCCACGGATGGAAACGGAGCTCTTCAAAATGGCAACCCCCTATGTTACGGATGAGTCTGGTAAGCCCGGCGCATGTGTCACGCTACAAAATCCAAACATAACGGGCAAAATCCGATCGGAAGCGGCTGCCGTTGCTGTGTGTTTGACAATTGCGACGTTCGCAACGTTGCTTGGTTTCCATGCAAATGGATCACGGTTGCTCCCTTGGAGGCTAGCTGCTAGTTAGCATGATGCTATCGCGTGGCAGCGTCTAACTTGCTGTCACCTCCCTCCCTTTTATTTAGTTGCTGCACGAAGAGAAAGAGGTGGTCTGTGTTTGATTAGAAGTGATGTGGAGAAGAGTACTTGAACGTCACGTTACCGTGCTCTGGAGACAAGCTGTGTTTCTCAAGCTTTATTGAGCCAAGGCACGTATTTAACACAATGTAATGTATTTTACATTAGGAGGAAGTCGCACAAGCGTCTCAATTATGTATGTATGTAATTATGTACCTACTTCCATCCATTGAAAGTCTCTTCGCAACTCTACTCGCTACATATTTCGCATATCAATCACGCACAAAGCTTTCAAATCATCAAACCACATTTTATTATTACTCAGAGACGACCCAAGGAAATACAAAATGCAATTTGGAAGGTCACACCACAACATCTCAATTTGATTTAAATCTGGATTTTGACTTGGCCACTCCAAAACTATTATTATTTTTTAAAACATTAACAGATTGACTTGCTGGTGTGTTCTGGATCGTTCTCCTGCTGCTTGATCCCAGAGCTCTTAAATTTGAGGGCATGAACTAATGGCCGCACGTTCTCCTTCAGGATTTTCTGGTATAATTCACTGTTCCATCAATCACCGCACATTCTCCTGGTCCTAAGGTAGTGAAGCAGCCCCAGACCATCACATTGCCACCATGCTTCTTCTCTATTGGCCTAATGTTCTTTTTATTAAATGCTAAGCCATTTTTACGCCAGATGTACCGGGCTGCACACCGTCAAAAGGTTCAATTTTTGACTAGTCAGTCCACAGAATGTTTCTCCAAAGCAATTTTTAAAAATGTGGACTCGTCAGATCCCAGAACACTGCATCAGTCCATCTTAGGTGAGCTCAGGCCCAAAGAAGCCAGCAGCGTTTCTGGGTGTTGTGGATACATGGCTTTTGCTTTGCATAGTATAGGTTTAAGTTTCAAGATAATAAGATGAGATAAGAAAACTTTTATTTGTCTCACAATATAGCTTTGACCAGCAATGCTCAGCATTGCACTCGTCCGCTAGCGAGCTTGTACCAGCTAGCTAATTTGCTGATGAGTCCAAAACATAAGCGTCTTGCAGTTTAGTATTATTTAATTACCTTTTTTTTTTTCTTTTTTCGTGGTCCATATAAAATCATCTCTTATCCCTACGATCTCAAAGGTAAACACACGCAAGCCCAAACTATGGATTGGCCATGTCACTTAGCTTACCTTATTTTTGACTTTTCTTTTGTCTCCGGGCCCTGTTGTATAATTATGATCTGAACCCAAAAGAAATGTTTATCTTTTGCTCTCCTGGCATTGTTATAACACTCAATGACATAGCAAGAGTGGACCATTTTAAGAGCAACTGAGAAACGTGATGCAGTCACATGCAAACAGTTGATTGCTATACAGTACACCCAAGTTGGTGAGTGAAAAAAACAACAACTACAAAGCCTTCACATGCTAACAACCTCTATACAGTGTCTTGGCAGCACAAAAGTAAGCTTTATAGTCGTGTATGTGTCTTCAAAGGCTTACCTCAATGCTGTTACTGTCTGTTGTTCAGGAAAATACATTGCCGCCACGCAGCGGCCGGATGGCACGTGGAGGAAACCGCGACGGGTGAGGGAAGGCTATGTGCCTCAAGAAGAGGTCCCGGTGTAAGTCAGCTCCTTCCAAACCTCTTCATTGGACCACATGTTTTTGTTGGAAATGTTTGGATCCCCTTTTTGTGTTTCAGATATGAAAACAAATATGTGAAGTTCTTCAAAAGCAAACCAGGTCTTCCTCCAGGCCTGAGTGCATCAGATTCCGAGCCCCAGAAGCAGCAGCAGCACAAGATCCCGGGATGTGCAGACGGCGCCGCCGGCAGCCTCTCCAAGTCGGCCAAACGCAACCTGAAACGGAAAGAGAAGCGAAAACAGCACGACCCAGAGGAGAGTGCGGCTGACGTGGCGTCTCTCTCCGATGCTGTTGAGAATGTGAACATCTCAGCGGGTGGCGAGCAGTTGCACAAAGTGGCGGCGGCAGATGATTCCCCTGAAGCGGAAAAAGCTAAGAAGATTAAGAATATGAGAAAGAAGCTGCGTCAGGTGGAGGAGCTGCAGCACAAGTTGGACTCTGGGGAAATCAAGCAGCCAACACTAGATCAGTTGGAAAAGTTGGCCCGGGCCAAGACTCTGCGAGAAGACTTAGAGCAGCTGGAGGGCCACTCGTGAGAACGGACAAATGTGGTCAAATACTTCCTGTGTGATTCCATCTCATATCATTTAACATGGGCAACCTGAGCCAGCCTTCCATGGCGCCGTGTATTCCAATTAGAATGAATCCAAATGAGCAAAGGGAATGAAAATGCTCCATACAAGCTATATTCCTTTTGCCCATCCCAATGAGCGTCGTTTGAAAAGTGAAATCACAATATTCGCCCTGCACTTGAAAATGGCAGTGTCTTCCCAGAGCTCGTCTGCAACGGAAAAACTTCTTTTCAAGTACTTGGAACTGTTTATCAAGGTGTTGCTTTCAGAAAAATGACAACTACATTGCTGTGCTCAATAGACCAAATGAACTTAATCTTGATGATTAAACGATCGCCGCCAGTCTGGTCTAATGAGCGTAGTGCAGCGTGTGAATGTTATAGGAATACAAACTCCATTCCACTGAACTTCTATCTTTGTGTTAAACATAAATGAAAACAGAATATAATGATTTGCAAATCTTGCTCAACCTGTATTTAATTGAATACGTCACAAAGACAGGATAGTTCCTGTTCAAACTGAAACTTTATTGTAGCAAATAATCATGAACTTAGACTTTTATTGCTGCAACGCCTTCTGAAAAAGCCGGGAGTCATGTTTGCTGCTGTTACATCACCTTTTCTTTTAACAACATTCAATAAGCATTTGGGAACTAAAGACACTATTTGTTGAAGCCTTGTAGGTAGAACTCTTTCCCATTGTTGCTTGATGTTCAGCATGTTGGTTTTTGATGCAGTGCAGCCTGCGGGATCGAACGTCACGTGCATTCAATGTTGGTTTTCGGCCTTGCCGCGTCAATGCGGTTATTCCTCTAGATTCTCTGAACCTTTTGATCATGTTCTGGAACATAGATGATGATTTCCTTAAATTCATTGCATTTGGTTGTTGAGGATCATTGTCCTTAAACTGGTCGACTATTTTCTCACGCAGTTGTTCACAAAGGTGAAAGGTGACTGAGCAGTTCTGGGAAGCTCCTTTTAATAGCCCCTCATTTCACCTACCTGTTGCCAGTTTGCCCCAGTGGCCTATGGGAAGTTCCAAACTGGTGTTCGATCAGCATCCATCAACGTTGTCTTTTTTTTGCCCCCCGTCCCAGCTTTTTTGGACTGTGTTCATGATTATTTGCTAAACAATCAAATGGATCAGTTTGAGCATGAAATATCTTGTCTTTGTGGTGTATTACGCATAGGTTGAACATGATTTGCAGATTATCGTCTTCTGTTTTATGTCTCTGTTTAATACAACATCCCAAATTCATTGCGATTGGATTTGTAGATCGCGTCACATATAAACTGCTGACCAGAGATCTTGATTCGGAATGATTCTAATCAGAATGACCAAAACGTCTCCATGTAAAGCCGGCTCTTGAGCAACTCATGCCAAGTCTGCCCTGTTATTTCCATTTCACACTGCTGTTTGTTTGGGGTTTTTTTTTCACATCTTTTAAACAAAACAAAACCCAACTTGTGTTCCTTCTTATCCATTTTGTATCTTTTGAAAACAAAAACATGCAATGTGGCTTGTTGACGTGTGTGTTAAAAATGATTGATGTAATCATTTGGCACCATCTTGAATTAAAACCACATGCGACAGCAAAAATGATCTCCGTCAGATTTTTGGGCGGGTGGTAAGCAGATACAATTTTGGAGGCACCGAAAATATTCACGAAGAATATGGAGTGAGCACGGCTGCCAATACAGTGGCGCCTTGTGAATATTCTTCGGATACCACCTGTCGTTGGGATGGGGAGGGTCTTTTTTTTTGTTGTTTTGGGTTTTTTGGATCTACTGTTAAGCAAAAAATTTAGGATCCAAGTACTACTGGTGGCAGCAAACTCGACTCGCTTCTCAACATGCAGCAGTTTGGCAGATGCCATAGATGGGCTAACAGTAATCATACTAATAATCAGTGTTTTGTTATTTTCTGTTGTGCCCCCTCTTAGGAAGAAGAAAATACTTTGCACCCCTCCCAACTCTTCTGCAGCCATGCATTCACATGTACAAAATTGTTGTGTCGACCAATGTATAACGTTGACATTGTATTCCTAACATGAATCAAAGAAAAATATAACTTTTACATAACAAATAACTTTTCAACACTTTTTTTTTAGTCCCCCACAACCCCCCTTTTTTTTGGATGGCGTCTTTTATTAAGGGTTCGTTCACTTGATGGGCTCATCTCATTTCTCAATTGCAGCTCTTGCTCCCACCCTTTGCTCCTCCACCTATAGCAGGGGTGTCAAACTCATTTTTGTCACAGGCCATATTGTAGTTACGGTTTCCCCTGGAGGGCCGTTATGAGTTTTTGGAAGCCATAGAAATGTTTAATCCCTTCCACATATTACATACGCACAACAACTTGATGAATAACTTGTTTTAAAATCAGATAGTCAAGAATATTGACTGTTATTGTAGATTACATATGACATTTTGAAATTTTGGTTCAGACTTTAACAAGCATCACAGAACTTGACATGCTTGATTTGCTTTCGCGGGCCACATAAAAAGATGTGGCGGGCCAGATTTGGCCCCCGGGCCTTGACTTTGACACCTGTGGGTTAATAGGATAGCACCCACCAGAAATTCCATTGAGGAATTAGTTAATAAGTTTTTGGGCTAATGAGACATATCTGGACAAGTTCATCAATCACTCCTCGTGCTTTGAAGGAGATGTCTACCAAAGATGATATCACGTCTTCACCATGTGTCTGTGTGGCACAATGAGTACGATCACCACAAATCCATATTTGTGGATTTAAATTAAAGTCAAATTTCCACACTGTTATGCCTCACAACTGTACAAGCCCCATGTTTGGCTTTGCATATTTTGATTATTATTCCTCCAAACACTAAGGGGCAGTGTTATGATTGTTGACTGACCTGAACCAACTTCAAGAAATGAAATGTCAATCATTATTTCATTCGGGTGAGCATTTTTGAAGTTACTGTACTTTTTACACTGAGCACCAAAAGTGAAAATGAAACAATCCGTCACGAAAACTGTAGTGGACAAGTCCTACATCAGGGGTGTCCAAACCTTTTTGATTTGAGGGCCACCTACAAACAAATGGAAGGACCACTTTAAAATTCTTCACCTTTTTCAAACACGCTAAAGTCAATCAAGAAACAATTATATATTGTTGGTACTATATTGTCAAGTTAATTTCATCACCTTTCTGTTAAGAGTGTTAAGACAAATAGTTGAGAATTGTTCCAAATTTCTCTGGTGGCCAACAACCCTCTATCTCGCAGAATAGATCCACTTGTTCGTAACCGAATGCCATCTCCACATTCAGAACCAAAAAAGGAAAAACTGTAGTAAGGTGACAAATTTTCACTTACTTGAGAATCACGAATGTGATATCTTCAAAAATCAGCAATTGATTCGCTTTTCTGTAAAATATGTTTTGTTCTCGAGCCTGCATATCCGAGATCCCAAATATTATTCGGTTCATTTCCGAACCTGACGCTCATGATGTCAAACTGTGAACAGCCTGATGAGAACGACTGCTTTAACACCAGCTCCAACTGAACAAGGACATTTCTTGGGTCGATTCAACGATCAAACACCGGTTGTGAATGTTGCCGCGAAGCTCCTTGTTAAAGAACAGCAACTGGTGCAAAACGTATTGAAACATCTAACAGTTGAACATGTGCATTCCAACGCTGAGAGAAGACCACATAAAGATCGCCTGAAAATGAATGCATTTTAGGCTGGTCCTGAAACTGCACCCAAAAGCTAAATATCCCAAACTTTTTGTGAGTAGTGTATTTGCTGAGGAGGCTCCCAATCAACCTGCTGCTTCTGCCCATGAGGAAGAGGAAATCTGTATGTATGCAGTCAATCAATTGCTACGACCTCTGTGCACTCTTGTGTATAAGTTGTGATCATTGACGTTCGGTGACCCTTTCGTTTTCCACCTGAATGCATTGAATGCCCGATAACGGGCAAACATGTTGACACGGAGATCAAAGTAAACTGACTAAAGACCATAAATGAAAGCTGGTTTATGTCAAGGTTTTCGATTGGACAACCAGACTGTGGAACAATCTAATGAAAGTCAATATTTATTACACACATCCAGTCACTAAGATGTTTACTGTCTGTGTAAAACCAATCAATGATGCCTCTGAACATGCTGTCCACATATGTTTTGCACTCAACAGTGGAAAAATATGCATATAATTAATTCATGTTTATTCAGTAGGATAAAAGTGTATTAAGAACATGAAAAAAAGACTTTCATGAGTTATAGTGGCAAGCCTTATATATCATAATGTGAAACTTTTTTTTTAATGCCTGGCTTTTAGTTAACAATGCCGATGTATGCATGATCACAACTATCAGTGTGTTGCTTCGGATCCTAATGCAACATGTCTGTTTCGCCGCCCTGCCAATTATATAGCATAGAATGTACAAGAAAAATTAGATATAATTCTGGAAAGATATGCGCAACGTGTGCCCGATTTAAATGGAATACTGTATGGTTTCAATTGACCTTTTGCAATTTTTGTATCCCTATCAGATCCTGTTTTGAGAAGCTTTCCCTGCGTAGCATAAATTGTTCAACTCTAAAGCTTCTCAAACCGGCACTGAACTGCAGTCAAGGACGGGAAAACTTGCAACGCTGCTCCAATGTCAAGTGAGAAAAGAATGAATAATATGCTGATAAAAACCGCAAGGCCGATGCTGTCGAATGCTGATGGCCTCACGGCTGTCCGAATAATACCTGATTCAAAATAGAACAAAAGAAGTGTAAAGTAATGTTTGTGACACCTTATATCTTTTTTTTCTCTTTTAAAAAATATTTTTAAAAGGACAATAATTGATTTTTCAATGTTCATTCCTTCAAAGAAATACATTTTAATAACATGCATGAAACTTTTAGCACATCAATATACATTTGATATACATATAAAATCTGCATCTCTGCACTGTGAGGCGGACGTGCTAACCAGTCGACCACTGTGCCGCCAGAAATATTTAATCAATATTCCTGAATGTACGAATATGTATCTATATACATATACATATTCGTACATTCAGGAATATTTCAAGTGGTAGCTTTCGTAAGACTGGGGTTGGACCAGTGTGCACGTCTAGGAGGAAGGGGACACACGACCGGTTCATGGGCCGACTGATATTTCACGGACCAACTGCTATCTGTTACATTGCTGCCATGTTGATATGGCGCATTTAGGCCATACATTGACCACCATGGAATTGTTACCCAAAATATATGTGTGCAGCAAGATACCGAGTGGCCTGCGGGCCACTGTCGTAGGGGGCCTGAGGACCCAGTTGAGCTATTATGCCTCGCAATGGCCCTGTATGTAGCTCTCGGTGAGCTTTGAACTGTATCGTACTGCACTCGTGCATCCGGAGCACCTGAAGAGCTTTTGTCGTTGAACAACACAGATGCGCTTCCGCATGAACACTGGATAACATTATCAGTGCTGTACAGTGTACACAACAGCTACTGGCTCCATCTTGACGACATTTTAAAAGATATCCAAACAATCGGCTCTTGTTGAATCTTGTTGTTTATCATGGTCCAATTACAATGAACGTCTGTACATCTTTGCATTTCGAATCGGTCACACATATACATAATAATACCGCCATTGCCTCATCAAGCAAATAAAAGTATTGTGGGCATACAGTACATGATGTCGACACAAACAGTTCCAATCAAACACATAAACACAAAACCAGAAACGCATCCCAGGACGACTCAGCACATAGCCAAGTGCAAGTCTAGCACAAGGTGGAGGTTAGTTTCTTGGGGGACAAAAAGACGGTGACGAATAATGAGGCCTTCGATGAATTGATTTCTCCAATAATAATGACATATAATAAATAGATTTGATTTAACTGGTCAGTGTCACAATAAATGCTCATTCACATCAGCAATGCATAAAACCTATATGTTTCATTTGTCATTGTAAATTCACCCATGCAAAGCCTCCGTTAAACATCACCCTCTGCTGAGTTGAACCTCTCGTCATTCACATCCTCTTGCTCTGTAATCGGCTCATTGCTCCCATGGGAGGAATGTTTTGGCCCGCTGTAACACATGGGCACTTTGTACTCCGTCGCCTCATCTTTGCTTCGACGGGCGCACTTGCAGAGCTCCTTGAACGCTGCTCTAAACTTCTGGGACATGAGGTTGTAAATGATGGGGTTGATGGCACTGTTGCAGTAGATGCACATCCTGCAGAAGAGCAGGAACCACATGTTGTGGTACGGAGGGTCGATAAAGGAATTGACCACGACCAGCGTGCGATAAGGCATCCAGAGTAGGGCGAAGAGGATGACCACGGCAGCCAGCATCTTTGTCATCTGTGGCAGTTCACACAAAGAAGAGCAAAGGCAGTCATACATCTGCGCTGGAGCCCCAAAGCCGGGTGGCAGGGATGCCGCTCTCCTTGTTACATGCCATAGCGCCATTTCGAGCCGACATTTGAGAAAATATTTACACTCTATTCTTTTAAGATCATCTATTTTTTTTCAACCTCTGCGGATGATGACGGAGAGCAGTAAAGTCAAACGCAAATGAGCTCTTGATTTGATTGATTCATTGATTGATGACGTAAGCGACAACTGTGAAGACAGCAGGAACGTGGACGAATGTGAACCGCGGAGCATTAATGACGGTAATCTAACAGTTGGGAGAAGCAAGTGATTTCCTGTCCCTGACCTTATTTAAGACAATTGTTTGAATTTGTTGACTGCAAGAATGTTCTGACTGTCTAATCTCGAAAAAACAAACAAAAAAACGTACATGTACGGTGCAATTTTTTTTCATTTGTTTAATCATTCTCTTTTCGTAATTTACTTTTTTATTTATTTTTTATTTTTTTAGGTTGGCACTTAACAGCGTTAGCATAGCTGTGGGAACACAATGGGCTGGATGGATGGATGGATGGATGGATGGATGGATGGATGGATAGATAGATAGATAGATAGATAGATAGATGAGCAGGATAGTTAATGATGAGTAAAATCTGTGGATAAAAGTTGCATATGTGCAATTGAAGATATGGGAACGTAGTGTGGCATTGAATTGCAGCACCTACGGAGGAATACAACCTCCCAACATGGAGTCCATTTTTTTTTCTCCATGCGATATTTCCAGTATTGTACTCTACCTGCTTCCTGGCTGAGACTGCCCCCTTGTTGGCCTTCTTAGTCTTGCCGGAGCCACCGTGGTGAATTGAGCCTCTGGTGTCGAGATGCGAGGGTAAAGGGCTCATTAAGAGAATCCTGGCGATGAGACTGTACAGCACGGTGGCCACGATGACCGGGATCACATAGAACAAAGTGAAGTCTAGGAAGTAGATTGGCATGTAGAGGCTCCTGGAGACACGGTAGCCGCAGGTAACCACCACGCCATTGGCATAGACTGTTTCATCGGTGTCCACCAAAAAGAACCACATCATGCAGTAGAGTGATGTGACGACCCACACGCCGGTAATGATTCTCTTGGCTCGCGAAACGGTGCATAAGAACTGAGCCTTTATGGAGTGACAAATGGCAATGTATCGTTCGATGGTAAAGGCGGTGATGGAGCACGAGGACACGTTGATGCCCAGGTACTGCAGGTAGGTGATGCACAAGCATCCCGTGTAGCCGTATATCCAGAATGCTACCACATCGGAGATGTTAGGCAGGCCTGCAGTCAGAAGTACCATGAGGTCAGCCACCGCCAGACTAACGAGGTAGTAGTTGGTCGGGGTCACCATGTCTTTGGTCCGCAACACAACCAACACCACCATGACGTTTCCAGCAATCCCCACTCCACAGATGAGGAGCGTCAAAACAATTGTGACCACCTGCTCTTCTAGAGGCTTCAGAGGCGCTCTCGTCATATTTACAAGCATGCTGACATTCTGAACATTTGCCGTGTAGTTCTCCATGTTTGAATGCAGCAGCCTCTCTTCTGTGGATCTTCAATGGCACCACCAAGATTCCTGCACACACACATTTCTGTTTGAAACAACAAAAACTTCACATGTGTACTGTCTTTGGCTTTCTATTTTCTGCTATATTTATAGACATTGTTAAGCCAAATCATGGATTTATTTCTAAATCCACGATATATGTTTCAAAATGGTGGCACGGTGATTGACTGGTTAAGCACGTCACAGTGCAGCGGTGCAGGGTTCTATTCTATTCCGACGCTCCAGTTTTTTTTTTTTTCCCACCGTCAGAATTTGTAAGATGTGTACCATTATTTAAAGAAAATGAGAGATCAGACAAAACGTTTATTCTATTTTGGATTGGAGTCAAATTAGACTTAAAAGACATTTCAGAGTAGCATAATTATGAAGCAAAAGTATTCAACAGAGTGGGATGTTAATTTGCAGTCATTCAATAAAATGTAAAATTATAAGATATTGTAAATTGACATTAAGATCAGTATTCAAATCTACTTTGACTTGACTTGCAAAATCAATAAAAACTGATTAAATAAAGTAAAATTTGCAGGTAAAAATGTGCACCTTACCCTTGCTTGCGGTGGCAGCGCTCAGTGTGATGTGGTGACAGTGCTCAGGCAAGACACGCAGATGTCGGCTTGGTCCTCGCTCTCTGCCGCTCACTGTCTATTTTGCCAGCGCATGCCTGCGTCTCTTGCACCACTTGTGATGGACTGCGCTACACAGCCACCAACTTCAATATCCAGTCCTCCCTCGTTCAAGCTCAGCGTCATGGGAATTATTGTCCCTGTACTGTCATGACTGAAAGCACAGAGGATGGTTTCGCCTGTGAGTAAATTCACCCCAGAGACATATCAACTAATTAAGTGCAATATGTTTCTTTTAATGGTCCCTCAACGGGCAGATTTTTATCAGGGAAAACATAAAATAGAAAACATCCAAATGGAATATTGGGGGAAATAGTTTCAGATTTTTTTAAAAATTGAACCCTCAATAATAAAAGATACATTTTACAAGGCATTGTTAATATGTCCCGTCGTCTGTATTTGTTTGAAAGGTTCACAGGTGTTAACAAGACAATTGATGATACATGATTTTATGAACTCTATGACATGTTTTTATCTCATTCACTTTTTTTTCAACGCACACTCCCCCTTATTGACAGCCGTTTTAGAGCCTTTTGACCAGACGTTTCAAATCCAGGTCCAGAAAGTAAAAGACCTTGCCACAGTTTTGCTTTAGTGACAGGTGCAGATACTCAAACCAGCTTCCCAGAGTGCGTTTATCTGCCATATGAGGAGAAGCAGCTGTGGCTCAATTCATATTTAATTGATTTGACACATCTGATTTTGACTGATCCTTTTAGACCAACAGGATATTGAAAAAAAAAAAGACTCTCTTCTTTCACCACGAAATTGAAGTTTCTAGAATTTTCCGTTCCCCTGTAATCAGCAGTTGAACATGGGTTAGTTTCACCAAAAACAGAAGTTTCTGAGCAAAAGGCAGAAAAAAACATGCTTTCTGTGAAAAATGACTGACAACAGTATTTCTTGTTATTGTGAAGAAAAAAAAAAGACCTTGTGGTATGAAAACTGCCTTAAGCGACACTGGCTTGATGAATGGCGTCATCTTGTGTCACGATCACGACACATACTTTCTATCACCTACCATGTAATGTCATGTATATACATGCTCTGCTCAAGGGTGAGGCTTCTAAACTTGTTCCTAACATGTTTTCTCCTTCATAATTGACATGACAAATTGAGAATAACCCCCTAATCCTTTACAGTACTGTACTCAAAAGCTGTGCTGATCTCAAAGTGATACAACACCACCATCTACAGGGATCTGTTAGTCATTACAGTGTTTTAACAACCTGAATTTCTCACACAAACCAGACAAGACTTAATTTTACTCCTAACTGTTGACAAATGTGTTTGAAATGGCTGGATTGCAGTTGACAAAAGTCCAGTGAATGTCTTACACAAAGGACAGATGTAACAAATTAGTGATATATTGTTACAGCTGTCCTTAGTGTCAGGTTCGAGAATGCACCGTATAATGTTTTGTATCCCAAAAATGCAGACACAGACAAAATGCGAATAACAAAAATGTTGATTTACTGGTCACATAGACTCAAGGGGGGAAAAAAAGGCATCACCAAAAGGCGCTTGCAAAAGGCAAGTTAATAGTAACACCGAGAATATAAACAAAATGACAAGAGTCCAGTTTACACAAAAAACAAGAGCCAGATCAAAATGACTAAATAATACCAATGTTCACAAACAAGGAAGTAAGAGAGCCAAGATGGCTATGAACGAACTTGAGAGGTCTAGAAAATCACCCTTGAGCATAAAAAGCAAGCAAGGTCAATAATCCAGCAGAGGGTGTCAGCAGTTGGAGTCTGTAAATACAAGGCGTGATGACAATAAGGAACAGGTGCCCCGGCTGGAGGGAAAACACTCTTCCTTCCAACCGGAGCTGAAACAAAAACAAACACAGACAGATATGAGTCAAATAATCCTGGAAACAAAAATCAGCGATTGAAAGTGAGAGACACCAAATCGGTCATGCCTTAGCTTCTGACTGGTTGTTTTTCTTTGGGCACGGTGGTTTCTTGCAAATCAAATTAGGGATACTAGGTGGGACTAGAGGGGGCAGATGGGGTTTTTTCCCCCCCATAGTCATGACACTGTCTGCTATCATGTCATACTGACAAAAGGTGTTCTTTGAAGGTAGTGTACGTGTGTGTGTGTGTGTGTGTGTGTGTGTGTGTGTGTGAGGGGAGGGTGGGGGGACTAAATTGCAAAGCCTGACTCATGACTAATGTGTTCACATTTTTAACATATTCCAGTGCTGTACTGTTAAATTCATTGCACAACGTGCATGGCCGTCACTCCAGTGGACAGCTCTTCAAAAGCTATTAATGTATTTAATGTATGAGACAAGTCTGTGAAACACAAACATTTACATATGAATGGATGGGAGAATAATCGGAAATAGATCAATCATAATTCCTACTTTCATCTTTATTAGCAATGCAGATTTCTGTGGTCAAACGTCAGGCTTAAAATAGACGTGGAAACAAAAGCAAGCCTTTTTTTTTTTTATTCAGGTAGATCTTAAAATAATTTGCAGAAGGCTAGATAAAGGATTTTGAAGAGAGAGCGCATTGTTCTTTTTGAAAGTGATGGAAACAGAACAGATCGTTATTTTTTTTCCCACCCTCAAAGAATACTTGCACAACCGCAAAACATATTCCTTTGGAGGAGTGACGCCACCCGTGGTGACATATTGAATCAACCCAAAGCGCCATTGTGACATCTAGTGGAGCTTTGAGCTAACAAACATCAACGGACTTAATTTATCATTGTATTGTTGTCTATAAACTTGACAAAGGATATTTGGACCTTCGACAATGTTGAAGTCCTTTAAGTGTTAAACGTTCACACTTTATGTTCACCCCAGCGACTTGTGGCTTGAAATGCTCACTGAAAGGTGTTCTTTGATATCATTCTCTTGACTGAAGAAAAGAAGAAGAAAAAACCGCACAGACAAGGTCAGCACTGTGCATGTCATCTGCAGACAACCAAAACAGGCCCTCCTGGCCCCTTCCTGTCTTGCTTTGCCTGGCCTTTTGCATTCCAAAAAGCCACTCTCCTCTCTGCTTGCTTTTTAAAAAAAGATGCACAGATGTTCCTCCGTAGCCTTGTGGCGTACGCCTCGAGGAACAGCAGCAGGTAGCTCATCAACCACAGACATGCCAGCAGCGCGCTCACACCCGCGCTGGGAGCTGAAGTCTTGGCATCACAAATCGACGCTTCGGGGCTGAAGTTCCACTTGTACTCCTTGCGAAAGTCCGTCAGCTGCCGCGTGATGCACGCGTGTGGCAGGATGCAAAATGCCGGTGGAAACCATTGTACCTGGCGTCGGAAAACGTTATTCATTAATCAGTCAAGTAACTTAATTATTGGCAATGGCCAAGACAACTTTCCGAATGACGAATAATTATCCTTTGGCGCGGTGTTTTGGAATTTTTAGCAAACCAAGGCAGTACATTACAAAAACCACACAGCTGTATACCACCAAAACAAAACGATATCCTGAAATCATGATACTGACTAATGTGAACAACCACATTAATGTTTCCTCAGATTAATGATCAGTCCAATGTACTGCGTGTGTAATTAAACGCTCTTCCACTAGATGGCAGGAGGCCATCATGTACTGTATTCAGAGAACAGCCACGGTCACGTCGATGTGTGACAAGAATGAGAATACAAATCGCATTTGTATTCTCATTTTAATGGCTTTGACCATGCGTGTATCCTTGTGGCATGTAACCACAGCCACAGGGCCGTGTTACGACGGCGTGACGTCATGGCCGTAAAGTGTTGATATAAAAGGTGGCTACTGACAATAAACGGCAGTCAGCACAAAGTCCGACTCCACGCGTTTTATTAAACATAACAATCCTCACCTTATAATTGATGTTGATGCTGGCAGACATGGCTGGAAAGTCCAGCAGCCACGGCAGAATGACTTGAACGGTATGATACACAATATGGTCCAAGGCTGCGATTAAAGCTATCGCGGTGAAGTATAACGTCACCACCAGTAGTGATACGACACTGGGGGTGCATTCCCCACTGCTGATTTGAAATCTTCCACGCATACCGTGAGCTTCATTTTGCCGGAGCCGTTTGGTGATGGGGCTATTGTCGAATGTAATGGATGTCAGATATGATTTCAGGTAGCGTGCAGATTCCCAAATCAGCAAAGCAACAAATAGGGCTGCCAGAGTTCTGTTGGACAAGAGTTTGTAATGTGTTATCATTTTCCTCATGTAGGAAAAGTTGATTTCTACTTGCCCAATCATCTTCGTAAACCTGCTCTTGACCTCGGACACATTCACATGTGTGAAGTGATCCAACATCCTCAAGTGGGTGACAATGCTCAGGTCCTCCTTCCTCACTTGAATGGCTTCCTTGACCATGTCCTGCCTGGCTGTGTTTAAAAGTTCTGAAGAGTTCAACAAAGTCTTGGAGAAGCCATCGGCGGTGCACTTAAGGCTGCGCAGGACCGTGCCGACATTCACGCTGATGTTTGGGATAACGTTGCAAATGAGAATCATGACTGCGGCAGAGATGAGGAGCTTGCGGCCCTGCTTGGTGCAGACGGTGGGCAGGGTCATGGTCAGCACGCAGCGCAGAGGGTGGCACAGGAAGGTGGTGGGCAACATGGCCACGCCGTACACTAGCGCTATGTGAGCTGATACGTTGTGGTCATATTTCAGCGTTTTGGAGAGCCAGTGGTGGAGCAGAGTGCCAGTAAGTACGGCCAGAGTGAGACAGAGAGAGGTCAGGGTCCAGAGGTGTCGGCCCAGAGGCTTAGCCGAAGAGTAAACATCCCACAGGTAGAACACCAAGGACTTGACTGACTCCCTGCAGCATGCTGTCCTGTTCATAAACACAAGATACAGAAATACTATATATTTAGCACTGTCCCATTCTCTGGTGCAGGGCAGTGGCAGTTAGGGCACTACTCCACCGTGCCCGTTGACCACCTGTAATTTGCTTCAGGAGAAAATCTCTTTCTTGATATTTGCAGTATTCTAGGAAACTTGACGGACTTCAGTTTGCTGAAGCCAAATGCTTCAGTGACCAATCAGAAGCAAGGCACACTTCCAACTCAAGCTGTATTTCATTTGGTAACATATTGGTAGTGACTAAGAGGTCACAAGGCCAAACACAGACTTAATAAAGATAGGTTTTATACACACACACACACACACACACACACACACACACACACACACACACACACACACACACACACACACACACATTATAGGTCAATGGGGAAACACAAGCAAACATACAATAATAGCATAATTTACCATGTGCAAGATTGTTGTTTGTTTGTGTATTTTTGGTAGGCCAATGTTGCGGTCCTCCAAAGCTTGGATGACTTGCTAGTAGTGCGAGAATCACCAAAGATAGTTAGGCACAAACAGCTTATATGTCCATGAATAGTAAATTAAGGTTATGTTGTACGTAGCTGTTATGAGCTAAATTAGCTTGCTCTGCCAAGTTCGTGGTTACATTAGCTTAGCCATTGCTAGGATTTATGTCTGGAAGGAGGGCTCATATTGTGTTATTGTGTCCACCTTTAAGTTGGGTCTGACAAGCTTATCTTGGTGAATGGGCCTGATCAACTTGCTGAATGTAATCTTATTGATAATATAGCATGTCTGCTTTATGGTGGGTGGCGTTAACATTGCAGACACTCGTGGAGCAGTGAATTTCCCTTGCGGATCAATAATGTATCGATTGATCTGTCAATTGGTCTGTCAGTCTGCGACAAGGGAAATTAATGCAGCTCATTATGGACACATGCTGTCCATCAAAAGGGCTGTGCATGGGTTGCCTGGTAGAGTTACTTTGAAAATGTTCATGTTAGGCTCTTGGTGGATTTTCGCAAAAGGACATATTAGTTGACAAAAGTGCCAACACACAAGAACGACTTAACTGTGTGTACCTGCCACGTGAACTTAACAATAACAGTTTCCACGATAGTGTATGTGGCGGCATGCTAATCATCACCTGGTTTCAAGTTAATAGACAACAGAAATACTGTATCACAGCTGACTATGGAATAACAGTGCTTTTCAAATGAGGGCTTTTCATTTACAGCAGGGGTGTCAAACTCATTTCACATTGTGGGCCACAAACGGCCTCGGTAGATGTCAAGTGGGCCGGACCATTAAAAATGATACATAACCAAAATAATATGTCTTTCCTATGTTTTGGTCTAAAGAAGCACAAGAACACTAGGAAAATGTTGAAATTTAATGAACATATCTTTTACAAAACATTTCATGAAGCACTTAACATTTCTTTAGACAAACGTGCAATTTACTTTTATCGTTCACATTTATGCATTGCAACTGATCCCACTGACTGTACAAAGGCACAAAACCTTAACAAGTAATTGGTATTGAAAAATATAGTAATGCACTTTTAAGATTAAATGAGATTTATAAAGAGTAATTTTTAAACCATTTACACGAGTATATAAAATCTAAATGTAATCCCTGCCTACACCTTACAAACTAAGGAGAGTGCTATAATATGTGTAAATAATAAAGTATTCACATGTCCTTGATAGTGTCTGCTGTGTTGGGTCTGTCTCAGTGACAGACTGAGGCTGCCGTTGTCTTCTTCTCTGTTCAAAACAACGTTGTCTTTCCTCTGATCAAAACAGTGTGTCCCCCTAGCGGATATTCAACGAATTGCACCTTATTAAAAATATTCATTCCGTGTCAGTTTAAGCGTTTTTTCACTTTTAAATTATACTGCGGGCCTGATCAAACCTCCTTGCGGGCCGAAACCGGCCCGCGGGCCGTATGTTTGTACTGATTTACAGCCTTTTATTCTTTCTTTTGGTGTATACAAAAATATTTATATTTCAGCTTTTCAGGGTGTACTTTTCTGGCTGCTAAGATACCAAAAGGCAACAATCCCATTTGACAAAACCAATCCTGATACATAGGTGGATGCAACTAACACAGAAAGTTTCACAAATCTTGCTTAAAATTGAATGATATTGAATCTGATTTTCCACCCCTCATCATGAAACGAGACAAGATTTTTACCTGAGAGCCCCAATGACACACTTCATGGCAAACGTCGACGCGGGTATGGCATGTTGCATCCGAAAGAAGAAATGCTTGGCAATATGTGACAAAAAAAGAGGAAGTGGTATGAACACAGTCACAGTCATGACTTTGTTCCCATGCGCAGTAAGTGTCCTTTAAATGGAGGAAACTTGGAATCATGTGACATGTTGTCCGACAGTATGACAGCTACATTCTGAAGCTTGTGGTCAAGAAAATAACACCCATCGAGTGATCAAGCATAGTTTATTCAACAGTATAAAATAAATTGACACTATTGGCCGACAGTAATAGGTTCATAAACACTGTCTTAAATTTGTTCATAGAAAGGTTAATAAGGAAAAGATCAACTGTAACAAAATAATATAGACGTAACGGTATTTTAAATATATTAACATTTGTAGAATCAAAACAAAAACAAAAAAGCATGAAGTGTATAAGTCAGAAGCCATTTGTTTGGAAGAACAGGTTTGTGAGGCCCCAGGTTGTTGTTATCCCAAAAAACAAATACAATATTTCCTTTTCATAAACACACTTGATCAGTTGCATAATTTAGACAATTATAATGAAAAGAATACGCATTCACATGAAGTGAATCATGGTTTCAATTTTGATTAATCAAGACTTGTCATGGCCCTAAAGCCATTCCCCAGGTGACTTCCGCGGCTCAAGATTTTGCATTGAAAGCCTTTTGCAGCGACACTGTTGACACTAAGTAATCACAGGAGCCTTGTGTAAGTTAACCATTGCTGTGAGCCATGTGACTAACATTTTGTAGCACACCGCACATGGGGTTCCTGGCTCTGTCTCAAGAGAGGACAGCATGTCCAACTTGTTTGCCCGATAACAGAAAATATGTTGTTCATAACTGTTTAACTTCACTTTGACATGCTATGCATCTTGTCCATGTCATGACAAGGTTTGGTCAAAACACACCAAAGATCAAGAACTACAGATGCTGACCCCAGACCTCTCTTCTGCGGGCTGTGAGTGGGACAAAGCGTTATCATTTGTGACCAGTTGAGAATGTAGCCCACCTCCTGCCCGAAGACAGCTGAGATAGGCTCCTGCATGACCGCGACCCTCGTGAGGAGAAGCGGTTTGGATAATGGACGGATAATTCATGCTAAAAGGATTTGATATTTTAAAGTGTTTACATGATTTTGCTTCATTGATTGTTTTCTTCAAAATCACATGGCTTCTGTTAAAAGTTCTAATGCATGCCGTGCACCCCATGAAAAATGTCTTTCCCGTGCCCAAAAGAGGAACCAAAGTGCATTGGAGGGATCCTGAGGGACGGATGCTATAAAACAGGGCTAGGGAACTCCAGTTCCTCAAGAGCCAATATCCTGCCTGTTTGAGATCCCTCCCTACTCCAAAAAAACCTGATTCCGATGATCAGCTCATCAACAAGTGCTGAAGAGGCCTGAAATGATCATGAGCAATTGAATCAGGTTTGTTAAAGTAGGGAGGGGTATAAAACAGGCAGGATATGGCTCTCGAGGAACCGGGGTTCCCTACACCCCTGCTGTAAAAGGTAGCAGCTGAACACTAAAAGGGTTTCCTTCCATTCCAAACAATTTGTTGGTCTCTGTTTCCTACTGAAACCAGTTGTGTGATCATCCATCCATTTTCCGAACCGCTTGATCCTCACTAGGGTCGCGGGGGGTGCTGTGGAGCCTATCCCAGCTGTCTTCGGGCAGTAGGCGGGGGACACCTTGAATTGGTTGCCAGCCAACCGCAGGGCACACAGAGACGAACAACCATCCATGCTCACACTCATACCTAGGGACAATTTAGAGTGCACAATCAGCCTGCCGTGCATGTTTTTGGAACGTGGGAGGAAACCGGAGCACCCGGAGAAAACCCACGCAGGCCCGGGGAGAACATGCAAACTCCACACAGGGAGGCCGGAGCTGGATTTGAACCCGGTACCTCAGCACTGTGAAGCCGACGTGCTAACCAATGGACTACCGGGCCGCCCAGTTGTGTGATCAGGGAGTAGCATTTAGTGTGTGGACAGCAGACTGGTTGAGAGGGTGAGCCCAGTCAGGATAGGTGTCCAGGTTAAACATGGCCATCCCCCACGTGTTTATGGCCAGCATGATTGAGAGCAGGCCCAGAATGTTCATGACAAAGCCAGTTTTGACCTAAGACGGCACAGCACATGACAGACAATGAACAACATGCCAACGGTCCTTCTGTTGAAAAACAAGAGCCAAGATCTCACCATGTCTTTGACCATGAGGTGGCCGGAGGCAAAGGCGATGGAGTTGGGTGGTGTGGACACAGGTAACATGAAAGCGTACGAACTCCCAATTGTAGCAGGAATCATGAAGTACAGTGGATTCACAGACACATGAAACGCCTACAAAAACACAAGAACGCATGTCAAGGAAATGTTTTGTGTCGGCATCAGCAACAAGTCACCTCCGGGTGAGTAATTTGCGAGCGGTTGTGACAATGTTATTTATTGCGCGTTTCAAGGCATGTATGGGAAAAATATACTTCAGTATATGGAGCATAGCTTACCAACATTATCAAAACATTCATCAATAAAATGTGCTAATTACCGGCGACCCGAGTCAAGATATGCTGTAGAGAAGATGGACAAACTTAAACAGTTTTTGCCAGACTGTATCAGTTAAATGTTGATTTATTTCTGGTGCGCCAGGCGGCTATGCAACATTCAATCATTTAGGCATTAATGCATTCATCTGAATCGCACTGGAGTTTGAAGCAGTTCTTTGCATTTTTTGCAGCAGCCAATCATATTGCAGCAGGGCATGTCATGCCTCAAACTCAAGTGGGATTCACAACGTCTCCACTTCTCTCTGAACTCAGCGTTAATATTTGTCGTTCTATGCAGAGGATAAAGAGTATCTGACTGTGAGATGCTGCTATATTGTTTGTCTGCTTGTTATTGCTAAACCGTTTGCATTCATTCCGTTGCTAAAGAACATATTTCACTGAGCAGCGAAAGTTTGCAAGTGTGTGCGCGCAACCTAGCAAACGAGGTCGTTTGAGGTCAGAAACAGTTGTAAGGACGTTTGCCAACAATTATAATGGTCTCGAACACTGTTTCTTCTCGCAAAGACATTTTGGACATGCTCAAAATTTGATGTCGACAAGAAAAACTGTTGGGGAATGTCTGGTGAACATCTTTGCGACGGTTGTTGAACGAACCCTTACAAAAAAAAACATTCATTCTATGCGCATACACTTGCAAACCTTCGCTGCTCAGTAGGATAAACATTGTAACATAGTTGCCAATTAGCATTGCCATTCAACACTTGTGCCTGCCTCTGGGCAGTAGTTTAGTTGCTTTAAATTTACCAAAAAGGTGTAATTGTCTTTGGTTTGTGTTTAGTTTTACAGTAAACTTCAACTGGGGCATGAAGTTTGTCTTTTGTTGAATTGTTGACTATTTGCCAAGTTACTGCTTCTTGTAAAGTGTGCTGAGGGTTTGGCTACAATATTCTGCAAGTGATTGTACATATGTTCTCTTCAACCAGTTTATCAATCTTGATCTACCTCTTAATACTGTACCACCACTGTCACATTGCTTTCATCCTAACCATCAATTTTATGTAAAAACACACCACGGCAGTCACTCGGACTACGTACATCATCTGGAGCTGATCACAAACAATAGCTTTCAAATAAAATGACAAAAAATTTTTTTTAAATGTCAATAAATACATCAAAGTACTTGCCAAGGATGCTGACGGTTTCATGTAACAATGCATGCAAAACTCTTCAGACTTGTGTTGGGGGTCAAATGTGGCTGAAGCACGTTTTGCTCAGACTGGCCAACGTACTGGAAAATGCTGACATTGAGTGCCCAGTGAGGCGAATTTGAAATATAATTGGTTTAAGAAAGAGTTGCGTTATTAATATAGTTGATGTTACCTTGACCAGCCTTACTGATTCTGAAGGCCATGGGCAGATTAGATTTTCATGGCAACACACAAAAGCTGAAATTTGGACTGTATTGAAAGCAGTGTACGTAAAGAGAAACGTTAAGAAATGAAGAGAGTAAATTGCTGGCAGTAAAATAAAATAATAGAATTTCGCTTCTAATTGTATGTCCATCACTGTATATAATATGGTTACAATCCTGCTAGGAAAGATTTACAAGCGCCACTTTCGTCCCGCCGTCCATTTTCTAATCTGCTTATCCTCACAAGGGTCACAGGCGTGCTGGAGCCTATCCCAGCTGTCTTCGGGCAGTAGGCGGGGGACACCCCGAACTGGTTGCCAGCCAATCGCAGGGCACGCACAGACGAACAACCATTTGCACTCACGATACAAGTGCCACTTAATAATTAGGATTAGATTTTTTTTGGGGGGGGACAATGATTAATGCTGTCAAATACATTTCTAATAAAACGACACACAAACGCAAGAGATAACCGGCATGTAGCAACACAATGCCAATCTACCTTGACTCTTTCAGAGTCTCTGTATACGTCCGCGATAATGAACTGAAACTTTACTTGTAAAGAATGCTCGAGCGGGTCGTGGCCAGTGTATGTACCTTTTGCAAAGTACAAAGGCGCCAGGTAATGATTAGAGACAATACGGGGTTAATAACTAACACAGTACAAACATAATCATGTCTGTTGCAACCGAACTCAACAGCAAAAGCAGGTGTCTTTTCTGGTGTGTTTGTTGTTGTTGTTGTTTTTCTCAAATGTCAAGAGGAGTCACAGAAAAACACTGTTTGATTCCTCTGCTGCATCGTGAGAGCAGTTGGAAATAATATATAAGAAGTCATACATTACAGAATTTTAGCATTTTAGAAGGAGCATTTTGTCATATTTTGGATAGTTTGTAGATGGATAGATTGTTTGACCATAATTACCATATCAAAGAGGCCAAAATAAAACTTTGGGGGCTGCAAAAATTAAGGCCAGGAGAAGGCCAAATGGTTCGTGCCACCAGCTCTATGACTGGCCAATTAATTTGTAACAACAATCTCGCACAGAAGAAAATGTGTGAGTATGAGAGAGAGAGAGAGAGGTACTGTAAATGTTATTTTTGGCCACTACAGTGGCCTTCAACCCATCCATACATTGTAAATAGCACAGCCACCTTATATTTGGTATTTTGTATTTTTTATCTTGCATTCTGTACTGTGTACAGCTCTATTTTGTTCTGGAACATTTATTTGTGCATGCAATACTTTGTTTTTCTTTTTACCCCACCCCCCTTCCCCCTCCAATTCTGCTGCTGAAGATTGCAAATTTCCCCAGTGCGGGACAAATAAAGGTTTTCTTATTCTTATTCTTATTCTTACAGCACTTTACAGTCGCCCCATGAATCCAAGCTCAAGGTGAGTGTAAGTTTGGACTGCAGCCATAACTGCCAATTTCAGGATGACAATCAATAGCCCAATCAAGACCAAGTTGACCACACACCATTGGGTATTCAAGAGGAACTCACCAGTTTAGCAATAATTGGTAAAAATATGATAATGGTGGCGGTGTTACTGGCGATCTCCGTGAAACAGGCCACGGAAGCTGTGATCAACATCATGGCCGCAGCAGGCGGGACCTTGACCAAAGGCTGGAGGTAGCCTCCAATCCAGGAGGCCAGTCCGGATTCCTGCCAAAAAGCACAAGAGGCGAAAGGTCAAATCACAACATAACAAAGCACGGGAGAGAATGAAACCAATCAATTGGGTGAAGAAGGAATGAAGAGATGAACGACATGATCATTCAATCATCTGACACATTTGAATGCAGTACAACTCAATGTGAATTCCGGAACACAGTTTTACCTCACACCCTTGAGCCATGGCAAAGCCGCCTCCAAGCAACAGAATGATATTCCAAGGAACGGCCTCCTGGGCTTTCTTCCATGATAGGAGAGGAACGTATGGCACATTTGAAGCTGAGGGAACATTCAAGAACCTTGTTTTCAGTGCAGAATGTTTTGTTTGCTTGCTTTCCCTTGTCTCCAGCTGTCTATTTTTTCAGCTGAGTCTGAAAAACAATCTAGCTCACGCACGTGTCCAGAATAGGCACAAGGCACGTGCATGTAAATGCGTGAGTGCCACCACAAAGAGCTTTGAGAGATTATCCTGATCGGTGAAACGCACAAAGTATACAGGAGACCCACGTCCAGACGGCCAGCGCGCCCGCTCTCTAATCTACATTATTAACATTCCTTAAGTTACTTGTGATATTTTGCAGCAGCTTCAGACAGAAGCTTAGTGCGGAAGAACCTTGGAGGTCCAACGCAATCCACTTTGCCTCACTGCCCCGCTCACCATTTTTTTGGATTGAAAGACAAGTCCGTCATGAATTCACCTGCTCAAGGGTTGGACTGTGGCCATGACAAAACTTTCCAAAACTGTACAGACGGCATTTGAGCTCTCTCAATTGTCACACAAGGCTAGTGAGTGTTCACCCAAAGCAAAGTGAAGGAAGAGATTCGATTCCGGATCTGGTCTTCCTGCATGGAGTTTGCATGTTCTTCCCGTTATCGGTTACTCCAGTTTCCTCCCTCATTCCAAAAACATGCGCGGCAGGTTAATGGAACACTCTAAATTGCCCCTAGCTGTGATTTTGATCGGAAATGGTTGTTGGGCTATGTGTGGCCAGCAAATGGGTGGCAGCCAGTTCAGGGTGTCAACCGCCTACTGCCCGAAGACGGCTGGGATAGGCTCCAGCACGCTCGCGACCCTCGTGAGGATATGCGGATTAGAAAATGGATCGATGGATGGTAAATACAGAAGTAATGTACATTTTCTCCTGGTGCGTTGTCTTAGTTTTTGAGGTTTTATTTTGTTTCTTACAATTGCTGACCATTGGATGGCAGTGTATGCAATGGCCCACAAGCACATTTATTTGGAATAGCGTTCCGCGGTAGTGATGTTCAACTTTTTGGAAAATATATTAAAATATATACCACTACCACATTAGTTACACCCGTGTTTTTCAACCCGTGTGCCGCGGCACACTGGGACATTGTCAGGTGTGCCGCGGTAAAATATCCAATTTGTATGCCTGTGCGGTCTTTCGCCCAAGAAAGTAATCATGTAGTACCATTTTATACCGCTAGGGAGCAGCAACAGCTAGCCAATTGACTTGTGTTTCGACCACTAGAGACAAGCGAATTTGTGCCGCATGAATGCAGGTCGACGGTGAAACAATAAATATGAAAGATGATAAAATACAGTTTTCTTTGTGTTCATTTGATTCCAATTCAAGCTGTTTGTTATAACGTCATTCTTCAATGTTAAAAACGGGCATAGTAACAATATAACACGTTAATTGTTAAAATAAGCGGTGGGGGTCACATTTTCAGCTAGTGGTGTGCCACGAGAAGTGTGCCTTGGCTCAAAAAAGTTTGAAAAACACTGAGTTACTCAACATCAAATCACAATTATATTTGATGTATTGTTTTCTTAAAAACCTCTTCTATCAGTTTAGCCACCAATTGCAATGAAGAATTCCATTCCTCAAGAGTATTTAGAAACACTCCTGGGGGACTTTGCCATATTTCCTGCATGAAAGTGACGTTTGGCAAGATGGCCACAAAGGTGACGAGTCCACTGACCTTTGGGGTCCAACCACCAACCGAGAGAAGGCTTCTGTGACGGGAAGAAAAATAATATGGACACAATGATCACACCGGTGACCGCGTCTGACACATAGCTGGAACACATAGGAGGAAACAGAAAGTCACATGCGATTCGTACTAAAACGGTGGTATGATGAATGCCAAGGGTAGTTTCCTTACCCCTTCTTAAAAAAGACAGACCATCCGGTTACAAATTTAGGATCCCTTGTGAATAAGAGAACGGCATACAAGACAAAGAAGAACGAGATGGCCCCCTCTGCAAAACTGCAAAGGAGCAAAGTTTGTTCAAGCCGTCGCCTTCCAAAGACAAATTGCCACCAATTCAATTCAGCTTGAAGACATACATGGGTCCTCACTTTAAAGGCCCAAGTTTTTTGTAATCCTCTTCAATGAGAGCCCGACCTTGGGCCTCTTCTTCTGCTCTTCCGTTATGCTTCTTGAAGCACAAGCTGCAGAAAGCAAAATCATTCCAAGAGTTAATGGGAAACTCAGCAAAATTCTTCATACGCATTCAAAAAAGCTGGAATGTGACTATGGAGTAAAATCGGACAACACAGGCAGGTTACATCCAGGTCACCAAACTCCACACTTGTCTCAGCTATAGAATCTGTTTATCGTGTTTGCAAAGCTATTGATTGAAAAACATTGATTGACGCATGTATTCTATTGTGATATTTGTAGCATCACATGAGCGCTCTTTGTGTCTTTTTCTGAAATCATAGGATTCCACAAGAGCTTAAACATGATCCAATGGGTCCGGTGGACCCCAGTTGCATCAAAGGACAATGTAGCGGCCCGCTCATGTTTGTTCAGATGATTGTGTATCGAAAAATTGGGATGGGACTTTTTTGCGGCTGTGAGCCCAGTTGTATTCGAACGGCCTCCTTCAAGCTTTGATTCACTTCTATTCCTCATTTCACTCAGAAGGCTTCTCCTGTTTCCTGTCTAGTCAGGGTTACCGGTTTTCATGCCGATTGAGTCCCGGAATTCTGCGTGCGACGTCAGGAGCCTTCAATACAAATTGGCCATACCCTCACGCTTGCCAAGGAGAACACGTGAGCTGTTTTTGCTGGAGCAGCAGCTCTGCAGAGTTATTGATGAGATGCGGTGTGTACGTTTGCAGGTGTGTCAATGGACATGATGGAAATATCTCAGCAAAAGACAAATATGCAATGCCATTGCCATTGCGTGCGTAAGGAAAACACATTTACCGTCTGTTCAAGCCTCCATGGAGGAATGCGATCCATAGCCATCCCAAAAGCAGGAAGATGAGCATGAGCGGGAACGCAAATGCAAACCAAGAGCCAAAATTGATGACATCACACTCTGGAAAATTGCTGAACATAAGAAAGAATGAAAAAGACAATAAAACCCGAGTCTACTTAAAGCAAGCTATGAGTCGGCATTACTTTTTAAGCTGTCCAATCAGGATGAGGTTGGGCGCAGTTCCCGTCAGTGTGGCGGTTCCTCCGATGCTGGCCGCATAAGGAATGCAGACAAGAAAGCCTTTCCACACTTTCATCTGATACTCCGACTCGGAGCGGATCTCCTCGGCTGTCCTCGTGTCGTTCTCGTCCGCTGCGTCCAACCTTTTTAAAGACACCGAACATGACTCTTGACGACACGGTGCCTTTTGAGTGTGGTATTAGCATAGAGCAGCCAGTCAAGATGGTCAAAGGAAATAGGTACTTCCTTTCAAGTTGGGGACATTCGAATTAGATTGATCACGTTTTGGAGAAGAGCAGTATTTCTTTCCATGTTGCGAGGAGCCTTGACACTTATCCAGCTGACAACTCAAGAATAATGCTAGTACTCAAGTAAGCTAGCTTGCCAATGGTAATGTTTGTATTGTGACACAACATTTCAATGCGCCATGAGAGAACATCGGGTATTAGTGATTCAATTTTACTTCATGGGTAAAAAAAAATAAATGTCAATTGACTGTATTTAACTACAAATCTTTTATCTTTACTTGTCTATCTCTGCTCGTGACACATGACATTCCATTAAATGGCAGAAGGTACAATGAGTCTGTGTATCCACCCGTTGGCATTCATCCATCCATCCATCCATCCATTTTCCGAACCGCTTGAGCCTATCCCAGCTGTCTTCGGGCAGTAGGCGGGGGACACCCTGAATCGGTTGCCAGCCAATCGCAGGGCACACAGAGACGAACAACCATCCACACCCACACTCACACCTAGGGACAATTCAGAGTGACCAATCAGCCTGCCATGCATGTTTTTGGAATGTGGGAGGAAACCGGAGCACCCGGAGAAAACCCACGCAGGCCCGGGGAGAACATGCAAACTCCACACAGGGAGGCCGGAGCTGGAATCGAACCCGGTACCTCTGCACTGTGAAGCCGACGTGCTAACCACTGGACTACCGGGCCGCCCTAAATGGCAACATGATCATCATTATTTCTTTTTTTCCCCCCAACATTTCTGTTTATTGGTGTGCTGCAAGGTTTGATATAGTAATAAAAAACATTGTTCTGCTTACCCCTCAAGTGATAACATTTGTTTCTCTGAGGCCACTGAGGGCAGTGGATGCATCTTAGTGGAATGACCTGAAAGAAAGAGATTGTGGCAAGTACGTGACAAGCAAGAGTAGACACTGAACAAAATGAGGGGGACTTCTCGTAAATCTGGAAGTCCATTACTTCTTGAACATCAACTTTGGCTGAGCAGTGCCAGTACATCTCCCATACCTCTTCAAAACTAAACAAGGGTTAATCCCAAAAGCAATTATCTGGTGTGTGTTGTCTTGTAGTGCAGTGTGGCAATGTACAATTTCTGTATTCCAACAATTGCAATAATGACTCACTGGAACAAGCTGTTCAGCATTTCACAATGAATCAGTAGCTTATGGAATACATTATGGAAGAAGGTTAAGGTTGCGTCACAAGCCATGTGATGAACGAAGGGTAAACATTCTGCCTCCCCTGCTTGGTTTGCTTCATTCCCTGTCACTTATATAGCACATTTCTACCTTTGGTACTCAAAGCACTTAACAGTTTCCTCATTTACCGACTGATCATGCAGCATCAGGAGCAACTGGAGGTAAAATATCTTGCTCAAGGACACTTTGACATGGTCGCAACGGCCAGGGATCGAACTAGGGCAAAAAATATCGTCCCTAAAACGCGAGGACACATTTGCCGCATTAAAATGCCAAAAGAAATGATAATTCTGAGCTTAGAATCAACTTGAAAAGACCAAGGCATATATATATATATATATATATATATATATATATATATATATATATGTGTGTGTGTGTGTGTATATATATATATATACACACACACACACACATATATATATATATATACTGTATATATCCATCCATCCATTTTCCGAACCGCTTCATCCTCACTAGGGTCGCGGGGGGTGCTGGAGCCTATCCCAGCAGTCTTCGGGCAGTAGGCGGGGGACACCCTGAATTGGTTGCCAACCAATCGCAGGGCACACAGAGACGAACAATCATCCACGCTCACACTCATACCTAGGGACAATTTAGAGTGCCCAACGAGCCTGCCATGCATGTTTTTGGAATGTGGGAGGAAACCGGAGCACCCGGAGAAAACCCACGCAAGCCCGGGGAGAACATGCAAACTCCACACAGGGAGGCCGGAGCTGGGATCGAACCCGGTACCTCTGCACTGTGAAGCCGACGTGCTAACCACTGGACTACCGGGCCGCCCTACTGTATATATATACATATATATATACACACACACAATATATATATATATTATATACACACACACACACACACACACACACATGCGCGCGTGCGTCTACTATATACAGTCAAACCTCGGTTTTCGTACTTAATCCGTTCCAGAAGACTGTTCGGAAACCGAATTGTTCGGAAACCGAAACCATTTTTCCCATTGAAATCAATGTAAAATGTTTTAATCCGTTCCAAGTCAAGAAAACAACTTTTTTAAACCACTTATTTTTACAATTTCACACCATAAACTGTACAAATGTAATGGGAGATGACCCATTTTAACATTAACATAGTAACATAAAAATTGAAGGAACATCTCTCTCTCTCTCTCTATCTGTCGCGGGGCGTGCGCCTCTCCCAGCTGTCAGCAGGCAGTAGGCGGGGCATTTCGGCATCCCGAACTCCTTCGCCAACACAGACACACGCACACCTGACTCATATTTTGCGATTAAATCTTTCTTAAATTCTATAGTTTTTGCACACTATTTTCCTCTTTTCTTCACCAGGTTCACCACTTCCACTTGGTTTCTTTGGTGCCATGATTAGGGGCTGATACACGATGCAAAAATAACAGTCCAATATTACGTAGTTCTCACCAAACATGTCTGCTTTTAAAAAAAGAAAATTCTTAATCGAACAATACAAACTCGTCTGCTCACTGCCAAGCTTAAAAAGTTCATCTTTTCTTAATCCAACATGTACGATTATTGCATAATAATGAGACACCGGACACCAGAGAGAGGTACCTATAGCAGCCATTCTGTGTCTTGTTTCGAGGAGCCAAGCGTTATGTGAATGGCGGCTGCATTGAAAAATGCCGGCCGTGAAAAAAAAGAAAGTCGCTCCCCCCGTGCTGCCAGGAAAAAACAGCAAACCATTATGAAAGGAGGGGTTTCGATTGGAAGTCACTCGCGCTAACAGAAGCATAATAATGTCTCACCGGCCGTGAAAAAAAGAAAGTCGCTCCCCCCGTGCTGCCACAAACCATTATGAAAGGAGGGGGGTCTGCTAACAGAAGCGTTCACCAAACACGTTTTTTTTTATTGAACAGTACAAAAACGTCTGCTCACAATGGTCGCTTCCTGTGCAGCGACGCGACACGAGGGAGCGCGGCGACAGGAGGGAGCGTCACTTCACTCCTCTCGGCTTCGCTACCTCGCGAAGCTATACGAGGTAGCGTTGCTACACGAGGTAGCGAAGCCGAGAGGAGCAAAGTGACGCATTCAAGTGCGCTCAGTTAGTTCGAGAACCGAAATTTGTTCGGATTCCGAGGCATAAAAAACTCGAAATTTTAGTTCGAAAACCGAATTGTACGAGAACCGAGACGTCCGAAAACCGAGGTTTGACTGTGATACTTTACATCCATCATCTTCAATCATTGAACAAACCATTGATGCGATCCTCTATTGGCTTGCATTTTTGCTTGAGGCTCTCCAGATCACCGAAGAGACTCTCCAGGATGGCGTTGGCGATGGGGAGCATCATGGCTGTGGTGGCCGTGTTGCTGAGCCACATGGACAGGAAGGATGAGGTCATCATCATGCCCAGTATGAGCCTAGAGATGTGGGAAAGAGAGGAAAAACAAATCCAAGAAGAATGTCACATTATCGTAGCGGACATTTCACCAGGATAAAATGCATCCTTGTTAATTATCTATGCCAGCGGCATCCAATGACGGACAGAACAATTAAGTGCTCTTCCATGAGATGGCAGACAGTACAATCAATGTGAATCTACTTGGTCTTATGACAGCGTTGTACTCGACTGAACAGAATGAATCCTGAGTCAGAAATGTTTTGAGTTGGATTTTATAAATTTAAACAAGATCATCATAATTTCTGCTCTGGGATAAATGAAGAGACCAAAAATATGCTTCAAATAACATTTGTTTTGCTAGGATCTTAAGTTAGTACTGTATTGATAAGGGGTAGCTATTAAAATATTTTGTACTTCTTTTATTGACTCCTTTTATTTCCTTGTCCTTTAAAAGAATGACATAAATGAAAATTAAAATGAAATACTTATTGTGACAATTATGTTTGTTGGTGCCGTGACATTGTTCTATAAAACGTGTGCCTTGGCTCAATGGTTGGGCAACATTAGTGTCAAGGACTGGTTTCATTCACCAAGATTTGGTCGGACCAGTGTTTCTTTCCTTTTATTGAGCCGAGGCACACCACCAAAATGTGATCAAAAGTCCGAATTCTGAAGTAATGATGATCCTGTCTCAATATATTTGACATATGTGCAACATCTAGGCCTGTTTGTACAGTAGCTGAAATATGAAGCCACGGTTTTTCCCGTTGTCTGATTGGCAACAGGTGGACGCACACATGTCGATTGGAACATCGGACATCCATTGGGGGAATATTTGATTGCTCTACCTGCTAGTGCTGGGAATGACTGCTTTGGATAGTAAATCACAGTATTGTCGTCCTGGATTTTCTTACCAGGCTGGTTTGTCACCCGCAATGATGAGAACTTTCAGCGCTATCCTGCGATGGAGTCCCCACTCCTCAATGGATGACGCCAGCACCAGTCCGCTTAAGAAGAGAAAGTTGGTTTCGAGGAAGTACTGAGGGCAGAGTTTTTGGGAAGGAATGATCCCCAGCGTTGGGAAGAGGCAGATGGGTAGCATGGCGGTGACGGCCAGAGGGAGGGCCTCCGAGCACCAAAACGCGGCCATCAGCAACACCACATAAAGACATCTCCCTTCCTAAACACAGCAAGACGACACAACTCAGCTGGCGACGCAAGAAACGCATGTCAGGAATAGCAAAGATGAATGGTTTTCAAGCAAGTGACTAAGGAGGCAACACATGTATTGTACTAATCGCTCACTCACTCACCTTTTCAGGCAAGGTCACGAGCAAAGGCGAAAAAAGCAGAGGTGTGATCAGAAGCACCAGCACTTTGTGAATGCACCACAACTTCTTGGACACAACCGCCAACTTCATGCTGAAGTGTTGAAGTTTGCTCCGGAGTGGTAGAGAGGAAGCTGGCGGGCAGTGCTTTAAAGCCTCCGCGACCGTGCGGAGAAGATTAACCACATGCTCTGCTACAGGTTAACTCCTCGTACGGAGGTGTCAAATAGTTAAACGGGACACTCCGGTTTCCCAAAGTAGGCCTCTCCCACTTCGACTGGAGGCGTGAGCACTGCATCTTCGGAGCCCCTGACCTGACCTGCAAAAAGATTCACGCTCATGCTGAGAGAGCAGCTGACGACTGAAATTCGACATTACTCACTCAAGTTTGCAAAAAAAAAAACGAATTCAAAGACAAGTTGATATCAGATTTTCATCATCTTGTTATATATATATATATATATATATATATATATAATATATATGTATGTGTGTGCATGGTAGGCTGACTGAACACTCCAAATTGTCCCTCGGTGTGAGTGTGAGCGCGAATGGTTGTTTGTTTCTGTGTGCCTTGTGATTGGCTGGCAACCGGTTCAGGGTGTCCCCGGCCTACTGCCCGAAGACAGCTGGGATAGGTTCCAGCCCCCCCCCCCCTTTGTGAGGATAAAGCGGATTGGAATAGATAAAGATGCGTGTGTGTGTGTGTGTGTGTGTGTGTGTGCGTGTGTGTGTGTGCGTGTGTGTGTTAGTGCGCTCTGCTCAAGCGCAAAGGCCCATGTGGGTCAATTTTCTTTTTATATATGTTAATTGGTCGCTACTTTGCGGATTTTCGTTTATCGCGGGTGGTTTTGGTCCCCATTAACCGCGATAAACGATGGATTACTGTATAGTCTTTCCAAAATATCATGGAAAAGTTTATTTTCATAATTTTATTCAAAAAGAAAGTTTCATAGATTATAGATTCGGACCCACATTTTAAACGATGTCAAGTATTCATTTGTTATTTTTTCATCATTTGGGTTTCCAGCTCTTGAACCAATGAAAACTCGGATTCAAAAATATCGAATTGCTGTGAAGAAGCCACCATGTCCTTCTCAAATTTTGCAGGAAAAAAAAGACAGAAATTATGATCACATCAAATCAATCTAAATGTGGTATTTTCAAAATATCTTCAATACTTGGTTTGCCTTCATCACTGCCTCGATGATTCTCAGTGACTGCTGTACACCCCCCCTCCCCCAACATTTTCCACATGAGAATGAATTTATCTCAATTTTGATAAAATTCTTATTTTAAAAGCTCGATAGTTGAAGATGTACTTTATTTCAACTTGTGACTGTACCTGTCAATCTGTCCATTATGTGAGTCTCTCTCTCTCTCTCTCTCTCTCTCTCTCTCTCTCTCTCTCTCTCTCTCTCTCTATCTCTATCTATCTATAAACTACTGTATATCCAGAGGCGTAGCTTCCCACGAAGCAAGGCAGGCAATTGCTCTGGGCCCTCTAGCCAGCAGTGCCACCCAGAGGGCCAACAGTTTTGACACAAAACTAAAATCCTTCACAATTGCAGTGCCAAGTTACAAGGGCAATTGACCGTCTCAAATTGGCAGAGAGAGAGCGAGAGAGAGAGAGAGAGAGAGAGAGAGAAGTAATCAGATTACAAGTACATTTATTAAAATTTGGGATTATTTCACATGATTACATGCATTTGAGGGCGGCCCGGTAGTCCAGTGGTTAGCACGTCGGCTTCACAGTGCAGAGGTACCGGGTTCGAATCCAGCTCCGGCCTCCCTGTGTGGAGTTTGCATGTTCACGTTCCAAAAACATGCATGGCAGGCTGATTGAACACTCTAAATTGTCCCTAGGTGTGAGTGTGAGCGTGGATGGTTGTTCGTCTTTGTGTGCCCTGCGATTGGCTGGCAACCAATTCAGGGTGTCCCCCGCCTACTGCCCGAAGACAGCTGGGATAGGCTCCGGCACCCCCCGCGACCCTAGTGAGGATTAAGCGGTTCAGAAAATGGATGGATGGACATGCATTTGATGCATGGATACGTTGTCTTAATTCATCTAGCTCAATGGGCCGCCCGATTCCGCTCGGGTGGTGGTTGCTGAGACAGGTGTACTGTCAGGAAAAGGCTGGTCGACTGGCCGACTGGTCGTGATCCCCACACACACCCGCCTACTTTGAAAGCAACTAGAGGGAAAGGAGCAAGTCGTGACTGCTCTTCACTGGGACCAAGACGTTGAAAGACTGATTTATCACAAAGATAAGTGCGAGCGGTCAAAGTCTTGTGGCGTTCTGCTAAAACGGAGCTAGCTGCTAGTTCGCTGCACCGAATTGAAGTTTCACCCGCGTCGCCGATCAACAACAGATTTACGAGTTAAAAACAATCACAATAAAAAGGGCTATTGTGTGCGTGCGTGTATGCGATGTATAGGAAAGGGGTGAAGTACATATATCCATTCATCCATCCATCGGCACCACTATGAATAAGCACGACTGTCTAAAACAGGGGTGTCAAATAGTGATGTGTCGGTCGCGAACGAGCCGGTAAAAAGAGCCGGCTCTTTGAAGTGAACGATGAGAGCCGGCATCCTGCCTCGAGAGCCGGCTCTGTCATTTTCCCTCTTTTTTTCTCTCTCTCTCTCTCTCTCTCTCTCTGTCTCTCTCGTGCGCGGGCGCACTCGCTCTCTTTCCCCCTCTCTATGTCGCTCTCTTTTTCACGTGTCTGAAGCAAGGTTTGGCAGTGGCTCAGCTGCCGTGCTCAGAGAGGGAGACGGGAAGAAAAAGGGGAGGGGCGAGGGGCTTGGTAGGTACAAATAATTACTGAGAGAAGGAGCCCGTCCAAGTTGAAGTATTTAGTTTTGTTGAAAGCAAATTTAAAATAAAGCAAGGCATGGCTTATGTTTGTTAAAATAAAGCCTTGTGTTTAAGTTACTACTCACTATTTTTTTTATGATGCAGCATGTTTGATTGTTGTTGGTTGAAGTTTAATTTGTTGTTGTTTATTGTTTGGAGCCTTCTTAATGTTCAATAAAATAAGTCTTTTCTTTGCTTGATAATTGTTGCTATTTGCAGTCAGTAGAGTGCAATATTTAGTTCGTCATTTATCAAAATGAATGCTAAATTTGTCATACCCGTTTGAGAGCCAAAAAGAGCCGGCTCTTTTCACTGAGCCGATCCAAATGAACCGGCTCACCGAAAAGAGCCGAAAATCCCATCACTAGTGTCAAACTCTTCACATTGTGGGCCACATACGGCCTCGGTAGATGTCACCATTAACATTCTACCATACTCTGCTCTAAATAACCAAAATATCATGTCTTTCCTTTGTTTTGGTCTAAAGAAGCACAAGAACATTAGGAATATGTTGACATTTAAAAAACATATCTTTTACAAAACATTTGATGAAGCACCTTAGATTTCCTTAGACAAATGTGCAATTTATCTTTATCATTTACATGTATGCATTGGAACTGATCCCACTGATTGTACAAAGGCACACAATTTTAACAATTAGTACTGTATTGAAAAATATAGTAATGCACTTTAAGATTAAACGAGATTTATACAGAAATGATTTTTTAAACCATTTACACATTTGCATATAAAATCTCAATTTAATCCCTGCCTACACCTTACAAACTAAGGAGAGTGCTATTAAATGTGTAAAGAATAAAGTACTGTACTGTATTCACATGTCTTTGATAGCGTCTGCTGTGTTGGGTCTGTCTCGGTGACAGACTGAGGCTGCTGTTGTGTTCTTCTCTGATCAAACGAATGTTGTCTTGTACTCTGATCAAAACGGCGTGTCCCCTAGCAAATACTGCATGAATTGCACCTTATTAAAAATATTAATTCCGTGTCTTTTAGGCATTTTTTCACTTTTAAAATATCCTGCGGGCCTGATCGAACCTCCTTGGGGGCCGGTTCCGTATGTTGATGGCCATATGTTTGACATTCCTGGTCTGAAAATTTTATATTTTCAAGATGGTTTGCTTGGCTTCCTTCCAAAGCCAAGCAATTCTTAAAATATTCATTGTACCAAAAAGTCCAAATAAATAATGATATATATTTTAGTTGTCATGATCATATCTGGTATTGGAGTAATCCTAAAGGAATTAAAAGTAATCAAATTGCATTGCTTTAATAATATGGTGCTTGGATAACTTTACTCACTACATTTTAAGTAACATTTAAGTAACTAGTAACTGTATTGGTATGTATTTTTAAAGTATGCCTCGCAACCCTGTGTATAGATGATCTTACATATGTTTGTGCATTTGTTGCACTTCTTCATATAGCCCAATAATGGTTTCAGTTTAAATAATATAAGAGGGTAACGTGTCAGTTGATGATCGATAACTTAAATATATTTGTAATTTTCTTTTTTTCAGGCTCTCTGGGAAGCTTTCTTGGAAAGGTTCCCTCTTCGAAACCTGAAAATGCAACTTGTTAGTGAACATTTCTTACCTATGGTTTTGCTCGGATGAGTTTTCACATAATAAAATGATGTTGCTTTGTGAATCCTTGTCACATGGCACTAGGGAGAGACTTTTTACGGGTCCTACCACGGCCACCTGCTCCAGTACTCCTGTGTCAAGCACTGCAGCAAGAAATAGCCCTTCATCGTCCAACTCCCATGACCAGGAGGACTGACAACGTCCAAAGCAGGTATCATATTTAGGTGTTTATTGACTCGGGGCTTATTTTGTTCCAATGCTGATGTTCATTGGGAAACTGGAACAAATATGTTAGTTTATTTGGTTCATTTTAGCTCAGGCAGCATTTGATAGAGCCACTCCAGCAACAACCACAGCAGCAGTGATCCCTGATGATCCCGCACAGTGGCCTGATGTCCTCAGCAATTGTGAAAAATGTTCATTGGTGACAAAAGGACATGTTCAGGTGAAGGACATTGTTTGTGGTCCCTGTCCTCCATTTGCAAAGTGACATCTGCGCCCGGAGCTGTAAATAATTGCCTCCACCTTGACTAAGTCTTCAGCATCAGCTGAAGACAAACAGTGCAAAGCATGACACCGTTACCCCTGTGCTTCATTGTACGTATGGGTTTCCTTTGGTGATGAGCAGTGTTGTGTTTGCACCAAACAAACATTTTGGGACTATGGATAAAATGTTAAATCTTGTTTTCAAATTTTTTGGGATTGGATTGGATACAACTTTATTGTCAAATATTTTGCACAAACACACTTGAAATCTTTCAGACGTGTGTGGTAAATTTTCGTATGGTCCGATCAAACTAAGGTTGAGCTTTTTGGAGTCTTGGTATGTGCAGCACCGCTTACATAATCATTGTATGTTATATTATTTCTACGATTCATTTTTGCACTGTTGCGTCCAAATTCTAATACACTGTCTTTCTCATTTGTTCTCGGGTCACAATTGTTTTCTTTAAATTTTATTGCACAGTGTCACCACTGTGGTTTTTTTTTTTTGAAACTGAGACCTGTTCTACTTTATTTCCCCTTCCTCCCCCACAATCAGCAGACCACATACAGCCACCGCTCACCAAACACAATTGCATTCTAGACACAAGGTCGAACGTCTCCCAAGTTTTCTTGAATGCATTTAGAACAGGGCTCAGCAACCTTTTTGAAACTGAGGGCTCAATGATTAATGTGAAGGGCGACCAGCTTGACATGAACTTCTGAAACAACACGTTTTGATTTTGGTTGTCGAAATTTTATTATTCAATAAAAGAGACTGGCTATGTTAATGATATCAATCGGCAACATTTGACTTTTACAGTTAATCTCTGCCAATGTTCACCTTTCGAAATGATGAATGTGACAACTTTCCCATTACTGGAGAGGTAGTTATGTGGTCCTTAGCTAGTCTGGAAGATCACATTCGGCAAGCTTGAATGACCTGCACAATGAGTGACAAAAGAGTAAATTAGCAGAACAAGAAGGCTGTTGAATCCCTCCCAGAGGCAAAGCAATTGTTGTCATGTTGACGAAACACCACCATGATAGGAAACAGTGGCTCTCATCCAGTGGAGACCAGCAGAACCGATTCAAGTGACACTTGAATGGACGGAAGAAGGCAGGCCTTGTGGCTTCGAGCAAAATACTATGTTTTCATGACCAAAAGGCGCACTTAATCCCCATGCAGTAATTATCCCCAAATTGGACATTTCGGACACTTTGGATGATTTTGGACTGTTGGACAAATGGACACCTCAGGCAAAACAGTGAAAAATAACTAGAATAACACGAAGCTGAAATGTTGCATAGGATGTATATCTATGTCTTGGCCAATTCCCACTGAACATTTTGAGGGGTTGAAAGTGAAAAAATATTAAAAGTTGAAAAAAGATGTTGCACACTGGAAGAGGGACATTTTTGGGACGTAATACCCTTCATGCAGCCGCTTAAAAATACTGCATGAGGGTTAAAGGTCTTAAATTTTCTCCAAAATGGACGGGGTGCCTAATAAAGCGGGTCTCCTTGTATATGCACCAAGTTCAAAAATCTGTGAATGCCGTTGTGTGACTTCGATGAGGGGTACCGCTTTACTAACTGATGTTGTGCCGACACACAGCTTATATAGAGGAAAGGCGGACATAACCGAGGACAGCGTGCGCACGTTAAAGTGGGATGGGTGGGCATGAAAAAGGATGCTAAAGGCACGTCCCCAGTAGGTGTATGTAGTACATAGTACGTGCATTGTCCAAAACAACATCTGAAAATGGCACCTACGAAGAGACACACTTACGAAACACAGTGCAAGCTATCAGTTACACGCAGGAACCGTGGGAATTGAGCAGCCGCGAGAGAATTCAAGATCAACTAATACTTGATGCTTTTGTTTGATGAAACAAAAGCATCCGGCTAAGGATGACCGTGGCGCAGCAACATCCGGCAAATTCCAAGGAAAATCTGGTCATCTTCCCTCGGACTGCAGTAAAAAGTGTCATGTTTTGCAGTCGAGGGACTGTCAAACTCAATGGCACCGTAGATAGAACTTTGCTCGCCAATGTTGCCGACGTCGTGTGACCAAACCTGGAAAAATGGTTAGCAGACTCTTCGAGTGTCGCAATAGTTTGTTTTCTACGTACTCATTTCCAATCATTAGGATAACGATGAGTCTGTGAAACTGTTTTCTAGGTTTGTTGACAAGACGCTCCGAACGTTTGCCAGGGTCATTGCGATGCATCATTTTGGTTGTCATTTCCCAATGTGGCTGTATTTACCCGAACGCCAATGCATGAGATGAGCACTTTGGCCAAGCCCACTGCCAAGTAGCCCAGACTGCTCCACACGACTGGCAGCGGCAGCTCCTCTCCATTTTGACTGCCGTTAACAGCACTTGGAATTGTGTTGAGTATTGCATTTGTCATTGTCATTGTCATTGTTGGGGTGTTGGTCACACATGCTGAAGTGGGAGAAAGAAAACAGGAACCGAAAAGGTATTACTATACAGTACTGTCAAAAAGATACACATTTCTCAATCCACGTCCATACATAGTGTATGTGTGTGTTTATATATATATATATATGTACTGTATATATGTACTGTATATGCCTGTAAACGATTAAAATATTTAATCTAATTAAAAACGCAACTGCCATAACTCAAATTAACTTATAATTAATGCTGATTACGGTACTCACACATTTTTTTATCGTTTCTAAATTTCCTTTTATATTTTTTTGTCGTATTTTTTCCCGTTTTAATGCTCTCATCAACATGGAATCATGGATCAGTTTTCTATGTGCAAAATGCAAATATTTACTGAAACATCAACTTCGATTTTCAATTTTACATGAACATTTTTCACTTGGAGCAGTTATTCACACATAAACTCTCACACAATATTACTGTCCATCAACAACAGTGACAAAATTGTTTTGTCTCACAACAGCTCCTTTAACAGCTCTTTTTAGGGAATCAAAACAGAGCAATATAAAATTATAAAGTGCACATCTAAGGTAAACTAGCACTCATCCTATAGTGGATTTAAGCCATGTTTGCATACTTTTTTTTCTCAAGTTTTCTTTGAACACAGCAGTTATGCAACCATGTCTTAAATCCACTACAGTGAAACTCCTTTAGAACGAAACCTACATGGGCGAAAATACCCCCTAATGTGAAAAAATCTTCATGCATTAACACAATTCCCATTCTCCTGCCCCCCATACGACGAAAAAAAACCCTGTTGTGTGAGAGATTATGTGTGAATAACTGCTCCAAGTGAAAAATGTTCATGTAAAATTGAAAATCAAAGTTGTTGTTTCAGTAAATATTTGCATTTTGCACACAGAAAACTGATCCATGATTCCATGTTGTTGAGAGCATTAAAACGGGAAAAAATAGGACAAAAAATAAAAAAGGAAATTCAGAAACAATGAAAAATGCGTGAGTAATCACGATTAATTGTGATTAACTGTGAATACAATAATATTTTAATCACTTGACAGCTCTAATATATATACTGTACAGTCAAACCTCAGTTTTCGAACGTCTCGGTTCTCGTACAATTCGGTTTTCGAACAAAAATTTCGAGTTTTTTTATGCCTCGGATGATGAACAAATTTCGGTTCTCGAACTAATTGAGCGCAATTGAATGCGCCACTTCACTCCTCTCGGCTTCGCTTCCTCGTGTAGCGACATTACAGTACCGTCCATTGTGAGCAGACGTTTTTGTATTGTTCAATAGATTTTTTGAAAAAAGCAGACGCGTTTGGTGAAACGCTTCCTCGTGTAGCGTCCATTGTGAGCAGACGAGTTTGTATTGTTCAATAAAAAAAAGCAGACGTGTTTGGTGAGATGCTTCTGTTAGGGGGAGTGAAACCCCCCTCCTTTCAGAATGGTTTGCCCCAGCAGCACGGCGGAGGTGCGTGCGTTTGTTTCCGGCCGGCAGTTTTCAATACAGCGGCACATAACGAACACTCTGGTGTTCGGTGTCTCATTATTATGCAATAATCATACAGAAACAGCTTCCTCATGTAGCGTCCATTGTGAGCAGACGAGGTTGTATTGTTCAATTTTTGTCATTTTTGTCATTTGTCAATTTTTTTAAAAAGCAGATGTGTTTAGTGAGAACTACGTAATATCGGACTGTTATTTTTGCATCGTGTATCAGCCCCTAATCATGGCACCAAAGAAAGCAAGTGGAAGTGGTAAACCTGGTGAGGAAAATAGTGCGCAAAACTATAGAATTTAAGAAAGATTTGATCACGAAATATGAATCAGGTGTTCGTGTGTCTGTGTTGGCGAAGGAGTTCGGGATGCCTACTGCCTGATGACAGCTGCACGCCCCACGACAGATAGAGAGAGAGACAGAGATGTTCCTTCAATTTTTATGTTACCATGTTAATGTTAAAATTGGTGAAAATAAAACATATTAGTTTTTTTGTACAGTATTTTACATATTACCTGCTCTCCTATTACATCTGTACAGTTTATGGTGTGAAATTGTAAAAAAAAAATGGTTTAAAAAAAGTTGTTTTCTTGACTTGGAACGGATTAAATTATTTTTTACATTGATTCCAATGGGAAACATGGTTTCGGTTTTCGAAACAGTCTTCTGGAACGGATTAAGTACGAAAACCGAGGTTTGACTATATATATATATATATATTAGAGCTGTGATGATTAAAATATCATTGTATAAAAACGCAACCTCGGTTTTTGAACGTCTCGGTCTTCAACCAAATATTTTGAGTTTTTTATGCCTCGGATGGCGAACAAATTTCAGTTCTCGAACAAACTGAATGCACTTGAATGCACCATTTGACTCCTCGCGCCTTCCTTACACAAGGAAGTGACGCTTCCTCGTGTTGCTTTCCATTGTGAGCAGACGTGTTCAGTAAACATTTTATTTTAAAAAGAGCGTGGTTTTGGTTTTCGAACAATTTCGGTTTTCGAACAGCCTTCTGCAACGGATTATGGACGAAAACCGAGGTTTGACTGTATATATATACATTATTTGACAATAAAGTTGTTGAAAAAATTATTAAATACTAAAGAACACCATAACTAATTGAATTGAATGGAAAAAATTATTAAATACATATATATATATATATATATATATATATTGCACAGAGTTATGGTGTTCTTTAGTATTTAATAATTTTTTCCAGTGGGTACTCAAATCACAAGACTCGACATGCTTTCACTTCTCTTATCCTAACTCTGATGTTGTCTGAAGTGAAAATAAGTGTGACACTTGGGTGATGGTGGAATAAAAGTCACTGTGTTGTTTTTCTGTTGTGAACCACAACTAACTTCCTGAGGTCAGGTGAGAAGCCATTAGAAAGCCAGTCGGCTATTAGTTCAAAACAGTGTCATGTTAACTGGGGTGACAACTTGACAGTAATCTTGCTAACCTTGTTTAGGAATCATTTATGTACATGTAGCATGTCATGACCTACCACGAACCACAAGGTTGACCACGCAGTTTTTATTTTGGCTGCCTACATTTGCAGTGATGGCACATTTGTAGGTACCAGAGTCACCGGGCCTCACGGCAGGCAGATGCAGGCTGTCGCCCTCGCCAAAGGTGGCCCGCTGAGAAAAGATCGCCTTCTCCACGATGCCGTCACCGATGCTGATGAGGAAACGTCTCGTCTGTCCACTTATCTGTCCGTTTTTTTGATAACTCGTGTTAGATCCAAATTAGGCCAAACAAAAAAGATAGTGTGTTTCAGGTAACATGAAATTTCTGCATACGGTCGGTAGGTCGGACAAGTTTTTTTTGTTTTTAAATATTTTTTTTTTCCATCAAAAATTTAAACAAAATAACCATAGAACAAGGAGACATTGAACCCCCCGCTCGTTGCCAAAGGCGGCAAGAGTTGGGTACCCGGCGGCTGGGTGTTAGGTTCCGAGGTCGGCCAGGTCGCGATGGCACCGGCGGGGAGAGGTCCCCGACGCCGGCCGCGGCCCGGCCTGGACTAGAGTTGCGTAGACTAGGCGGAAGGTGCGTCGACGAGCGTGAGGACGCACGGGTCGGCGGGGTAGGGAAAACAGGCGGGACTGGGAGCGGCCGGCTGCGCGACGTGCACCGACCGTCCCCGCGCCCGACACCGTCCCATACCCCCGCGACGCCCGCAACGCCCCCGCCGCCGTCCCGCCGCTGCGCGGCCGGCACCGCCGCCACCTATTTAGTTTTCTCCCCGCTCCGGACTCGGGGGGGGGGCCGGGCGCGCCGCCGCCTCCGCCGCCCTCGGTTTTTACTCGGCCCGTGGTGTTCATTAAATAGTTGGCTGAATTTTTTCGATACATCAATGGATGCTATTTTCTTAACATTACGGTGCAAACATCCGACTGTAACACAGAAAACGCGGTTTAAACTGTCGTCGGAGATCGCGGCAGCCGCCATGATTCATTGTTGTTGACAGACGACAGGGCAAACGACGCACGCGCTCAACGTGAATATCGCGAGAGTTGGCACCGATGTAAACCCTCTCCACCAGGGGTGTCAAACTCATTTCACATTGTGGGCCACATACGGCCTCGGTAGATGTCAAGTGGGCCGGACCATTAAAAATTATACCATACTCGGCTATATATAACCAAAATAATATGTCTTTCCTATGTTTTGGTCTAAAGAAGCACAAGAACACTAGGAAAATTTAATGAACATATCTTTTACAAAACATTTCATGAAGCACTTAACATTTCTTTAGACAAACGTGCAATTTACTTTTATCGTTCACATTTATGCATTGCAACTGATCCCACTGACTCTACAAAGGCACAAAACCTTAACAAGTAATTGGTATTGAAAAATAGAGTAATGCACTTTGAAGATTAAATGAGATTTATAAAGAGGAATTTTTAAACCATTTACACATTTGCAGATAAAATCTCAATTTAATCCCTGCCTACACCTTACAAACTAAGGAGACTGCTATAATATGTGTAAATAATAAAGTATTCACATGTCCTTGATAGCGACAGACTGTGTTGGGTCTGTCTCAGTGACAGACTGAGGCTGCAGTTGTCTTCTTCTCGGATCAAAACAATGTTGTCTTTTCCTCTGATCGAAACAGTGAATGGCACCTTATTAAAAATATTCATTCCCTGTCTTTAATGCATTTTTTCACTTTTAAATGATCCTGTGGGCCTGATCAAACCTCCTTGCGGACCGGTTCCGGCCCGCGGGCCGTATGTTTGACACCCCTGCTCTACACAAAAATGTACTTTAGAGGGTTGTTTGAAAAAAATGCAGACCGTAAGGTTTGTTTCCGACGTAGAAATTCTCGGGCGGTCGGGTTACCGGAAACAGACTACTTTTTTTTTCTCCGCCTTATCGAATATCGTTTTGCCCAGAGGCTGTAAAGCTTCACTTACCTTGTACCAAGAGAGCAACTGAAAATCCATGCTGTCACGACACAGACAGCTTAAGTCAACATTTTTGTCACAGTCCGCTTCAACTTTTTCCTGACTGGGGCTGAGGCAATACACAGTGAGCACCTGTTCACAACGCACACAATTTTCTCAGATTGAAGATTCAAGTATGGACGGCGTTTGACGGACCTGCGAGACAATTTTGGCATCATTGTAAAATGATCTTGAGCTCACCTTCACGAAGAGAATGACTGCTCTCATGGTTTGACTCATCATATGACACCTGCGGGGCTCATCTGAAGCGATGTCTTGCTGACTTGAAACCAAAAGTCAGTTTCCAAGAACAGAAGTTCCACAGAATGGGTGCGGTAATAGGTAGGTATAAATAACCCCAAAGCAAAACTTAAGTCGGGGCTCGGCGACACGCGGCTCCGGAGCCACATGCGGCTCTTTAACACCGCCTAATGGCTCCCTGGAGCTTTTTAAAATGTTTAAAAATGGAAAAAAGATGGGGGAATTAAAATATATTTTTTGTTTGTATCTGGTTTCTGTAGGAGTACAAACATCCTTCACATTTTCCAATGCTGTAAAAATATGTTGAATAAATATTACATTTCAACATTTCTGTCAATCAAGATTTGCGTCATAGCCTGCGACACACGTTTCTATTACACCGTTTCCTGTTGTTCGAAGAAACTGTGTTTCATGTCCAATTCACCGAGGGAACTGGCAAAGTATGGGAATCTGAAGGACTGAGAGAAGCATTTTAAAATGGTACACGTCAGCTACGAAAGTTAACACGCTGCAAAAGTGCGTCCCATGCATCGCTCATCTTAGCCGCCGTTATGGCTGTTGCTCACTATGGCACGCAAGTGTAAGGGCGTGCGTTTGAGTGCGTGTGCGGTCACGGGTCGATCGCGGGAGGCTGGTTGATCGAAAAGTAGATATTCCATCCAAAAAGTTTGGGCACCCCTGCTCTACAAGATGCACTGCAGGGGGAAAAAAATGTTTAATCGGGAAGGCTCATTGTGTATTTGTAGCCAACTGAGTCATGTTGATAGCAGGCTAATATAGCTCATATAGACACATACAGCGTGTGTTGCCTTCTTTCTGAGGCTTTTAATTTGTAGCGGTTTTTCGTTTTTTTTGGTCCAATATGGCTCTTTCAACATTTTGGGTTGCCGACCCCTGACTTCAGTCAAACTCAAGGTGTCTTCACAAACTAAAGTGTTAGTTAAAGTCACCCTGCGTCTGACGTTTCTGACATGCGCTGGACTTAAGTGTCACAGTTTGTTCATTTTTAAAAAAATATGAAATGTATACTTAAGAGAGAGCCTAGATAGAATCTGGTGATGATTTAAAATCAGCATTGTCGGCTTGAGCATTTCTGGTCACCCTCATCAAATTCTCAGGGACTCACCATAGTGCCTCATCACCACTATTTTCCACTTCTTTCACATTTTGGTTTGTACTCGTGAGAACCAAAGATGGGAAATGTATTAGGATAAGAGGGTGCATTTTGTTTCGGAGATAAAATATAATTTTCATGTTGAAAATGTATTGGAGTAAAAGTTAGCCGGCACTTTTGTTCACGAAGATTAAAATTATGTCTTTTTCTTTGAGGAATTACACTTGAGTAAAAGTGTCCATTTTATTGAATGAATGAAGTGGAATACAATTATGCATTTACTTTCGGAAATGTATTGGAGTCAATGCATACATTTTACAATCACAATGTGCATTTAATTTAGGAAATGCAGTGATATAAAAATGAAGGTTGGCAAAAATGTTAAAAATAAAGCACATCCTTTACCGAAGTACTCTAACAAAGTATTTATACACCATTACACCAATTTTTTCCCCAAAAAAATCATACTTACATAATTTTGCTGCTGTAAATTGGCAATTTTTCCACTGTGAGACAAATAAAGGTGTTCTTTCTAAACTCACAACCGGAAACAGTTCTTAAAGTAGAACACTTAAAAACACACTGACTGTACTTACCTACGCACACACACCCATGCACCCCCCCCCCTCCACACAAACACACACACACACACACACACACACACACACACACACACACACACACACAGATCCAAGGCAACCTCATCCTGTTATTTTGAATGTCAGGGAACTCCCCATTGTCCCTCCTCAAGCAAATTATTTGTAGGTGTCACTCTTGTTGACAAAAGAGGTCAATACGTGGTTATTAATAGTTGACAGCCTTCATGGAAAGGAGAAAAGAATGAAGCTCTCCGTCTGCATAAAACATTACATCCTTCTGCAGCAGCTGGCGGAGGGATACAAAAAAAAAATGTATTGACGTTTTTACAAAGCGTGAGTGGAAATGAGCAGTTAGCGACCACTTCCGTCTGCACGCCCCCAGCTTTGCGCGCGTCTCTGGGAAGACGAAATCTCCTGCGTAGGACTCAAGTTCATATGCTAGTTTAAAATGCGAGACTTGACATGTTATAACTCTTTCTAAGTTGGTGTGGAAACCGGTCATACGCGATCTGGCGTGAGTGCAGCCAGTGAGTCATGACAAAGGACGGTGGCAATGAAATGAAACAGTTTGGAGGGACATGGCAAGGAGCAGGAGCAGAATTTGTGCCGGCAGGGAGGCATCTGATTTGGAGGGCATTCACAATAAAGATTGCGGTTTTGACTCTGGGATCTGCTCCTCCCATGCAAAATACCTGCGATCCTTATGAGGATAAGTGGTATCAAAGATGGCTGTGTTGATGGAGCTTTGTGGTTGAAAAAAGGAAACATCACTGCTTTGCTCCATCCACATGCAATGGCAAAAAGGAAAAATGTTCTCGATTTAGCGTCATTCGTCTGTTTAGTGTACGCAGTTCAAACAAAAGCTCGAGGATGAGTTTGAAGCAACCAAGCAAAAGGGCTGAAATGACCTTCAAATGGTCGCTGGGTCTTCTTCTATCAGACATGTCTACAAAATAACACCGTGAAACGTGAAATAAGCACTGTGAGCGCCAGAGAGGCATTTTTATTTCTGCTCAAACCCTAAAACATGCGCTGCTTCAATCTCGCAAGCCTCATCAAAGTTGTAATTGTGTGACGGCTTCATTTGTGTCCGAAATCTGAGTGAGTGTGCATGCACGTGTTGGATTGAAGTGTGTGTTGCAGGTCATTGTAAATCCCTGAGGTTGTTAGCATGCCCAGCTGCTAGCGCAGGCCTCCATTTCTCTGTCAGCGAGCTTGTTCACTGCACACTCTCCAGCCTCTGATTGAGGAAATCCGCTGACTGTTTGCTCCGCACGCTGCCATGAAACGACCCAATGGTTCCGCCGCCTCTCCCTCAGGTCCTGTGCGCTCAGGCTTTCCCATGAAGCCACTGAATGTTTACGGGCTGTGACAGATTTATGGCTCTTGGATGGAGCGTACAAGTCTTGCACCAAGGTTGCGGCGATGCCTAAGCCACAGAGAACAACACGGTGGTGCCTTGATTTTTGATGCCCCCTGAAGGCCCATGAACCAAATGTACTGCGTGTCACTGGTTTTAAACTAGTTAACCAAAACTAACAAAATAACTACAACCAAGTACAGTTGGAAAAAAAAATGTTCAGGAAATAAAATAAAAATGAAAATGCTTTCAAAAAAATAAAAAACAAACTTCTTAATCTAATACTGATTATAATTATAGCGAATACTTTTTTGGCTTTGTCGATTCATATTATACGGTCATTTTAAGAGTATTTATTTTGGTATTGCTGTACATCTATACAGAAAATGGAACAGTCAAACAGTCGCATGAGAATTATAGTTTACATTACAATAATTGGGCGGCCCGGTAGTCCAGTGGCTAGCACGTCGGCTTCACAGTGCAGAGGTACCCGGTTCGATTCCGGCTCTGGCCTCCCTGTGTGGAGTTTGCATGTTCTCCCCAGGCCTGCGTGGGTTTTCTCCGGGTGCTCCGGTTTCCCCCCACATTCCAAAAACATGCATGGCAGGCTGATTGGACACTCTAAATTGTCCCTGGGTGTGAGTGTGAGCGCGGATGGTTGTTCGTCTCTGTGTGCCCTGCGATTGGCTGGCAACTGATTCAGGGTGTGCCCCGCCTACTGTCCGAAGACAGCTGGGATAGGCTCCAGCACCTACCGCGACCCTAGTGAGGATCAAGCGGTTCGGAAAATGGATGGATGGATTACAATAATTAGTGACCTTTTTGTTTTTTTTGTTTTTAAATCTTGCATTTGACAAAACCTGCATTACAAATACCAAATACCAAATACCAAAAGTAATAAAAAACTAAAACAAAACATTTTGAAGAATAAACAACAAAAAAAGAGTCATCAATAATTCTTCACTGTCACGGGAGCCGATCCAGCGGAGTACACCCTAAACTTTGTCTCCAGCCAGTCACAGGGTACACATCGAGGCAAACAAGCACCCACAGTGTCACTGAACGGGAACCGATCCCATGTCTGGTCCCTCACCACCTGGTCCCTGGATTTGTTTGCCATGGATGACCCTGCCAGGGGCATAAAGCCCCAGAGAACTCAGATTATTGGTACATGAAAACCCCTCCACCATGGTAAGATGATTGGAGCAGCACACATACGCGCACACACACACTATGGTCATTTGAAATAAGATCAGTGGACTTTGATCAGTTTTGTGTTAAGGTTGAAGACACAATGTGTAATTCTCTTTCTGTTTAATCTTAAAATAAAAAAAATCGATGGAGTATCTTGGAAAACTTAAGTTGGCTCACGTTTAAGTTGAGGTATCGCTGGATATGAAACATGTCAACATTGGTTCTAAATTGCACTTGGGTCTCTTACACACGCACAGATTGTCGGAGTCTGCAGGAGAACAAAACCGTTTGGTTCATTTGTATTGTTCTGTAATTTCATCTCTGGGATTTCCTCGCCGCCCCGCACCCCCTCATCCCACCCACCCATCCGACTTGCTTGCGTCCATCATCCCATAAGAGAGCGCTGCCAAATTCTTTGCAGCATGAAAACAATTGTTCCTGAATGTTTGATGAGACCGAACCGGCTCCTCAGAGAGCTCGCCCGGCCCATAACTATAGTACGCCCCCACCCCAAGCCCACTCCACCCCCACCCCAACAGAGGCTTGCTTGAAAGTCTGTCAGACTTCCTCGGCATTATGTTGATTGAAAATGTGAACGCAAAGCATGTGAGGCCTCGGCCCAAAGTGATTGGAGGCCTTGAATATCAGATCATGACGAGGTTCAGGCATTCTGGCAAGATGAAAGCACGTTCAAGGTGAGCAACCATCTGGGAATTACGAGTGCTCGCAGATGATGTGGGGGAGAAAAAGTACATCCTTCCTGTTTCTGGATAATCTATTTCGTTTGTGAGTCTGCGCTGACAGAGTCGTGATTTGTGTTGTCATATAGCTTTCCTCTCAACACTGAACGTCTCATATGAAACGTTGACTTTCTTCTTCTTCTTCTTCTTCTCTGCCGTTTCGAAACTTGTTGCAATATCAATTATCTTGGCGTGAATTAGTAATTTACTTCAAAGTTAGGGATATGTTGGCAAGAATGTTGTCAACTGTGTCTTATGAAGGAAAATAGTAACGTGCAAAACACCTTCTAATGAAGACACCTACTATACAGTATATGTCTCTCTATATTGTGTGTGTGTGTGTGTGTGTGTGTGTGTGCGTGTGTATCCATCTATCTATCTATCTATCTATCTAGATATAGATAGATAGATAGATAGATAGATAGAAGTGGTTGTACCACTTACTTACCATCAAATCATTATGGTCATTTTTAGTTTTTTTGACGGTGTAACGTGTCTAGCCAAGAACATGGAGAAGTCAGTCCATTTCAAACCTATATTTATATCTAGATAGATAGATAGATAGACACTGTATATAAAATAAATTGACAGAAATATGCAATCACTCAATTCTGAAAGAAAAAAAATATGGAATCACCGTGTAATTTCCCCTTCGTGCACTTGTAGTGATGGGCCGATTGAGGGAAATTGGCTGCTTGAAAAGTAGATCTTTGGTCAAAAAAGGTTGGACACCCCTGGTCTATTGTACCTGTTCCTGACTTCTTGATTTCTTTTCGGGTTTTTTTTAAAGCCAGACAGTGTCAATATGAATTGACCTCAGTTTTGTGTCATGTTTGTGGATATGCTTTTTTTTTTCATAAAAGAATTAAGCAATAAAACAATAAGCATCCTTCGAGACTGCCACTTGATTTTTGCCAGGGGTTATACACTTCCAACAGCCCCTGACTCCTGTGGTTGTACCACTTACTTACCATCAAAATCATTATGGTCACTTTTAAAGTTTTTTTGGCCGGTGTAACGTGTCTAGCCAAGGACATGGAGAAGTCAGTCCATTTCAAACCTGAACAGCGGACCCCAGGTAGATCCGCATCCTCACTTGTCAGACACGGTCCCACACGAGAGTATCCATGCTACTCTGCTGCAGCTTCCAATTTGGTGCTGACCCTGAATGGACCCACCAGAGAGCTGTACATCTGGGTCCCAGTGCAGGATGATGTCAAGACTGGCGCTGACCCAAAGCCCGCCGCACAGAGACTTACTCTGAGAGGTCGGCTGCACGTTGTTTTCCCTTCCTGTGCCTCAGTGACATCTTCCTGTCGGGGGGAGCCTCAGGGAGCCATCCGAGGGGGCCTGGGCTCTGAGCACGGAGGACTTAGCGCGGTGAATTCCAGTTGTCCTGACACGGCAGAAGGGGGAAGGTTTACTTTCGTGTTTGGACCCCTGGCATGCGACTGAATTTCACTTTCCTTACAGCCCCCTGTGACACCGGCGAGTCTTTTTCTGTCCTTTTGTTCAGCAAATTTGTGGTGTGATTTACAGTGACGTCAAACTGCAGCTTGGAAGTGTGCATGAGCTGCCACTGCCATGTCGTGAAGTGGCTTTATATCGCAGCTGAAATGTCTACTGCTTTTAACCTCAGTTGGTGCACGGGTGGGACAAAAAAAAAAAAGAGGATCTTTTCAGTGGCAATTCCAAAATGAAGGTCTGTTAAGCACAAAGTCACTGAGTTGAGTGCAGACCTCAGCCCAGACCAAACGGTCGACCAAAGTGTGCGGGGGCTGGAGGCAAATGGAGCGCTGCCTTGTCAGCTCGCAGACTACATCCTGAGTCATGGACGGTGACAAACAGATGGACAGTTGCCTTGTGATTCTACCTTGTGAGTCCCATGATGCATTTAGAGAGTCCCAAATTTGGAATTCTGAAATGGTCTACTTATTCAATTGCATATGACACTAACACAAACAACAACAATATACATTGATAATGCGTTTAATTCTTATAAACAAATGCTGCAAAAATGTAAATAATTCAGGCATTCAAGATTTGCTGAGAAATAGGTTCTTATTTCATCCCATGTTCAGTCTTTGAGTTCATCAATTCTCCTCTCTTTACTCTGCTTCCAATGATGCAAGGCTTTCTCAAAGTCACCTTATTATCGCAAAAAACGATCCAACTTTAGCTGCTGTGATAGCTCCGCAATAATCTTTCACAACACTTGTTTGCAACAATTGTTTTAACGTTACACAACTTGGGAATCGTCTGCCCTCCGCGGGTGAAGGCCGATCTCGCCAATCTCGTCTCGCGAGAATGGAAATCTCGTCACACGAGATTACTTAACGTGAGATCAAAACAACAATGGCAGCGATTGTCAAACTGCGGTCGTTGCTGGAAAAAAGATCTTAATACCGTAGGTTTTTTTTGTTTTGACTGAGACATTTCCTTGCGTCCCAAAAACGCACATTATTTGGAACTGTGCGTCCCGCGGGAAAAATATGCGTCTAGGACGCGCGACGCAGAGGTAACGAGATGGCTGGTGTGGTTAGATTCATGCCAAAATGTACAGTGGGACCTCAATTTTCTCAATTCAATTTGTTTGAATGTGTTCCAGAATGTCGGACTGAAATCGAATCATATGAAATCCAAGGCAATATTTTCCCAAATGATGTTACTCTATTTAATCCTTTGCTGACGCCCCAAAATATCAATAAAAAATAAGTTTCAGAGAGAATAACACATCTACAAAAACCATGCAACATAAATGAAGATGAATGTATATTGTCCGTCTCTTATACCTTTAATGAAGACTATTGATGGTGTGTACAACGAGTAGCCATTTCTGTACTTCACTATGAGGTTTTTTTTCTGAATTCTGTCACCTTTCTTGCCTTCTTCACCAAAGGAAACTCATAATTTAAATTTGCATTGTGTAAACACTTTTGACCAATGCAAGCTATTATTAACCACCCAAAGCAATAACACTCCTTCACATCTGCGCTGCAACACTTGGACATCAATAAAAATGTGACATCCTGTCAAAATTCAGGCCTTCAAATTAACACGATGCCGTTATAATCACAATTTCTTCACAAGAGAGGCTCAAGGGAGTGTACTGAAACTGAGTTATTATATGGCATGCTTTTATTCTGAAGGCTTGACTTTGGATAAGATGTCAATACAGTACAAAGATGTTGCCTCCCTGAGTGTTGCAGAGCAGAGCGATGGAAGGGGGGTGGAGGGGGGGGAGGCTTGAGTTGTCACAAAAAGATTGCTGGATGAACCTTTTTTACACAACTTACAAATGAACTTTGAGTTAATACATTGACTCTGGGAAATAAGGTTCAGTCACATTTTTTTGTTGTTGTTCTTGTTTGTACAAAAAGCAAGCATATGAATGAAAAACCAGAACAAAAATTTTGACCCCCCCCCCTCAATAAAAAACAAAACAAAACAAAAACAAATTTTAAAAAAAAACGTCGCTAACCAAATCGGATGGAAACTAGGATATATGTGTCCTACATTTTATTATTTTGTCCAAATGCGTGCTTTGTAAAAAAACGTAATTGAAAAAAAGAAAACAATGCTCGCATTTGCATGACTTTTGCACAGCAATGCACATATCAACAGTATATTTTCATATTTCTTATGTTGCCAGAAGAACTATTTGTCACGTTCTGGTTCAACCAAACACATTAGACAAAGTAAAGACTATTTTTGCATCATTTGCTTCCACAGCAAGAAACAGGCTTTCACTTTTGACCTCTCACCTCATCTCTCCCTGTCCGTCGGGCCCACGGCAGTGATTTATCCCTCCGGCATACCAACAGCTGTGCTTGGGTTTCCGACGAGAGGGGGGGGGGCACCTTTTGCCATGACTAATCGATAGCAGACTTAGAAAAAAAACCCACCAATTGTGAAAATGAGAAGAAAAAAACCCCGCACCAGCTAATGAGAGCGGAAATTTCACACTTTTACTGTGCATCCTGTTTGCTTGGTAAACAGCAACTCAACAAGCCTGCGTGTGAGTTCATTTGTTGTTGAAAAAAAAAAAGTGAGAGAAGAGAGAGAGAGAGAGAAAATACATAGAAAAAACACTTAACTAGACACTCGGACAGTTAAAAAAAGAAAGCACGCAAGATGGAAGTCATTTTTCCGTAAAAAGGTTGAACCGTATAAGAATGCAATTATTGTTTGACGAGGGTAAGTGAACGACGACTTTTTGGAATGAATGATGAGCGGCGGAGGAGATTCCATCAAGTTCTACCAAAGTACATCTTTTAAAAATGTGACATTGTCAGTATGCAGGCATTTGTTCCGGAGTAAGAAGTACACCGAAACAGAATGTTACGCATCCTGGACCATGTCATAGTATTGCTCCGATATGACTTAACGGATGGTATACAAATTATTGTTTGTAATTAGTATTATTATTAGTCTTAGTTCGTCATTGTTTAGTATGGAGCGAAAGCCAGAGACTGGCTGGCTCAGAAGAACGCAGAATTTGGACATTCCCCTGTTAGGACCGTCATTCACATTAAACTTCAACTATACTCTTGGGATTTGCTCATGTTTTCTAAATTTAAAGGCTCAATATTTAACTCACAAACACGACATTTTATACTGTATTTTACCTTCAACACTTACAGGCATCTTAAAAGCCAACATCAGCTAGAAATAAGCCATAATGGTTACGCAAGGGAGACATAACCTCAGGGGATGGCTCCTATAGTTCATAAAAGATCAATCAGATTGCAAAAAAAATAATCGTAAAATAAACTTTATTACATTTTTTTTTGCAAACAAAGAAGTACAAATGCTCATAAGTCTCAAACAAATGCACTGCATCCTTGAGGGGCTTATGCTTACATTTCTCGGTCAAGTATAAATACTGTAGTCTGGGGGGCTCCAAAGTTGTATCCCGCATGTGTGTGTGTGTGTGTGTGTGTGTGTGTGTGTGTGAGAGAGTGTGTGTCTGCGCGCGCGTGGATGCGTGTGTGCGTGCGTGCAGCTCTGACTCTTCCCTGAGAAAGTCTTTTGAGGGTTTTCAGGTTGCCAATCCTTCACCGGTCAGTTCAGTCAGCGTCTCAGTCGCAGCGGCCCCAGTCTGCGCATCTTCAAACACTCACTGCTGTCCTTTATTGGAGAGGGACAAACACAGAGTTCACTCACTGAATATCAACAACAACATTAAGGCTGACTGGTGGCTCTCATCCATTGTTGTTGTTGTCCAGTGCAGCCTTTTGTAAAGCCAGGCCTAGAGTTAAAAGTTATATCCTTGACATAAAATAAGAGAGAACACAATAACAAATGGATTTACAAAGGAAGGTTATATGTAATCATATACTCTCAGATACTATTTATCAGGCATACACCTTCTCACGTATGATTTTGGTCAAAATTTCCTCTCTGTGTTGATGTGTTATTTATAGTTTTAATTAAAGACCAATTGTTGAACAAAATACATGTTTAGACAAAGAATAACTTCTTATTTGTTGAAGTTTTAGGAGAAAAACAGCTCAAGGAATACACTCTAAATTAATGAAAGTTCCATTTGTGGGAACTGATTTTGGATACCATTCAGCACCCACTGCTCTAAATACAGCCAACTACTAGACAGGTGGCCCGCAGACCGCGCTTGGCCCACCAAATGAGGAAAGGGCTTTCTTGGTAAAAATGAAAAGCAATGGAATAAAAGAGAAATCCGCGTGTCTTGTTTTCGTGGCGATTTATTTCCCAAGCGAGAACGTAGTTTTTAAATGCTTTATTTTACGCACTCAACTGGATGGTGGTGATGAACGCAAGTGCAGTCATGTTCAAGACGCCTCCTTTGAATCTGCTGGATAGGAACGCAAAAGTTGTTATTTACCCCTTTCCTCTGGTTGCTCAAGCAGAAAGTGCAGATGGTCCTGGGTTGCTGGCTCGACTTGTCCCCTGCCTGCGCGTGGACCACGTCGAGGCACGGCTGTCCGTTCGCGCAGCTGTCCCCGATGAGAAGCACGTTGGCCAAGTGGGAAATGTAGCTGGAGGCCAGTCGCAGGGTCTCGATCTTGGAGAGCTTCCTGTCCACCGGCTCGGTGGGGATGAGGGTCCTGAGGGCGGTGAAGGCGCTGTTGACGCTCTGGGTCCGGCCGCGTTCCCTGGCGTTGGCCGCGTTGCGCTGCTTCATGACCGTCGGGGTGGACGCGCCCTCCGTTTGGCGCGCGGACGTCGCGCGCGTGCCGCCGCAGTAGAGCCGCTCCGAGCTGTCGTCGCTCTCGCTGCGATTGTCGTCGTCCTCGGACGCGACGCTCAGGTCGGAATAGAAGCGCGCGGCTACCGGGCGCAGCATGGCAAACGTCATCGTTCGACTTGGTCCCGGCTCGTCTGCTGCGGCTACACTACATGTCAACACGCGACTGGCTCTACATCGCTGCACGTGGAAGCCAGGAAGGTTCTCTCCTTGGGATGTGCTCACTTGGCAGTGGCCTGTATGACGGACTGCTCGGCTGGGAAGCGCCGGCGGGGTTGATACTGACGGGTCGATACCGACTCTGATATCACAATCCATACATAGCATCTCATGGAGGCATCTGGGTAACACGCTCAAAATGATATCATTTTACCTCATGACAAACTATGGCATAATCACTTCCCAAATGTAATGTAGCTATATAGTAAAGATACTCACACCCTGTGCTTAATCGTCGTGCAGACTGTGCATAAACCAATACTGCGGGGAAAGTAGAAGAACTGAGTCCTTAGTAAGCCGCACGACAAAATAAAATGGAGTAAATTCACTACACTGTTCCCCCCCCCCCCCCAACCCCCTCAGTGTTGATATAACATGCAACAAATTATTTAGCTGCTGCAACAAAATACGTATTTATGGTTCCATACTAAACAGTTGGGTAAGCAAACTGAACACACCCTCTCTCGAAACTGTAAGGTCAAAGTAGAGGGTGGGGCTTAAGACAATGGATTTTGTCTTGAACTGGGGATAAGTTGGCATTGCAGCCTCATGACAGGGACAGAATAAGAACACACTACTACATACTAAGAACATTTAAAAATCCAGGTAACAGGGGAGCTGTGCTCTATTTTCTTACCCAGACCTCCAAGTTGTTCATTGGAATGATATTAACTCCACAAAATAGTATTTCATGCAAACATTCAGCATTTTTGTGTTCACAAACGACTATATTGTGGCCAGAATTCATACCTCAACCCATGTCACGTCTGGGGCCCTGTGCAATAGATTGTTTTTCCGTGCCAGTGTCTGAAGCCGACATGAAATGCAATGGACTGAGCTGACACTTAACAGGCAACTGAATGTGTTTCTTGTGTTTCAAATTATGTTGTAAAGTAATACATGCTAAACTGATAAAAAAAAAAAATTTAATTGTTGAATATACTCAGATTTATTATGTCATGTCCAGATACTTTTTTGAAGAGACCATAATAGATGGTCTGCTTCAAAAATGAATCTGGATCCAGATGATTTTATTTCGTGCAACCACTTGACATAAAAAAAAATCGGGTAAATTGAACACATGTTTTTTTCCCTTTTTTTCATGTGTACTTTGAAGGTGTTTGACTGATAATAAAAGCACAGGGCTACATTGTGAACATAAGACTCCATCAAAAAACAGGCCCGAACAACATTGCCTGAAACAAAACAAAACACGCCAGACTATTCAAACAAAGAATCTGCTGAAAGCATGATGAGGTGAAAGGACTTCAATTCGTTCTTATCATCTCCGTCCCTAAAGTCATACATTTATTCATGCACACGAAGCTTCGTAAAATGTTTCTTTTCCATTATCAGTCAATGTGAGTTTGCTTTGATTGCGAGAAAAGAGTCTGTTCCAGAATGTAGCGAGCAAACCGGATCATGAATTTAGATTGTATGCCAGAGTTTAGTAGCTGCACGGTCAAACCGCATTTCAAGAGGAAATTATCTACATTGTGTATTGAACTGTCAAAAGTCCAACTAACATTTGCCAAATGATCACTTTAAGCGGTAATTTGTTGAATGGGAGTCGACCATCTCGTAAATGTATTTGAATGACGATTTTATGAGGTCATCATGTCAATGTCCTGCTCCTATTATGAGGCCAAATGAACATCTGTGATTTTCACAGAAGGAGAACGTCACCGGTAAGTGTGTGTAAACAAACAGCGAAATGATGATTCTGGAATGGCGAGGGTACATTTATTGGCTTGCCCCAGGTGCAAAAAGAAAACAACAAAGGGGCAAAGGGATGATTTAGTGTTGCACTGTCTCGTCTGAGACTTGAAAAGGATTCAAACCACAAGGTTGCTGTTGTGAAAGTGAGATCTTGATTGCATCGAAGAAACACGACAGATATTTTCCAAAAATTTTGGCTGAATGCCGAATAGCAGGATTTCAGCGGCGTTCAATTTTCCTCGATAGCAGGAGCCCCTTCAAGGCAAAGTAGTTAATTTCGTGTGCTTTATGTGTGTTGTTGTTTTTTTTAGCTCGCTCACCTCAAACTGAGGACAGCAAAGTTCGAAGAGCGCCTTTTCTCGGGAGCTGAGAATCGTTTACAGAGCTCCTTCAAAGGAAGTCAATCCATTAATCTCAGTGATGAGGACGCAGCCGCTCGGGTTCGCCACCCACTGAGTCCTTATTGATGATCTGTCTGAGGCACAGAACAAAGAGGAGCATGTTCTCCAGCATTTGAAATGACATCCTACTGGCCCGCAAAAACTTGGCGGTTGGCTTGAAGTTCTCAGCTTGTTCACTGGTGTTGAGCAACGCTTTTTGCATTTTTTCAGGGTTGCAGAGGAGCCTTGCATGGGTGCTGTCATAGCCTAGCTAGCCCAACTCGTCTGCTTTTCCCCTGCCGATGACACATTTGCATTATGTCATAGCCGAGGCAGCTGCTTCATATCCCGCCCCAAGCCTGCTACTGTTAATACTGGAGTCATAGATGCACAACAATTCCCTGTAATTATTAAAAAAAGAAAAAAACGGGTACTCCAGTCTGATATACAGTACCATTAATATCTACACACTGACAAACATTGTTACTAGGTCACACTTTTTCAGACTGAGTATACGAGTACAGTCAAAAAACCTCGGTTTTCGAACGTCTCGGTTCTCATCCAATTCGGTTTTCAACAAAAATGTTGAGTTTTTTATGCCTCGGATGACGAACAAATTTCGGTTCTCGAACAAACTGAGCGCACTTGAATGCACCATTTGACTCCTCTCGCCTTCTTACACGAGGAAGTGACACTTCCTCGGGTAGACGAGGAAGTGACGCTTCCTCGTGTTGCTTTCCATTGTGAGCAGACGTGTTCAGTAAACATTTTTATTTTAAAAAGAGCGTGGTTTCGGTTTTCGAACAATTTCGGTTTTCGAACAGCCTTCTGGAACGGATTATGGACGAAAACCGAGGTTTGACTGTACAAGCATCTCCTCACTAACATTTTCATTTGCAACTGCGCGTTTTTCAAACAACACATTTCACTTGACAAATGTAGTCCGTATCGTAACCCAATGCATTGCAGTGACACGGTGTGTGTCTGAACACTTGGCGGCACCGCGTGAAAAAAATGCATACAGTAGGCAAGAAACGAAGAAGCCATTTGAGACAAAAGGACGTTGAGTCTGTTGTTTACAAACACGTAGGAAGAGAGGTGTTGTATTACAGCTGTCTCCAAAATGAAGTAAAGAAAAAGAGATGCAAGACTTCTAGTCGATAATACAGTACTACATTAGAAATTAAAATGACGCGAGAAGTTGTGTCGCTTTGTGCGAGCGGGTTCTTTCAATAATACAACTTCTGGAAAGGTGTGCTTGTTAGCCGATATTGACTTCGCTCTGTTCATGATACTGATGATGCGGTTGCTGTTGCTATTGCTGTTGAGAAGCCTCCAACTGGGTCCCAAAGCGGCTCCTAAAGCCGCAGCGACCCGGGTACCTGCAGACCCAGTTGTCGGCTGTTGACTGGGAACCGTTCGTAGCCCGAAGGCACGCCCAACACTGCTTGGAGGTCGTTCCCGAGTTGGGCTGATGATGCAGTTGCTGTGCTCACCTATGCAATCGCTAAACACCCGGAAAATTAAATAACTATGCAAGAGTAGTCTTTCAAGACATTTTAGGGGAAGCTCAGCTTCCCCTAAAATGTCAAAAAATAAGTGATCAAATATATGTGTGTACATAGAATTGTGTGTACATGTCATTGACTAAATATGCGCTACAAGGCGCTCAACTTTTGTTGCGAATCAGCTTCTTACTACTGGTTACGACGCGACCCTCTTCTAATTCATTCCCACAGCTTCACTGTGCGGACGCTGAGCATCGAGAGAATAGTTCCAATGCATTGAAATGAGACGAGTCATCGGATAAATGCTGATTTTGTCCCGCCCATCGGACGCTCAGCGTCTCTGGGAGTCTGTGGACAGTGGGCGTGCAGAAGCTCAGCTTTTCTTCATGATGATTGGATGATCTGTCTGAGGCTGAATCTCTCTTTTTGATTGACAGCGAAATGAGCCAATCACCGATCTTTTGGTGTCAGCATCCATGGGAGCATTTTTCAATTCTCATTCTGTTCTGAGTTGAACTGGAGACTTCTTCTAATCATCTGAACGACACTCTCTTTGTTGAAAACGATTAGCAACAAATTAATCTTTTATTTCTGGTGGGTTTTATTGTAGTTACTGTAGTTGTAGGACAGTAATTAAGTCCCTGGAAACGACGCCTTGTTGGTATGACAGGGTCACAGATCATTTTCTTGAAAAGGAACGGAGAGTAGAATTCACGCATAAATAAACGGACACATTTTATGATGTAGGCCGAAATTGAGCTTCCCCTCTTTGACAGACCAGCATCCGCCACTGACAGTGACGTATTCTTTGTGAGCATCGTCACTCTTCGGCGGCGGAAGTCCATCCTCGTTCAAACCGGAGCATGGTAGAGATAGTTTGTTAACATCATTCAGCATAAATCAGTTTAAAATAACCAGAAACACAGTCTTTAAAGCTCCAGTGGCTAATGGCACTGGAAGCATTAATTTCAAAAGAAGACATGGTTTTTTTTGTTGTTGTTTGTTTTTTACGTTACGTATGGTCTTTGCTGATTGGTTCAATTCACGGACTGTTTGCTCAGGTTTCCTAGCCTGCGAAATGAGCTCAAATGGACTGTTTCCACGGTATGCGTAGGGACGCCCGTGTGAATTTTGGTGATGACTGCTAAAGTTTTCTGACACTCGCGTTGGCGCCTCCTCGGTCAGCACACCAAGCTCGCTTTCTGAAAACGTCATCTTTCCCTTCCGAACTGCCATTGTTCTGCCACGGTGTTCTTGGCGCAAAGCCAGCATTTATACTTTGCCATGAGTGACAAATGGGGTGGGGTAGGTGTGGAGAGTTTGCGGGGGGACAGATCAGGAGCAAACTGCACTACGCTTCTGAACTTTGTGGCCGTGTTTACACTTTAGCGCGATATCCTTCATGAAGAGGGCGTTAAGCGAAACTAACCGCCGATGCAATGAAGTGCGGTTGAAGGTGCTCTCAGCGGCCACAGTTCATTCTTTGAGACTTTTGAAACCTGGCCTTGGCAATGTTGTTTTCATTCGGACAATAAGAAAGACACACATTTAATGTTAAGAATTCCGTGTGGACGTCCCAGCAGCAATGGCAGAAGACTGTGCTGCTGTATTATTTGAGCTTACTACGCATCTCTCGTCCAACGGATGTACTCTTATATTACATTTTTGGATCTCCGCCCTAAGAGTGACTTTATTCCCAAAATCTTCTTAGTTTTGTCTAAAACAATATACAACAGAACTCTCTTATGGCGAGGCATTTATGTTACCACATTTCCTCTATTTTCCTCCAGTGTGTGCAATGTGGCATTCAATTCAGGTTGTGCTTTCCGATTAGCTGCACATTGTTCCAATTCCACTTTGGGACTCCAGATGTGACACTGTACCCCACATGAGTATGTCTGACACCACAGCACGTCTCTCTTGTTCACAAAGTCCATGTTTGACTGCCCTTTCCTCAAACACAAAGACATACAGACGCAACCTTTAGGAAGATGAGCAGTTCTCTTAGCACGCGTGCTTGCTTGTGCCCGCTGATTTACTACAACGGGGAACCTGTAAAAATCTGGCACAAATTACACGCCTGCATTCAGTTTCAGTTCCGGATAGGAAGCAGTGAGAAATCATTGTGGACACCTACACCTCAAACCATCTTCCCACAGTGGAACAAGCAGTGAGAAAGCATTTTGCCATTTGTGGGTGACATTTTGAGGGGGAAACTGGAAAGTGGGGTGGGGGGGGGGTGTTATGAGGGCAAAGGGGCTTGCAATTGACAATTATTTTAGTTCAGTATACATTGGAATTATTATATGCTGTGTATTCATTATCGACGGACTACTGCAGACATGATCTGGAACGAGCCCTATGAAAGTGAATGACGCCCGACTACAATATGTTTTTAACTGCCCATATTAATCGTTCAATTCGCAAACTGTAGTCCCAAATCAATTCTACATCATTTCAAAGCTAACAACATTGTCCAAAAAAATGAATGGCTTACAGATCATTTGATTTGTTGGAGATATTTCTATTGACAACCCAGGCTAAACTTCCCTGAAATACACTGATGTTAGCCTCTCAGACGTGACGTATCGCTTCAGCACACTGTGCTTCATTGAAACCAATTGTTACTTAGACTATAGACCAGGGGTGTCAAACATACGTCCCGCGGGCCGGAACCGGCCCCCAAGGAGGTTCGATCAGGCCCGCAGGATAATTTAAAAGTGATAAAATGTATCAAAGACACGGAATGAATATTTTAATAAGGTGCAATTCATGAATTATCCGCTAGGGGGACACACTGTTTTGATCAGAGAAAAAGACAACAGCAGTATCAGTCTGTCACTACTACTTTAGACATTTAATGGCACTCTCCTTAGTTTGTAAGGTGTAGGCAGGGATTAAATATAGATTTTCTATGCACATGTGTAGATGGTTTAAAAACTCTTGTCTTTATAAATCTCGTTTAATCTTAAAGTGCATTACTATATTTTTCAATAGCAATTACTTGTTAACGTTTTGTGCCTTTTTTACAGTCAGTGGGATCAGTTGCAATGCATATATGTGAATGATAAAAGTAAATTGCGCATTTGTCTAAGAAAATCTAAGGTGTTTCATGAAATGTTTTGTAAAAGATATGTTCATTAAATGTCAACATTTTCCTAATGTTCTTGTGCTTCTTTAGACCAAAACAAATGAAAGACATATTTTCTTGGTTATTTATAGCAGAGTATGGTATAATTTTAATGGTCGGGCCCACTTGACATCTACCGAGGACGTATGTGGCCCACAATGTGGGATGAGTTTGACACCCCTGCTACAGACAATTATATTGAGATCACAAAATGTGGAAAATTTGAAATTTTCCAGGTTTTGAACTTCTAAAGCACTGAGGATAGTTTGCAAGGGAGGAAAAAAATGCATTGACTTTTATTCATGGCAAACTGCGAAGAAAAACAAATTCATGCAGTTTCATGTGAGAGGGGATTAGTTTGGTCTCTGCACTTTTCCCACACTTCTCTGTTCAGTCCCAGTTCACATGCAGGGCTTGGGTGCTATTGGATCTTTAGCCAAACGACTGGATGTCTGCCTCAGCAACCCCTCGGTGCCGATGATAATACTCCTTTGTTTCGCTGCGAGGATTCAAGAAGAAAAATGTGGCTTGCCACTTGCTGTCTAGTGCATGCGGAGTGTTAAAAGGTATTATTTTGCAGCTCTGAACAAGCCGGATTTCCCATAACTTGTTTTTCTGATACCATTAGAGAAAATCATATCCCACAAATAGATATGAAAAGCGTGATTTTGCTGTTTTTGCAAACATTTCCTTTTCTTAAGCCGTAGAAATCCCTTTGATTCGTTTAAATCCTCAAAGGCAAAACACACACACACACACACACACACACACACACACACACACACACACACACACACACACGCACACACAGAGCAACCCATGGAAAATGCTCCCTAAAAGCAACAGGTGCAATGTTTTGGTGTTTCTTTTTTAATGCTGGTGTTGCGTGTCAAAAGGCCTTTGAGGATTTGGTTACTTCCAGACACTGAGAGTCACAGGAAGGAAATCTTCTCACACGCGACACACACACACACACACACACACACACACACACACACACACACACACACACACACACACACACACACACACACACACGCACGCACACACACACACACAGGGGAAACTGCAAAGTCCTTTTGGGTTTGGTCTGCCTTCATTTCCCCACAGCCGCCACAAAGGGAGATCATCAAGGATGACTGACGTATAGGAAAGTCCTTTTCTGTGCATAACAATTTTGCCTTGAATCATTTTCCCTGCTCCAGCATGGAGGAAGAGATGTACTCTTGCCGCCAGTACTACAGTGCGAGGGTGGGGTGCAGTACATTATGCTGTACTGTCAAATACAGAACAGGCAGTCACCAAGATACCATCACGGTGGGTTTCGAGCGGCAGCTCAGAAGCTGAAATACTTTGTAAATCGGAACACATTTTGATCTCTAATTTCCAGTCGAGGTCATAAAATGAAAAAGACTGTATCGTGGTGCCAGACAAAAGTTTCGGCCAAAAATAGGAAGTCACTTTAACTCAGGCACATGAAAGCACCCGGTCGCATTCAGAGCCCTCAACTACGCATTAGTTCCATGGAAGAAATACGTCAACAAGCGCCACACCATCACCGCACTGTAACAATATGAGCTTGAAAAGTCCATGTGCAGATGTAGACAGTGGAGGCGGAAGAAGTTATGATGGGAGGCTGACTTGTCCTGGTGGCCGGAGATTTCTTTGGAGACATCTCCAGTGGACAGTTCCTAACATACTCGGCAGAGAGCGCTGTTGCACGGCTGCTTGCAAACTGTGAGAGGTCTTCCGTCTTCTTCTAATTGCCGATGGACATCAGTCAATGTTTGTTTGTTTCTACTAATTTTCAGAAGTCGTATGTTTATAACCTCCCATTTACTGTTTTGGTGTCTACAGCTCCTTCAGTGTGGATCGCAATTTTGTGTTTCTAATCAGTAAAAATGTCAAGATTCACGGTTGAAGAGTCCTGTCAATGAGCCCGATTCTGGCTGAGGTCATCTTTAAATATTAAATAGAATAGATTCCTGTATAACAACGTCAACAAGGCAACGTTTCATGACAAAGTAACAGGTTGTATGGGGTCTGTGTGAAAGAGTTATGGACACTCACTGTTAGTGACACTTTTACAACTGTGAGAATAAAATGTAAGAGAAATTGATGTAGTGATGAATGTTCTTAATTATTTCCCAACAAACAAACATGCAAGGAAAAGCAACTTTATTTATGTACTATTGCAGTATTAAAATGACAAAATAAAAAAGTGCGATGAATAAAAAGCCAACTGACTCAAGCTGCATGTGTGACAATTTCAGACAAATCTTGCTTGAGATATTGTTCCAAAAGAAAGAGTACGGCTGAGGCACCCATTTTCTTCATTTTCTGAACACAACAATACTTTGTTTTGAAATGCTCGTGAGAGCAAAATGTCTCAGCGGATCCAATTCATCAATGTCTTGCATTGGGAAAATGCAAATGGTCAGTTAGGGATGCGTCACTTGCCAATAACACCTCGGCCATTTTGTTCAGACAAGGAAGAACCTCAACATCCTCTCATTCGCAGATTCAAACATTTGTCAAATATTGAATGAAATTAAACTGCAACTTCATCACGTGGGATAAACACCTTTATGAGATCACATGGCACACAGAAACACCTGTCAAAGATCGGTGGCAATTATCTTCTAATCTTGTCAGAATAGCAATGGATTTAGAACAAAAGAGCGAGAGGGAGAGAGAGAGGGAGAGAGAGATGGCAACTAATATGCTAACTGTCTATTTGAAAAAGTGTTGAGTGACACCGGTGCTGAACTAGGTTTGACAAGACGAATGTAGGCAAATATATATCGCCCCCTGACGGTAAACATCCGCTATGCATCTTCATGACAAAGAGCAAAATTCTTGTCGTCTCTCTGCCTTGCGAGTTTTTCCACACAGGCCTGTGGTCAGCACAGATCAGGGCTGGAAGCCTCCACGTAGATTCTGAGCTCCGTAGATGTTTGATTAGATGACCTTGGCAAGGATGGTCTGCATTTTCAACCTTTGGTATGCGGCAAGGCAATGACAGCCTCCAAAACAGTCCAAATTAATTTCCTTCCCCCTTCTCTGCCTTTTATCCAGCTCACATTGATGCGAGGAACAACGTGGATGCCTGCTCCGGCCTGTGAAGAAAGCAATGATTATATATATATATATATTTGAAATTCACGCCAGAGACTAATCTGAAAAAATAAGATGCCACAAGCCCTCCATCCGATAACGTCTCCTTTAATGAGGTCATGTCGACTGTTGCGTTACACAGGCATACTGCTTCAAAGTGCTCAACTTACCGTACTGTTCTATTTTTGCCGAGATTTCAAAGAGCCGCGCGGGTTACTGTGGTAACAAAAACAGGACATCTGGGCTTGCAGCTTTCCTCAGGTAAATTGTCAAAAGATCTGTGGAGACAGAATCGTTGTTGTCCAAAACATCCTGGTAGCTGTCACGTTTCCTAATGAGACAATTAAAAATGACATCTTGGACAGAAGAAGCAGGTCATTAAATTGAATTATTACAAATCGCTTCAACTACTTTGGTCGGGGCTGACAATTAATTGGTCACACAGGAATCAGTTCCAACATGAAGGAGCTCTATATATAGTCAGTAATCATTAGCCGTGCCATCTACAATTATGTCTTTGTAGTATGAAACGAGTAATGTTTCGGCGCAGCTATACCAACATTCTTGAGATCATTTTGCTCACATATTCAAGCTTTCTTCCTTTTGAAAGAGCCGTGAGTTGACACCAGTGTAGTGAAAAGACAACAGTCAGGCCATTAAGGAGTGTGCAGCTGGCTCTATGCGCGCATACGTAGTAAATATGTATGGTGACATTTTACCCCTTGGCAATCATCATGTTCTTCAGCATCAAATTTGAGCCTTTGCTTCAATGTCTGTCAGAGCGTATCATGTATCACCTTCCCCGGCAAAATAAACTGCATCACATGCGAAAGAAAAGGCCCTGTCAATCAAGGCACATAGACATGGAAATCATCCGAGTCCCGCTACACTCTGTTCGACCCTCCGCTGTCAAAGCGGAGATGCTTCTTCTCGCTAACATCTCGCAATGTCTGCAATTGAGTTAGTCACACAGGTGTAGCCGCAGGTCACGCCAGAACAGTTCCCGCATAATGAATTGCTTTTAATATTAGATTTTCGGTCCTCGTGGGATTGTCACACTTAGAGCAGCGGGAGAAAATTACCTGCCAGAAATGAGCTATATTTATTTATAACACCCCCCCCCCCCCCCCCCCACTCCCACCCCTCCCTCTCTTCTTTTACACACTGACATGCTTTTAAAGTGATCATGACTCTCCCGTTGACTTTCGGGTGTCATACCACAGCTTTGGGATTAATGACTGTGTCTGAAATGACGGCGGTGTTTAAACAAAAGTAGATGCTATTGTGGTTTAATGCAAGGCTGACTTGTTCAATGGCGTGAACTGTTTCATGATCACAAAATTACCCAATAAAATGGTGATGCTGTTGCCAGGCCTGATATGTTTGCAAAGTTTTATGAAAATGTGTTCCTTATTTATATTCTCAGCATCAGCGCTGTTTCATTAGCTCACCCCGTGCTGTCCCAGCAGCAGCGTTTTACAAAAATTCACAAACTTCATGTTGCAACATCACGAGGGTCTAACCCCTCTTCTGAGCAAATCTGAGGTAAATCTGGTAAATTTGCTCGGAGAAAAACTTCAAAGAATACAGTAAAACATACCCTGTATATATTCGTTAACCAGCAGGTGGCGCTACCACTACGATGAAAATAAGTTTGTCTTCAGGCCTGCACTCTCATTAAACGTTTGGCATTTTGACGAGATATAAGGAAATGGGGTCAGTTAGAGCAGCTCTTAAAGTCATGGGGGCAAATTCCACACAGCGAGAAGGGTGCATGTGCACTGGGCACATCAGCACAGGTGGTAAAATCAGCTGTTCACTTCGTGTTCTTTCTTTTGAACTGTCGGAGAGTGAACGGGGAATCCCTATTTTATGCTGAGCGTATGTATGCACCAATGCAGCCACGGATAACCACACGCACAATTGATCAAAACACATGTTGGACTCACTAATCGGGTGTATCGGAAATGTTATCATCATTATCAAGCGGTATATTGGATGGAAGTTTGTTGCGGACAAGTGACGCGTCTGACAAGGTAAAAACTCCCTCCTCTCAGCCTATTGGTGACAAGTTGCTTTTTGATAGTCGCCTCCACACACCCTTCGCAGAAAACTCACAATTTTTGGCGTGTAGCGCATGATCGTCTTGAGGCTTTCCTGACACATTTTCAATTGGATTCATTCACGGGGCTCTGTGCAGCAGATTAAAAAGTAAAAAAAATGGCATTTTAAGTCAGCATTCGGTGCCGCTATTTGTATCACAGAATTGTATCAAATAGATGTCTTTTTATGACTGTTTATAAACGTGATAAGTTTGAAGAATGTTTGAAGCCATGTGCGCTGGAGTTATTAAGCATGTCCTACTTTTTGGCTAAATGCAAATGGTGATGCCCCACCCTGATCATCTAATATTTCAATAGCTCATTTTTTCCCCCCATGTTGTTTTCCCAGGCCTTAAGATTGTTAAGGCAAAATTTGAAGTCAATCGGATGACTCATCCAGGACAAGGATGCAAAGTATGATCCCTGTAAATGTGCATAAATGGGCTAAAATTGGACTTTCAAAAAATAATAGCTTACTTCCTGTTCATTTTAGACGATGGCTACAATGGACGTCTGGGGCGGGGGTAGGGTGGGGTTACACGTGCTTGCCAATTTTCAATTATTTTTGTAAATAATAATAATATAATAATAATAATATAATGATAGTTATTATTATTATTATTACTATTGTAGCAAAGTCTCTGCCTACTCCTGAATTTAGAGACCCTGAATTGCAAGCGTTGGTGACACTCTCAGCTGCTCACTGACTAATTCTGGCCCAGGCACATCAAGGAGTACCTTCCCACACTGCAGACCAGGCAGAAATGGCATTCAGCGATGATGGAGCTCCTGGAGAAGAAGGCAGTCGTTTTGGTAGTGGACCCTCAGCTGCTCAGGGCTTCGTGGCCCATTGGACAAGCGACTAAGGTTCACCGAAATGATGACTCGTGTCTTCGGGCATCTGAGGTGGACATTAGAGTTCATCTGTACACCTGCCCCGTCGCTCGCCTAGCGTGGTTACCCACTTTACCATCTGGGGAATATGAGACTTCGTTCTGCTATGGGGAGTCTTTGTAAGGGAGCAAACGTGCTTTGCACATTTGGAGTGGGGACGGCTGTAGCAACGGCTCAGCCTACTCCTTAATTTAGTAACCCTCCGAGTTAATAAAAACGGGTCGATTATTCTGCTTAATTGTTATTCCACAAACGCAATATTCATTAGAATACCTTGTTTCGACAAGTCGGAGGCACAAAGAGCCTATTATTTTTAGGAATAAAGCTGCTGTGTTTTTATGATGAACATTTACTGAATCCCTGCTACACACTGTATTTTCAAGTGGGTTCAACACGGTGGCACATGATGGAGAACACTGCTGTATATTAAAGGTATTTAACGATTCCTGTGATAAAAATAATACCAATGTTGAAATGATACAATTCTTACCATGGCTTTGTTGTACAACAGTATGTCTTGGATGGTTTATTTTATTGGAAATGAATTCATATCAAATGCCACTGCCTCAAAATGTTCACATTTATTGAGCACACACTAAAAGCTCCACTGTGTTCCTCCGAACTATCCTAGTTTCTTCCTTTGTTCTCGATGAATGGGTAGAGATGCTATTTAAGGCCTGCTCCTGTTGACTTTTGCTGAGTGCTGATGACAAGTTGGACATCTTAGATGCATAAAAGTGCGATTCTGACATCGCTTCAAAAAGTGAAGCATACGGATGAGGTGGACCCTGTGCCAACAGAGAGACGGGGAAACAGATGGGTTTTCCATAAACAGCGCAAAACATCAAGAACAGTGAGTTAAAGAGCTTGGCAGTCGCACTTGATCAAACACTGAGGAATGGAGCTTTTAATGAGCAGCTCCCCTGTAACGCACCATGTGCACAGACGAACGGTTCATTCCTTCATTGGACACTTTTAGTTCCTTGGGATCAGCAACCATGACGCACGACCCAGATATTTGTCAGGGTGCAGGAGATTCTTTGCATTTTCTTGCATTTCACCTTTTCAAAAAAAAAATAAAAAAATCCACACTTCCTGCCTGGACAGCGAACCAACTGGACTAAATGGTAAAGGCTTCTGTGCCTTGATATTTACCATGCCAGTCGCCAACTGTTAAGCCAACGTGGCGTCCCGCGTTCACAATGGGTCTGTATTCAGATCATTGTATTTATCTGTTATATTGCTGAAAATATGTATTTGAAGTTGTGTTGGAAGCTACGGGGAGAACTTCCATGGGGAAAAATTGTGGTTTGGATTGATAGTATCTTTTGTCGCACTAGTCTAGGAACTTTACAGACACACCTTGTTTACGATACATTTCCATTCAATCGTATGCAGTCACTTAGTAACGTCCTTATTTATCTATTTTGGAAAATAACCATTGCTTTAAATCAGGGGTGTTGAACTCATTTTTGTCACGGGCCACAATGTAGGTACGGTTTCCTTTGGAGGGCCGTTATGAATTTTGGGAAACCATAGAAATGTTTAATCACCTCCACATATTACATACACAGCGCACAACGAATTGATGGATAGACACTAGTTTTAAAATCAGAAGTCAAGAATAATGACTGCTATTGTGGATTACATATGACACTTTGAAATTTTGGTTCAGACTTTAGCAAGCATCATGGAACTTGCCATGCTTGATTTGCTTTCGCGGGCCACATAAAACGATTTGGCGGGCCAGATCTGGCCCCCGGGCCTTGCCTTTGACACCTGTGCTTTAAATGAATGTAGCTATTGTACGTTGCGTGGTGATGGAGGACCCCAAAAAGCAGGCAGGAGGGAGGAGCAGGGTGTACTTGACAAATTGTATTCAAAACATACAAACTAAATACAAAACAAACAAAGTCCAATGTATCAAACAAAAAAATCATGACTGAAGCTAAAACATAACAGTGACCAAAACATGACTGAAACAAACCTGACAGAAGCAAACAATGACCTGACCATGAGTGGTTGTGCCGGAAGTCCTTTTAAAGCAATAATTAGATAACGACCAACAGGTGTGCAGCTGCAGGGGGGAGCCCTAAAGTGCCACCTGTTGGTCCCAAACTGCTTTAAATTAATCACAAATACAATCTAGATATTAATGTATTGAAAGACAGTGTTTTCCTTGAAAAAAAGAATAAGGATGCTGATGCTAAGAAACTCAGTTTATGATTTTTGTTTGAATCAGGAAAATGATGTGAGCTTTCATTTTCAATTATATCCCTTTTTAATGGAGAAATTAAAAAAATGCAACTTTAAAACCACCTATCGGGAATGTGCAATATGGCCACGCCCCCCACTCCTCTCCCTTCCTCCATCTTGGTGGGAGTGGCGGGAGGGACTATTTGTTCATTCTAAATCATTGTAATACATCTGTAATATTGTCAAAATAACAGTGATCAATCAGCCCCAAAATGCATGTGGATATCGCAACTGAACCCAACTGTATTTCTACAGCACTCTCAAACAAAACAACAGCATCAAGTATCAAGGTTATGTCAGCACACTTAAGCTGTGCATCACCTTGCAGTGACCCCACTCCTTCCATCAGACGCCAGGCATATTTTCACTCAAACAATGATTGCTTCCTCAGGTCAATCAATATCTTTGAAGTGTGAGCGTTGTGCGCTCAATTTTGCAGGTTGGCTTCAGTAATTGACTTGATATCCTCAGCTCATGTGCAGCAGCGGGCGGCAGTCTTTGTTGATGTGCTTGCTGCGCTGATAAGCTCATAGCTGCTCTTGGGCAGGTGAATGTTGTTCACCCAAATGTGATGTAATTGGACTCCACGGGTCCTCATTTTACAGTCTGTTGCAATGTAATAAAGGCAGTTATCTACTTCATCTGTCCATCCATTTTCTGATTTGCTGATCCTCACAAGGGTCGCGGGGCGTGCCGGATCCTATCCCAGTTGTCTTCGGGGAGTCGGCGAGGGACACCCTGAACTGCTTGCCAGACAATTGCAGGGCACACAGAGACATAACAACCATTCACGCTCACACTCAGACCTAGGGACACTTTAGAGCATAGGTGTCAAACTCAGGTCCTGGTGGGCCGCTGTCCTGCATGTTTTCCAAGTCTCCCTGTTGCAACACACCTGATTCAAATGAGCAGGTTCAATGTCAGGCTTCCACAAAGCTTGCTGATGATCTGATCATTTGAATCAGGTGTGTTGCAACAGGGAGACTTGGAAAACATGCAGGACAGCGGCACCTATGCTTTAGAGCACAAACTGAGTTTTCCAAGACACCCTATGCTTTAAGACATTGAACCTGCTCATCCATTGGAAAACATGCTGCACCTATGCTTTAGAGTGTTCCATTAACCTGCATGTTTTTGGAATGTGGGAAGAAACTGCAGTATCTGGAAAAAAAACCTACGCAGGTACGGGGAGAACATGCAAACTCCACACAGGAGGGTCAGGGACACAATTGAACCCAGGACCAGTGTCCTGTGAGGTGGATGTGCTAATCAGTTGGCTACCATGCTGCCCACAATACGATTCAATGCATCTTTATTTGTGTAGCCCTTTCACAACAGCTGCAGCGGTGACAAAAACATTTAACATAAAATACTAATACAGCAAGGGCGGCCCGGTCGTCGACCGGTTAGCGCGTCGGTCTCACAGTGCAGAGGTGCAGGGTTTGATTCACTTGTCACTGTGTCTTATTTCTGTTGGAATTTTCCCTTTGCTGTGAGTGGAGTTGCCATTGCCAATCTCATCGTAACCTCAGATAAGTGAACCCTAAATAGAATCAATGTTGACAATCTAATACATTTGCAAGATGTTAGTTTTCTTTCTTTATTTATTTATTACTAATCTGTCTATTTGGTAGAAGGGTGAGTTACTGACACCTTGCTACTTTTGTTTAACAGACTCACTTATTTTCCACGTGGAAGAGTGTGCAGCTACGTGTCTTGTCACCGGTCGGCCTGCTGTCTCGGTACACTGCAGTTGAGCTGCTGGAGGACACTGAAGGATGCAGGCGATTCCTTCCAGTAGTGCACATTCTCTCAAACCCAATCTAGAAAAGCTCCAGAATTACAATCCCGATATTTTGTTCCTTATTTTTCGCCAGCATTGGAGTCACTCAGAAAGAGTTGTTGAGGCAATGCCGCATTAAAAATGTAATGACTAGCAAAACAGATGCTTGGGCTTTTCATAATGCAGATGTCTTATTCAAAGGGTCATCAGGTGCCTCTCGCCACACACTTTTCACAGTAGGTTGTTGGCATTTTTGTGCCTCATCGTGCGGACGTTTAAAGTAAATCGACCCTAAAGCTCTTAAATCCGCTCAAACAAGGACAGAAGAGGTCCCAGCTGAAGGCACGTTACTATCATAATGTTGACTAAGAGTTCTGGAAAAAGACACTGCTTGTAAATGCCTTTGCTGTGTGTATATACTGCATACATACACGTAGATGTATTTATATTTGTATATTTATGTACATATGTGTGTGTGTGTGTGTGTGTGTGTGTGTGTGTGTGTGTGTGTATATCTCTGTACATATACACCATATCTATAAATACCTTATGGGAATTCAACTGTATCTTCGTAGAAACATTTTTTGTGCTTCATGGAGAAGATGTGAATAATTGATGATTGTACTTTTACAGTGTGTTGTAGACAGAGTGGCTTAGGAAAGAAGCTTGTAAACCAGAATACCCTTTTAGCCATTTAAGCATTCAAATCATTCACCGCATTCCAAAGAAATAAGAGCAGCCTTAAAGATTGTTTGTGCTATTGTTTTTATTCACGGTATCATTGCTATTGTTGTTCTCATAAATTGTAGCAGAACAAGAGAAACCAAAACACCCCTCAGCAATCATGGCTTAAGTTTTGTTCATGTTGAGAGACAGACAGAGAGAGTGGGGGAGAGAGAGAGACAGAGAGAGTGGGGGAGAGAGAGAGACAGAAAGAGGTTCACACACACACACACACACACACACGCGTGCACTCACACACACACTCACACACACACACTGCCAGAAAGTGGAAAATCTTGATCTTTCCTTTGAGGGCCATATGGAAGGTTTCAAGCAGCCAACCATATGTTGAAGGCTTTTGTCATGGAAATCATATTTATTTGGCACTTCTCTTTGCACAGCCGAGCTGGGCACGTTTAAAAAAAAAAAAAGAGAGAAAAAAACAACGGAGCATGATCAGTTCTTTGAGAATACACTGAAATGTTGTTGCCTTGTCTTCAAATAGTTTGGAAACCAAGACACTCCCTGATTCATGTGTCCACCCGGATTGTAAAATTGGTACCTGTATTGTTTTTACATCAATAAAAAATAAAAATAAGACAGCATGGCGAGAAAAGAGCAATTCAATGTCTACATGCATATTATTGCTGTGACGTATTTACAATTCTATGTACAAATTTGTCAAAGAGGAACAATGCTGCACTGTGTCTCAATTTGCAAGTGAAGAACCAAGTTGATCCGCCACCTTTGTAATTATTGTCTGTTGCCAGTTTGGCCCCTTCATCTTCCATATTAAACTGTTGTCGCCAGATTTGCAAAACATTTCATCTTTCTCCCACTGTGAAATATAAAAGCATTGAGAGTGCATTGCAAGCAGTGATTTGTGCATCGGTTCAAAGTTCAATAATTCAGCGAATTGCCAAATGGTGTGGGGGTTTTTTTTTTGCGAGTGGAGATAGGCGACAGGTGGTTTGGATGCTCTCACGCAGTGATTCAGCTGTGGTGCTGAGACAGCCGTCGAGAGGATGAAGCGGATGGATAAACAGAGCGGAAACTCCTCTTTTCTCCTTTTATTTTTTTCCCCCTGAGGGCGGGGGTTGGGGAGTGTTTCAGGGTTGCATTCGTTTCGTCCATTTGAAATATGCAAATCGCGGACAGTGCATTTGCCTGCTGGTGCTTGACCTTCCCTTTGGAGGTTGCTCTCCAACTCAATTAGGTTCCCTATCTGCTGTCTGTCTGCAAACACCTGTTATCCTCCCACACTTGGCCGCCCTACGCCAATCTCACTTCAGCGCATCTCATCCTCTGTTGGGTGTGTTTCGAGGCAGGTGGGATGAAGATGGCTGATGGTGTGTGGGGGACTAGTCGGGGGACTAATGACGTGGGACTTGGATGCGCATTCGAGCGCGCCGCTTCACTCCCAAAAAATCTTCCAAGCTTCCAAGCCCAATTTATAGGTGCTTAGTTATTTGACGCGGACACCTCCCACAGATAAGTATTTCACGGAGTGGCCAATTGAATGCTGTTAAATCCTTCACTGTCGTCGGTTGCTGCTCTTACACGGTTGCTCTGCATAACAAACAGAGATAAATAAAACAAGCTTGAGTAAATAAAATAGCAGCCTGTCACGGCATCGGCATCATTATTGCTTTTGTACCTTTGAAACCTTGATGTAACACAATCACACCTACATTACTTGGCTCTAATTTGATCCAACATGAAGGATCACGTCTGAGTCAAGGAGTTAGTGATTGCCTGAGTTGTTTTGTTCCAGAGGGACTGGAAAACTGATACTGAGGAGGAGCGTCTGACTTTTGGAGACAAGATGGAGGATATTCTGGCGTTTAATTTTCATGGTTTTCTTTTTATTGCCCTAAATTAAGGGAACACAGCTGTGGACAGTTGTGATTGTGGTACATGTCAGTTGCCATGTGAATAAGGTTATTGCCACGAAAAAAAAAAAGAAAAAAAAGTAGCTCACCATTGGTTATTTGCGGACCTCTGCAGTGATGCTGTACATTGTTCCTCTTTAAAAACTAAGTCCCCTGGACTCTCTACAGTTTTCCATGCATATAAACATTTTCTTTGTAGAGCAGCAGCATCTTACAAGTTCAATGAATGTTCATTGTTTTAATTTTATAAATAAATACATAGCAATTAAGTCTTTAATAAATACCCCCAGAATAAATAAATAAATAAATAAATAAACACATGAATAAATAAATAAAGTATTCACATGATAATTAGATGCAGCTAAAGAATGGAGGGAGCTTTGAGCCACATATAAAGGAGTCACTTTGTAACTGAGTTGAGCTGTAAGCGAGTTAGTAAAGCATCAGGCTGCGGTCACACCGGTGGACGAGGAGAACCTCAAATATCATGTGAGGGCCGCTTGTTCTCGAAAAGACGGTGCCCCGTCAAGGCAGCTCGATGCTTGCTCGCCACCAAATTGGAGGAAGAACGAATGTTTTCTTTGCTATAGACACAGTGCACCTAAAATGGCCGACCACTGCATCAGGGTGAAACCTGTTACGCAGGCCACATCTGAACAGCACAGCCCTGACAGAATTCAAACATGTATGAGGGCGTCTTTAAAATGTTTGGGGTACCCACAGGTTTCAAAGATGCTTTTTGATCAAGGGATATTGACCACACAAAATATTTTAGAAAAATCAAATATAAAAATAACATTGGTGTGGAAAAGGGGGGTTGTCTTTTTACGTTTTTAAAATGATCTCCCCTTCTTTTTTCTTATTTTTTTTTTTTTTGCAAATACTGTTATAGTTCACATTTTCATAAAAAGTTGGCAGTTGCAAAAGAATTAAATTCTTAGCAAATAAAAAGCAGCATAAAAATACAAGAGGTCATTTTGTCTCTAAAAAAAGCCAAAGAACACTGTCCTTTTTATGTTTTTTTTTGTGTTCATTTTCTCATTACTATTTGCTATAAAATATCAGGAATCTAAATATTATTACTATTGATATTAGTATAGTCATTGATAAAAATTCACATGCCAGGCCTCATATATACTTTGTGTGTGTGCGTGCGTGCGTGCATATGTGTGTGTGTGTGTGTGTGTGTGTGTGTGAGTGTGTGTGTGTGAGCTCATGTTGCTTAGGGTTAGGGTATACAACTATCATCTACTGTTTCTATTTGGGGAAGGTTGTTGATTGTAGTTGTCTGTGGACGGTTAGCTACTGTGCAGGGAAAAATAATCCAGCATCTTCTGAAATTGTCTTTGCCGCTGCCGTGAGAGCTTCTTCGTAATCTCAGTGAAAATATTGCTTTCGACAAAATGGAAGAGAATAGGCATGGAGAGCAGAGCGAGCAGGGGTCTGGGGTCGTGAACCCGCAAGAGGGGTTCCGAATTCTGCATTTTCCACACCATTAGTTGTCTGAGCCAGAGTCGTCTTCGTCTGCAGATCCCTTGAAGCAAGCCGACTCATAGTGCTTGTTCAGGTAGGACTTGAGCGCGAAGGTCTTATTGCAGCGCTTGCATCTGTAGTGCTTGAAGGCAGAGTGTGTTTGCATGTGGGCGCGGAGGTTTGAGCGATCGGCGAAGGCTTTGCCGCAGTGGGCGCAAGCGAAGGGCTTCTCCCCCGTGTGGGAACGCATGTGACCTTGGAGGAGCCACGGCCGGCTGAAGGCCTTGCTGCACACGTCGCACTTGTGCTTGAGGTCGTGGGTGAGGATGTGCATGGCCAACGCCGGCATGGACACGTAGACTTTGCCACAGGTGGGACACTTGCGGGCCGATTTGCTGTCGAGGCTGCGGTGCGTTTGCTTGTGTCTGCTGAGGTTGGAGGAGGTCGCGTAGGTCTTGCCGCACTCGTTGCAGGTGTGGCGAGCCGTGCCGGCGACTCCGCTCTCCTGCAGGGTGGCACTGACGCTGCTGCTTCTCGAGCCCCCCTCGCGACCCTCGCCGTCTCCCTTTCTTCTCGAGCGCCCGTCGGAGATGAAGAAGGCATCCATGGTGTAACCCTCGTCCAGGGCCTCCGATTCGCCACTGTAGAAGCCGCTGGCAGTCATGCCTGACTGGGGGCTGTCAGGGTGCTTCAGGTCGGGGTCGCAGTACTCGCCCCCGCTGCTCACGTTGGTGTACAGCGGGTCCGACACCAGCTTGTGCTCCATCTTCTTCTCCCCCCGGTATACGGACGGCGTGATGTAATCCTGGATGTAGCCTGAGTCAAGAGACGCACACAAAAAAAAAATAAGTGGGCCGGCAGTTGTGATGGATGAGGACATGCTAACCCGGCGCTAATTACATGATCATATTGTTGGATGAAACAGTGAAAGAGCCGCACCGAGATAATTGCATTTCTTCCAGATCCCACAGGTTGTACACACAATAGTGCAATCATGCAGGAAAACCTGATGAGCTCAGCTGCGTTGAGGAAGCTGGCATCTTCCCGCTGAGGATAGCTTATTAAAAATCCCCCAGTTGTTGAAGGGGCCGACTTTTTAGATGAAGGCGATTTTATCTACGGTTATTTTGCCTCTTTTTAGTCATCTAGTTGTGAAAAGACGGCCATAAGCTCTTGCTATCTGTAACCTAAAAACAATGTTCCATGTTCAATTGCCTGCACGGATGCACCTTGTGTCGGACTGGATATCCTTTTCAAGGATCATCAAGTCTTCCTCGGGGTTAAACAGGGTTGAGATTGATGCAGAAAAGCAGAGGGGGATGTTTCAGTGCCTGAATGCAGTGAGAGATTTTCATTGGCATCATTCAACTCGCTTGTTTCCTTCCTGAAGCGGCTCTCGTGCCAAGAAGCTCAAAAGGCTTACTGGCAAACGAAAATGCATCCAAGGGAGTTCAATGCTTTCGGATGCTGTGACTCTTCGGGGGGGAAAATACACCTTTCTATTCTTGAGGTGGGATTTCTTTCCTGAGACACATTCCAATGCAGTGCGTGTTGCTCGCAGGGGAAATTGGTGATTGATGTCTTTTTAATGGAACTCAAAGTTTTGAACGGATCAATAGTCAATGCTGTGTAGAAAAGTGCAATTGTTGAGAGAGGACAAAAGCAGCAGGAGCAATGATCGATGGAGCACAAAGATAGTGTGTTTGAGCACTGACAATGTGCGACAAACGTTCGGTCTGTGGAGAGGGTCACTTGTTTGATGCAACCGGCATGCTCAAGTGTCTTGAAGAAAGCAGTCGGAAATCAGATCAAGTGCTCTCAGAGTACAACGTCTACATTGCTGAGGATTTCCACTACCCTTAATCCAAACGGCCACAGCCATGACAGCCAGGCTCAGGCGAGCAGCAGGCCCATGCACAACTGCACACGCTCATGCTGCACACAGATGGTGTTTGTCTGCCAGGCAGTCACGGACAAATACTTTGCAATCATCATTGGCATTGAATAATGCTTCATTTCTTAATTTGTATTATAATCATTATAAATATAAAATATGCGTTTCCAAGTCGAGCGTTTAAGTACGTTACAATGCGAATGAAACGAGGGTCCTCAAATGACGTGAGTTATTAGTCTCTTTCTTTTCTATCAGAGTTGATTACTCGGTTCACTGACTCAAGGTCAGGTGTGGAGCTCATCCTTTCGGACCCACGCTGGCCGTATCAGCCTTTCCAGCCTCCTCCACTCATTCCTCAGATGCAAAGCAAGCATGTAATTAATGGACCTTCTCAGCCAGTCCTCTTTGTTGTCGACAGACACTCAAGTCAAATGTCTCCACAATAGGGCAAGAGAATCTCCTGGCGCAGCAGAAATGCTGGTGCTTGATCTTTGCTGCTAATTCATCTCTTCCCACTTTGTGGTCTTGACATTAAAAAAAGAAAAAAAGAAAAAGAAAATGCTTCAAGTAAAAAAAGTGAAAGAATGGAATCTAAAGTACAAGCGTGGGAAGCTTCACAATGACGTTGAATGTATGTATTTAAACAGGAAAGTGTTTGTGGGGGTGGGGGGTGGGGGGGGGTGGGGGGGGGACAATTCATCCTCCTTTTAAAAGTGCTCCTTCAGAAATTCCCTGAAATTGTCAGCGGCTGGGTTGAAAAACAGGCAGGCATTCTGGCAGCATGAAGCTGTGGGCTGTGATGCCTCCCTCGCTGTGAAGCTATCCTAACAATTCATAACAAAGACGCGCATATGGTCCTCGAAAGAGGGCCACAAAATGGAAGCGCTGAGCGGAAAGCGGACCGTGAGAGTGAAGGTCGCCCTCTGCGCTGTGGAGTGCAGCTCAGGCTGTCCGAGCTGAGCGTTGGCCACGGCGCGGCGGTGAGCCTTTCTTCATGTTTACTGTACAACCCGCGTCACGTGACAGACCTCGCCGTTGCCCCAAGCATTTTGGTCTCCTTTTTTCTCCTTGCCATCACCCCCCCCCCCCCCCCCCCCCCGCTTCCCTCCTGGCCGCACTCTACAGCGTGTTGATGTCTCTTGCGGCAGCGATGGGCCTGCATGGCTGAAACTCTAACCCCTGCTAGTTTTCAAATGCCCGGAAGGAAGAGAAAGATGCAGCGGAGTGATGGGGGTGGGGAGAATGTGCATGCTCCATTTGGAGGGGAAGAGGGGGGCAAGGGAGGATTGGACCATGATGGGAAGTCAAGGACAATAACGGCTAAGGACAAATGTACTCGTCTCTCACGTTAATCAGTCTCTTAGCTTGCATGATGACCAAATAAAATCAGCTTGTGCTCAGCATTCAGCCTGCACGGGGCTGTTGCAGTCATACAAACGCACAAGTGATTAGACACACATTTTGCTCCCCGTTTACATTAGCCGCTCCGTGGCTGTGACCTGAATTGTGTCTGTCCTTCACTTGGAGTTAAAAAAAAAAAAAGTCTGTGTGGGGGTTGGGTGCTTTGGGGGATTATTCGGGATATTGATGCAAATGCCAGCGAGCCGTTAATTTACACTCTACCGACATGTTATTGGCTGACTGGCTCACGCCGCACACGCAAAAACAAAGGAGGATGCCGTCAAGTGTGCCAATGTCAGGCATGCAGCAATCAGCAGTCTACACATCTTTGACAATGTCTTCAAGCGGGGCAAAGTGGAGGCATGTTAACTCACCATTCTCGCTCAGACGGACGCCGAGGCTGGTCACCGAGTCCGTGATGGAGCGTGCGAAAGTGAACGAATCGTCCAGGTGCTGATGGTGATTGTTGGTGGCCGCATTGGATGAAGAGAAATCATCAATTTTGATCTTCTTCACCAAAAATGAGCGGGGCATGTTTCAGTGGATGATAACACAGCGCAGTGGAAAACGCATGAGCAAAAATGATAAAGCTTCTGAGGGAGCACACGAGCACGGCTAGCTTGAGGGTAATCCTTGTGATGAAGGCAGCGGCCAAAAATATGAGATGATTCCCCAAAAAATAACAAACAAAAAAAAAAAAAAAAAGAAAACCAATGGTAAAGCGCAATGCTGTGTGGTACCCTCTGGCTCCCCCAGCGTCCTCCCAGAAAAAGTGACGAATGGATAAATAAAAGTGATCCTGTTCAGCACTGGATAGCTCCTGTGATGCAGCCGGGTTTAAAGTACCAGTGAAGAGGAGAAGAGAAGGAGACAGGCACAGAGGAGGGAGTGAGAGAGAGAAAGAGAGAGAGAGAGACTGTCAGACTAGCTGAGATCAGCAATCACGCCAGCCTTTATATGGGGCACAGCCAGTGGAAGATCAGGTGGTGCTACGAAATGGAGCTGCTTAGCTTTAATCCATCAAATGTCCCCGGGGACACACATCAAATTACTAGTGGACCGTCTGTGCATTCACACACAGACAGAGGAGAAAGAACACAGTCAGACCCCCCGCTGCCCCCTCTTTTACCCCAGCCCCCAACCCCTTTGCTCTCCCCTCCCCTGCCTCTTTTACCCCACTTACGCTCCATGCTCAGAGCAGGAGTGAAAGGGGTGGGCAGACAATGAAGATGTGGATGCGAACACACTCAGGGTCCTGTCCCCCATTGTTTTCAGATGAAGTGGCACAGTTTATATATTTGCCGCCCTCGTGCCGCCTGCGTTCCCTCAAACAGTCTCACAGGTTTGTGGCCCTCCGAGACACACGATCCCCACATGCTGAGGGAGGTTATCTCCGGTACAACCGGACACTTTCTACACCCCCCGCCACCCCCTCCCTCAAAGACGTTGTGGATTCCAGGGCTGTTCATGAGGCAGCGTCAGGGAGCAATGGAGCAGCTGCACAGATCGGCTTCCTCCACGTTGCCGCTGCACAGATGTGTGTCCTACCATGCGTGGCGGCGAATTATCTGATTAATTAATTACATCTTTTTTGATTAGAGTGAAATCTAGAATTAGATCCTTGCTCACGAAATTGGCCACACATCCGACCATCAGCCTATTTTGTCTTTGTGCGGACTTTTTTTTTTTAGCTTGTTGTGTGAGTGATTGATTATTTTAGTCGTGGTGTTTTTCCTCCAAGCTCCACATTGATTCTCCTTTTAGAAGAGAGACATTCATTCATTCAGAACGAATGTGTCTGGAAAACAAGTGAAACAAATGATGCAACTGTTTGATCAACAGGAAACAACATGTTTAATTCTAAGTGTCTTGGAGCTTTAAATCCTGTAAACAAATATTGAGTGCTCTCCTTTCTAATTACTCATGAGTACATAAATTCTCACATTTTTTTTCATGGTATCCTTCACAGTGGGATGATCAATTTGCGACTTCATCATGCAATAATCAATTTTGGAAAGAAAAAAAACGTCCATTCTGTACACTTCAGAGCCTTTCAAAAATGTATGCATTGATCAGGACACATCTCTCCTTTTATTATTTATAATTTTATCTGTTGTTTTATTGTTCTTGTTTTGATTGTAAAGTGTCCTTGAGTGTTTGAAAGGCGCTTATAAATGACATGTATTATTATTATTATCTGATATGTTCATAATTGAAGCTGTGTATTTGTTGTGTTCTGAGATTCATGAGAACAGAAATAATAATAAACTACCATATAAGGAATCATATCACACCCTGTGTATCGAAATTTATCTTGAATCGTCTTTTTTGGGAGATATGCACACCCCGAACTCAGTGTGATGGAGTGCAGTCGCACACCGCTGCAAATTACACCCACAATACTGAGCAGAATCGCCAGTGTAAAGGTGTACAGTATCTATTGGATTCAATTTGGTCATGAAAAGAAGTCACATTGGAGCCATTGAGTCAGGACTCCAAATTATTCACTCAACTGAAATTACGCACATCTGAAAAAAATAGCGGTGTACCCTGTAAATCAACTTGCAAAGCAAATATTTCTTCTCGAAGCGACACTGTGGAACAACTGGTTAGCACATATGCCTCACAGTGCAGAAGTTGAGGGTTTGATTCCGGGCTGCGGCCTTTCTGTGTGGAGTTTGCATGTTCTCCCCGTGCCTGCGTGGGTTTTCTCGGGGTACTCTGGTTTCCTCCCACATTCTAAAACATGCCCGAAAGGTTTATTGATCACTCCAGATCAGGGGGGCACAAAGTTTTTTGACCGAAGAGCAACCAACCTCCCGCGATCGACCAGTTACCGCACGTGCACGCGCAAATACGCATGCACACACACATGCATGCCATGATGAGCAACAGAGGTAAGTTGGGCCGAGGCCATTTAACCATTTGAAAACAAATAATAAGATCTCAAAAAGAACTCTAAAATGTTTTGGGAGCCAGTGAGGGGTTGCCAGAGTAGGAGTTACAGTATGTGCTCCCTCTTACGAGTACCAGTCAAGAGGCGAGCAGCAACATTCTGGACCAACTGGTAACGCGTCGTGGAGGATTGACTGACTAGATAGTAAAGTACAATAAAGTGCATTACACTAATCCAGCCGAGATGTGACAAAGGCATTAATGACTGTTTCACAGCTGTTGAGAAAGTAGAAGCTTTACTTTAGCCAGCTAGCTAAGATGGATGAAGCTGGATTTAACAACGGCACCGATTTGCCGGTCCAAGTAAAAATCACTGTCCAATTTAAGACACACAAGTTCGAGACTGTTGGCTAGGGGGCCCAAGTCCGCAGGATGGGACATACAAGGGCCACTGGGACCAAACACTATCACTTCTGAAATTTAGTGCCATCCAGGTCTTGATTTCCTCTTGACAGGATAAAAGTGGCCTCAAAGAGAAAGCGTCTTTTTTGCTCAGTGTGAGATAGATCTGACGGTCATCCACATAGCAGTGGAAGGAAATACCATATTTCCTTAAAATGGAACCCAAAGGGAGCAGATACAGTGAGAACAGCAGAGGCCCTAGAATTGAACCCTGTGGAAAACCACATGACAGTGTGGCCATTTGTGACTCAGAGCAAGCAAGTCTAACACAAAAACGTCTGGCAGCTAAATTGCACCTAAACCACTCAAGGGTGCTACTGCCAATGCCTACCAGGTGCTGTAAACAAGCCAACAGAACACCAGGATCCACTGTATCAAATGAAGCAGTTAAATTCAATCAAACCTTTCATTAAAACTATATGACTGATAAATTTAGGAACTATGTGGGCTGTGCAACTGATGCCAGGATGTTCAACTGCAGAATGTGAATTGTGAAGCAGAACCAAAAATATTTAAGAAAATGGCACTGGTTGCACATGCTCATGTAAATGAAAAATGCACTCGCCTTGTCTCAGATTTTAAATTTAATTTAAGGGCACTGTGGAGCTGTGTGAGTGTCTACAAAGAAAACGAACTTTAAATGAACGCAACTTGAACAGCCGAAAACCACTGAATGAAGATGAACTCAATGCCGTCAGTGATGAAGTGATACGTTGTTTTTGAAAATCAACCAGCTATTTTAGCTCTATCTGACATCCGAAGACATCTTGGAGCTGGACCATTGTCATATTTTTAAGAGGAAAATTGGGCTGTTCTGGATCCGAACCCATGGCAAATTTTAAAAGTTCTGATCGGATGCTTTTGCAACATGTGGGACCCCCTCGTAAACGAAATGTTGCATCTCAAGAGGTAATAAAGAATTTTCGTCTTCATGCAAGACCATTTGTTAAGTCCTCAGGTGCAACTGAATGATCCTTCAAGCTTGAGATGAAAGGTCCCATTACTACTCCCTTCTCCATGTTGATGTATTGCGCTCAAATGTCATTAAAGATGCCACAAATTTATCTGGCCATTTAGGGGGTTGTCCTCTCCGCCGCTCTGTATCATCCTCACCACCAACAGTGACCCTGCGCCCCACAAGGTGACAGATCGCTGCAGTGGGGATTTATCATGCAATTGTAATTGTTCGTTATGTGTGCACTGAAACCGCATCCGGTTGCCAAGACAAGGACGAGAGAGGTCAGGGCAAGAGGGATTGTGTGGAAGAAGGATTTTGTGTCTGTGGATGAAAATGCTACAAATGTCCTCACTTCAGCACGACTTGTGCCTTATCGCAGCCTGTTGATGTTTGACTTGGCTTCATGGCTGCTTTAGCGTAGGCATGCAGAGAGACTGGTTGTTATCGGCACAGATACTGTACTCGGACCAAGGCTCCTGTCATATACTAGTTTACACACTGTTCTATTCGCAGCTCCCTGATCGCGCGGTGTGCATTTTAGCAGACAGCAAACAGTTTTTCAAAAAGAGCCTACGTGTGCTCACATCAAGCTGTTTCTACTGATGTACACTCTAGAAGTAAACACACAATTGGTAAGAGAATTAAACACGTTTAACCAAAGGCATACTACGTTTTACAAATGCATACCTTCATCTTGGCCATTTTAATGCAAGCACTTCATGCAAAATGCCGTCAGCAGGCTACAAATAGCATTGATATAAACCATATAATCCAATAAACCATTACATAAGCATGAGAACACAAATGGCGGAGAAACATGTCATCGGTGTCCTGTGAAAAACGTGATTTTCATCATTTAATTGTTTTTACGTTAATGGGATATCTGAAACGTGGACATCTCATTTTATATATATATATATATATATATATATACTTGTAGTACATGATAATTTATCCATTAGGGCCTGAGCGCAGAGGTTCAAGGACTCAATTCAGATCGCTTAGTTTTGTACTATTCCAGCAACGAAATTGCCTGATATTTTATGGTCTGTTCAGTAATAATGAGTACCGGGGACTCATTATTTTCAGGCTCGGTTCCCAAAGATGTCACTCCCTCCCTGCTGTAATACAAACAAAAAAAAAAAATCAAATCAAATAAATACTAAAAATGATCTCCACAGTGTGAGATTTGAGAAGAACAAAAGCTAACTGAGAGAACATCTCTCAGTTTATCAAGCATCCAGACCGGTGTTACTTATGGCCCCAAGACTGACGTGGTCACTGCCTCAGGACTTTACCATAGTAACCGACCCCCCTCAGGCCGGAAGGATGGTCTTCACTCACTCAGCCGCTCTGGTCGGACGATACAATCAGCCTCATTAACATCCTTTATGGTCCTCCAGGGCCGGGAAGCCGACCTGGCCGGCCGAGTTAATGAAGTCAATCTACTTGATTTGTGCCTTCGCTCTGTTCCACAAGACACAGCGCTGAGAATTACCTCTCCATGGGAATGTTTATTATCTTTTTACAGCGTGATGCCTCTTTAATCACGTCAGCCCCGATGGCAACAGAATAGCTCAACAGAATAAGGAACTTTCAGTGGATTTGCATTGCATTAAATCATGTGTCACACTTGGCTCTGCTTATATGAAGTCACTTGGAGCTGGGTGAGAGAGGTGAAGAGAAGCTAAGAGTCCATTTGGCGAAGCCATCTATAATTCACCTCTCTCTCGCTTACTGGGTCACTTTAGTGAGTGCTATTTATTTATTTGTTTATTTTCGGCAGGTGCCGTCTTTGAAAAAGGGGACGAGCTGCTTAAAAGCTGTCAATTGAAATATTAGTGCATTCCTGATGCAACAAGTATGCACCACCATCAACGTTTGGCATACATCTGGAGAAATTCTGCCAGAGACCGTTTCACACGAGATTTCTTTTTTTTTTTTTAATACATATACTTGGCTCACTGAAAGCAATATGTAACAATTTCCTGTAAGGTTCATGTACAACACGTAGCCTGAAAGGACCCAAACTGCCTCCCTCCCCAGTTATACTGCATGTAATGCTCTTTGGAAGATAGTTACGTGGTGCATCATTCATGCCCTATTTGGCTTATGTTTGCCTGTTGTCCTGTGTGCATCTCAGCGCGTGTGCATTTGTTGTCCATGGGCAACTGTTCAGTAAATAGGGCAATTAAGTGTGAAAAGCAGAAACGAGCTTGCTGCTTCCTCTCTCTTTGGTGGCAGAGATAATTTATGCTAATAACATCTCGACCACTCAAGCTGGTCAAAAATGATAGCAGGTCTTTTTGGCCTCACAAGAATCTTTTCATCCCCTTGGAGGAAGGAGGGAGCAAAAAAAAAAAAAAAACAGGTCTCTCAACACCTTGCAAATAAGACAGCTGTGCGGCAGTCAATGAAAGGCTCGCTCTTCTTCCTCTCAGTCTTTCATCTGCAGATGATCATCTTTCCTCCTTCACTCTGTGCATCGCTACTCGTTTGTTCTTCATTTAGCCTGTGGAATACTCCAAACCATTTTCCCCTTTGTTTCACAAGCCTGCGCATGATCCATCATCATTTTTCCTTGAAGAGTCTGCATTGGGCGTTTGTGGCATGCAAATAGTATCCTTTGCATGAGTGATGCTTTTTAATTTCACTTAAACTCCAGCAGAGAACACGGCTCATGTGGCGCACATTCCTCCATCATAGAGTATATAACAAGTGGCAACCAGGGGCTTTGAGAGCGGGGAGCCATGCTGGCAGTTCAATGTATAATCCCAGTGAGAGTAGCGGCAATAAACCATATGAAATCAGTGCTTACCCTTCTACCAGGCTCAGTGAGGAGCTCTCACTAAGAGTAAATATACAAGCTTCCAGAGGGAAGATCATTTCTTCTGTGCTCCAAGTAAAACGACCCGAATCAGAATTCTTTGCAACGTTTGAAAAGAAATCACATTTTGTCATATTTGAAGCCTTACACTCATCAAAAGATCAGTGAAAAGAAATCATCCTTTTCTGACCCCCATCTTGTATTGCTAAATTAGATTTTTCAGAAACCACCACACCTGAAGAAGAACAACCAATCACCGACAGAAGGCGTGACTGATTAGATGCAAAGCATTTGCCACGCACTTGCGAGTACACTCATAGTCGCTCACCTGCAGAGTCTTGCGCTAACCTGTTAGCTTGGGCTTCAGGAGCTTTGCCTAACTATGTTGGGATATCCACGTCCGGAAAATCAAACCATGCCTATCCGTCATTTACCAACAACTGGCCAGAAGACTTGCTCAACAAAGCAGAGCAAGGGACCTTCGAATTAGGAATTAGAGGCACTTCGACTCAACAGCTACGGTAAATTCATCAGCTGTTTTTGATGTTTAATTGTGGATTCCAAAAAGTAAACTGCAAACTGATATAATATTTAGTGTGATAGTTACATTGTATTATGGACAAGACATTTACCAAGGCAGCAGCAGAGGCTAACTTTGACTTAGGGCTGCTTTTTAGTTGAAGCTGGAGAGCATTTCATGTCAACATTTCTCATTGTAATGCATTTGCATAATCGCATACAATTTTGAATGACAATGTTTGTGAATTGTGATCTTGCACATTGGTGAGGGGGGAGGCTGTGGTCAGCGACTTGGGGAGTGAGTGTGTGTGTGTGTGTGTGTGTGTGTGTGTGTGTGTGTGTGTGTGCGTGTGCGTGTGTGTGTGAATATGGTTCTTTTGAATGCGATGGAAGATGATCATCAGTTCCACGCTGTGCTGTTCTATTGAAAATCAACCACAGAAGAGCACATTTGTGAAACTATTAAACCATTCCAGTCATCGTCAACCTTTCTCTGATTTATTGAGTTATAATTATTCCAATAATCAGAGTCCAAATGAATTGGGTTAATTAATCACGAGCACATCTTTGACCTTACTAGTCCCTCAAATAAAATCACATTATGTTCCCTTCACCAAGGTCAGAGCAGTGTGTAATTCACTGTCGTATCTCATTTGTACTTCCTTGCTAAGGAAGAGCAAATGCATATGAGAGATGATATCTGGATGTTTAAAATCAGACAGCAAATAGACTGATTTGCATGTATGCAGCTTGGACTGTGCAGCCAGGCAGAAGGCTTCCTGGTAGAGCATGTTGCAGGCAAAATATGGAAAGCGTACAAGTGACTAAAACTCTCTTTTTGTTGTTGTTGTTGCACCTTTTTGCAGCCAAGAGAAGCAGTGTCTGCCTCGACAAGACACAGCGCACTATTGAATAAGAAAGCGCAATCTGCAAACAAACGTGTGCGTGTGTGTGTGTGTGTGTGTTTTCTAGTACATGTCAGCTGAGGGTGAGATCAATTTCCACAGGATTAGGCAGCCCGTAGGAAATGATTGCTTTTTCTCATACTTAGTAACCATTTTTCAATTTCCTGTGGTCTTTGTTACGCTCAACATTTTTGCAAATGAGCAAAACAGAGGCAAGCAGTGTTTCTGTTCCACCAACTTCACCTTGGGACCATGTGTCATTTGCATTTATATTGAGAGCATACGTTTTTGGTTTATAATAGTCACCACTCTGGGGTGGGGGCAGGGAACCGGGGGGGGGGGGGGATGCTGGCAGGCATTCTGCCTCTTGTTATGAAGCTCGTCCGTGCCCCTGAGCATCCCGGGGAGAAAGCTGGTGAATAATTACCGTGCCGTGCTGTGTTTTTAGACGTGAGCAGAAAAAGTCAAACAATGATGGCTGCGGGCCTTCTGTTTGTTCCTGAGCTGGACGCGACCAAATTCACCGAAGAGGATTTGAATCAAAGTCCTGTGGTGATTACACATGCAGCCCGACTCCAATAAATCAACACATTCCACTCTTTGCACTTGTAAGGGCGTGTGTAAGGGCTAACTATATTCAGGCAGAATCCCTGCAGATGGTCACATGACGAATGGCTGTATTGCCCCGTTATGGAGATTTGAATCATAATTGAGTGTCTCTACAGTGATGTGTGCACTTGGTGTGACTCATAGTGTGTTTCTTGCTCGAGGACAGATGAGCTATGTTGCTTCCACTTCAATCTGCTGCTTCCATTAGACTTAGACGCTCCTCTTCATGTCACTTCAAACGAGCAAAACTGACACACGGCATCTTTAGCTTCAATAACAGATATGTTCAAGCAACAGCAAATGCCATAGCTGTACCAAAGCGATGATTTCCAGCTGTCCGACGTTGACTCACGTGAGCGAGAACATTTGCACACTGATGCATGTGCCGCATGCATGACCGCTTTTGTGTTGTGCTGGGCGATTTTCAAAGGGCATGCTTTTGTGCCGGCGCAGATGATGCAGCTGGCATAAGCATGACAATTGCTGGAAGCATGTCCACATTGGCACACTTACAGAAAGCCTTGGCTGCCGGGTCACACTTTATATAGGGTAGATAAAGGCTGCGTGCCCGTCTGCCGTCTCGCCCATCTGCAAGTGCTGCAATGTGTTGACTTCAAAATGCAGCTCGACAGAAGTACGGATGCTTGCGCCGCCAAGTCGCTTCCAATTGTTTATCTATCCTTGAAGGAGTTTTATCAGATGGCCAGCTCCGTTCTGGCTTGCTCTTTCCCCGTGTGAGCGATACAAATCATTCTATTTCAGATGGAAAATCTGCAGCAAATACTTTTTTAAAATAAGAGAATCATCTCTTTTGGGAAGGTTTGGAAAAACAATGCTGACAGCACCGGCCACACGCACGCATGCAATCCGATTGGACACGAGTGGGAAGTTGAGTTTAACGGCACAAAACGCACAACAATGCAGAGGAAACGAGTCCAATGTTTTGTCTTCCTACTGAATGGTGTCCTAATGAAAGTTGTTGTTTGATCAAACATAAACTGTGCATTATCGTCACACCATACAAAACTCTGACCATTAAAAGCAAAGCTCTTCAATGTCTCTCTTGCATGCAGCATTGTTGCAAGAAGGTACTAATGGCATTCTTGCCACAGTCATTCACTTTTTTCTCTCTCTCTCTTTCAGCATGCAGTCAATAGGCTGAGTGTCCCTTCTCACATTGGTTTCACTTTGGATTTTTCTCTACATGTAAACAAACTTAACCACGCGGAAAATGGAAAATTCCAACCAGACAAAATGAAGTGGAGAAGCCACAGTCAGCAGGTTTGCTCTATACTGTAAGCGCAGCTAAAAAGGATGAAGCTCACAAGGGTTCTTCTTCCTGTGATTTGAGAGCTTATGAATGAACTGATTATTATGTGCTTCTCATGCAAACCAATACTCATTAACAAGTCAGAAAATGCCATTGTTTTCCCCTGAATTGCATTTCTTCTATGATTACCTGACGAATTAAGTCACAGTGACACCTGTCAAAACAGCGGATCACTTGTGTGAGTCCACTTCCCGGCAGGCTCATTTTGATGGGTTAAGTTGGTAATGACAACTCCCGAGTCTGTCCCCTCGGGCTGAAGGATAAGAGCGCCCTCGACGTCTCTTTTCTCCATCCGTCCCTATTAGAATAATGCATCAAAAAGACATTTAAATTTGAAGTTCATTTCCTCCTCAAGGCTCCGTAAATGTCTGCGAGTGCTCATGCCGCAACAGATAACTTCTCTTTTTGCAGGGATGGCTTATGTGATTTTTTTTTTTTCCTAGTTTAGTTTTCTGCCCAAATGTTTTCACATCATTTGAAACATGCTCACTCTGAACTGCATGTCGCAAATTGCATATATGATGTGGCCACAAAAAAGAAGCCAGTGAAGACCTGCAATTGTTGTCTTTGTTTCGACAAAGATGACTCATTGATTTGCACACACCATCCAAATTGCTTGGAGGTGTCAGCGCTCTGTGTGAGTCAGAGGAAACCTAATCATTCAGCAGTTATACTGCCGTGCACCCAGCGACCTCTTCTTCTGTCCCAGACACTGTGGCCATAATGTGCGTGAAATGAGCACTGGGACCTGCCGGGGGTGCCTGGAACATCGCCGGGCTCGGCACCTGCCTGCGCTCAGCTGTTCTTGCCACGCTTGGCCGCTTGTGGCTAATAAACAGACCTGTTCTTATCATTGGAACTCCATTAAAGGAGTTTGCAGTCACCTGAATCCCTCGCTGGGGCGACAGCAAATTACAAGGCAAATGTAATGTGTTTTTGCTATGTTGCCACACGCCGAGATAGTGAATTACACCAAAGGTCCCATGTCATTACATGTCCCCGGGACGCTGGCAATGTTTTTATGATGACTACAGTGAAAACCAGGTCAATGCTCAGAGTGACACGCTCTTTGCCCCACTTCTATCTATCATGGTCACTTTCAGTGGGGGACAGCGGGGTGCAGCAGATCACTCTCCTCGCATGTCAGCTGAGTGTCTCATTGTGCATCTTCAGACAGCAAACAGCTCTTTGTGAGCGTCCCTGAAGGAACTGCAACTCACTTGATAGAACCTTGAGCGAAACCACGAGTGAAATGATGCTGGAACTCCACACAAGCAAGGCCGGAGCTGGAATCGAACACTGCACCTCTGCACTGTGAGGTGGACATGCTAACCAGTCCACCACTGTGCCGCCTCTACTTTTTTGTTTATTTTTATTTCAAAGTTTGCTCGAACTGCAATCTACCGATGCAATTGTCAAATCATTGGATTCTCTCGCGCCAGGAGAAGCATTTTAAAATGCGAGCTACGGTAGTGATGATTTTGCACATAAACATGGTTTCTAGCTATCTAGCTATCTAGCTATCCAGCTATCTAGCTAGCTAGATAGCTAGCTATTTAGAATTCTTCATGTGCAACATATATATAATTTTTCTTCACTTAACTCGACGAAAATGAAGATGTGCCCATTTTACTTACTGTAATCAAATTGTCATGTGCACCGGAGTCAGGCCACCAGGTCAGCCAGAACTCCAAGCAAGACGCAACGCAGTCCCAAACATGGTAAACTAGACTTGCCCCGGCACAAAAATAAATACAGAAGTGACTGGCTGCTTTTCCGCTCTGCACACGGGCGCCTGTCGACCAAAACATCACCCTCACCATTTAATGACAAGTGACTTTTGATGTTTTGCACGTTAAAAAGAAATTGACGACTATTCATGTGAAACTTCAACGAGCTTCCTTCATGCTTCATTCAGATGCGTATTTATTAACACATCCTGTACATGTAACTGTACGTTCTTAATCAACTGTAGAACAGGGGCCATGGAAACAACTACACTGAATACAAAGTAGCTTTTCTTTTCGCGAGCCACACATCATCCTTGCGTCTGTCTTTCCAGGCCTCCCGTGGGCCCGGAAAGGACAAGCAGCACCATGGGCCACAACTCTAGAGGAGGAGGCAGGGACAATGTTACCTTCAGGCTCATGAGATACCGCTGGGCTATCCTTGACAAATTGCTCTGTCGGGCTGTGTGAAAGAGCCAGAATTGCAGTGATTGCATATTTGCCTCTAATTGCTTTTGTCACCTGCGCTGCTACAGAGGCATGTCTGCATGTTGCCCCAAACCAACAGCTGAACTCTCACCTGCAGCGTGAGTGCACAGAGATGGTTCCAAAGAGAGGGCATCGTATTAGGCAGTGGCCCAAAGCATCCGCAGAGCAGAGCGGCCCCCTCGAGCACACCGTCCGCCGCTGGTCGGCGACATGCCGCATGTTGCGATGTGGTGGTGGTGGGGTTACTCCAGGAAGTTGTTTTCTGACCAACCATTCAGGGCTTTTACTCGAAGGAGACTATGAGAGGAAGGCTTTAATGTAGTCGAGTGACAGGTCTGCACACGGGTGTATTTGGGATGATTCCATGTGTGCCAAACTCATGAGATGTGAAGGATGAGACCGGAAGGGTTATTATAACGTGGATCTTTTGTATTAGCCTTGTTTATAGGCCGAGGGCTGCGTGTATGTGCGCATGGTGCATGCGTGTGTGTGTGTGTTGCAATAACAACACGCAGCTCTCTTCTTGGCTTCTGCTGCTTGGTGATATGCTGTCAGGCTGCTGCATTATACAGAGGGCTTGTACAACTACATTTTAATCCTCTCGTGTTTCTGGCCTGATAAAAGGATTCCCTCCATCTCTTTCTTTTTAATTCACACCATCATCAATCAAATGTGTCCCCCACCACCGCCACCTCCACTGCCCCCTGGGCTTTGGGGTCTGATGCATGGGGGCGGTGTGCCCTCCCCCCCCGGTGAGGGACACGTCGGACCGGTCACAGATGCGATAGAAATTAAAATGCAAGCGAGTGTGCAAGATGTTACCTTTCTCAGACATGCTCATTTGCGGCAATATGTGAGCGCATAAGGAGGCTTATCTAGGATCCCGAATTCAACTCTCACAAGATTATGTGAATGTGATTAAAAATAAAAGACGCTCTCTGCATCGTGTGGCTGTAAAGTGTGCAAGATTCCTTGTGCTGCAGTTTTCTGTCTTCCTCTATTGTCTGCACATGACAGTCGCCACAGGCTACTTAGTAATGAATGTGTGCCTGTAGCATGTGTTGTGCGTGGAGTCTATGAATATAGTAAATAGGCGCATCTCGGCACAACAGGTCAGCTTCTCGGCACAATGGAAAAGAATACGATCAGCCGCACAATGAGCAGCTGAAAGTACAAAGGAATTATGTATAAACAAGTGCTGGATCTGACTGACGTGTCACGCAATAATGTCTGATATCCCAGCAAAGCTTTTTTTTTGCTTCTAAATAAGGCTACAACTCTGTTCTTGGTTTTTGTTCTGCAGATCTCCATAGACTTCTGACTGCACCTCTTTATGTGGCACATGAAAACATTCTCCTCCTGACAGGTCGTCCAAGTAAAAATAGCTAATTTGTCAAAGGCCTGTGCAGAAAGATTTAACCAAGTATTCTCAAAGGAACATGATCACCACTGAAATGCTATCTATCTATCTATCTATCTATCTATCTATCTATCTATCTATCTATCTATCTATCTATCTATCTATCTATATCATGTGATCATCAGTGATACTTTCCCCCCCCAAATTGATATTTCACAAATGTTGCCAGGGTATGCAAAGTTATGAACGAAATTGTAATATTATACTACTCTTTGGCATTACGTTGACAATCTGCAAAAGCAGCAAAGCAATGCAATGCCATTTGGTCAAACATTGCAATGGCCACAGTCAGAGTGAAGAATAGCCTCATTGTCATCATAAGTAACTTGGACAGCCAAATTGCAACTTTCAACGAATAGCATCAATATAATCATGCTGGGCGATATTTTAGGGAGCAAAGCTCCCCGAGCAGGCGAGATTCTCAATTTGTGCAGGCTGATTCTCAGCATAGCAGTTTTGTAATAAGATAAATAAGATGGTATATGGCAGGTGGAAGCAGAAAAGAGCGATCATCTTGTCCTCCCTTCTCTTTGAACAGGCCAATTTGAACAAAGGATTAAGTGTCCGCCATTAATCATAGGCTAATCTTTGTAGATTTAGGCAAGTGCTTCCCAAAAGTAAACTCAGCTGTAATTTAATCAGTGAGTGTCATCATGGTTGAAATGGAGAGTCTGCAGATAACGCTTTGTACAATTGCACTGTGCAAAAATAGATTGGGGGTGTTTTAAGCGGACCAAAAAAAGATTTGAGTGCTGACGTGCATATTTCAAACCTTTTATTCAGGTCCAAAACAGAGATGGTAAAAAATAAATAAATAAAAATCTGCTGTAAAGCAGCCATTTGGCATTTTTCAGCACTCAAATGTCATCATTGCATACGACTCTTCTTTCTTTCAGTGTTTTAATTCTTCCATTTAAATTCATTATCATGGAAGTAAAGACGGTATATGATGTATTATTAGTACAGTCCAGTTTACAGTACAGGTATTCACAAGCTCATGTTGACTTGGAATTAATTACTGTTTTAAGTCTCAAACAGCAGATTTACTCGTCCGTATGTTGTCTAGGAAGGTCATAATAACAATAATAAGGAAACTTTCATCCACATGTGCAGCGCAAAGCAGCAGTCTGACTTCTCAATTGTATTTAGTAGTTTGTGGGACCGATGTATACATATTTTATTGAGATTAAATAATTTACCACTTGCCTCTGCGGCTGGCTAACACCACTGATCCTGTCACTTTAAGACATCTTTTGTGGATGGAGAGCCCTTCAGCCTAAATGACACTTAGCCAAATAGCACTTAAGTACATACTCAATATTTTAACAGGTCCGTGCAAGGAAGCTGTGGAGTGGTTGAGCTGCTCTTGTAGAGCAGAATAGGTGGAATTTGTTTTGGGGGAGTGGGGGAGAAGCAGTCCACAGAGCTCTTACAATAGGTTACCGGTACATAGTGTCTTTGTTGAGGTTTAAAAATAAATAGAATCAGATCTTTTGATGATCCTCATACATAGAGCCTATTGCGATTGTAACTGGAGGTGTACTAAGTTCCATAATTAGCGACCTTAGGCTGTAGTCTGCTATTTGCGCCATTCCAGCGCATTAGAACAAAAAAACTGTTTCAAACAGTTATATTTGATAGGCTTTTTTTTTGTTTGTTTGTTTTTAGATTGAAATACTCAGTCTAATTTCTTCTTACTTGGCAATGATCTCAGATCTCAAGCTCTTTGACTAACTAATTTTTCTGCGAGTCTAATTTATCAATCTCCACTCTCAACTCTCACTTGGCAACGTGTTGAAATGCTGACTGTGGAAACCACAATTAATGCACTGTTGATGAGAAAATGAACTTACATACACTTCATTATAAAGCCGGCAGACCTCAAGGACCCAGACTTTTATGACGCTGGGACCAGATGTCATTCAGCCACAGCCCCAATTAATCTCCGAGCCTTGTAACACGCCCCCAGAAACAAAAAAACAAAAAAATGTTGATAGGGTGCGCGGGGCCGAGGCAGTGAGGGGAAAGCTAGGGTGAGAGATACTATCTGGGAGCAGCCGGCCCTGGCGAGCCTGCAGAGGGTGAGATAAGAAGGGAGGGAGTCTCCGAGAGTAGGCTGAGGTTATTCATTGCTCTGCTGTGAAAGCTCGAGAAGATTACCCCGAGCCCGCTGGCTGTGATACAAGGGGGGACAGGCAGAGCGGGGCCCCCTCTCACCCCTTTGTTCCCCATCCATCTGCTTCAGTCTCACAATGGCTCATCAGGACCAAGTAGGGGTGGAGGGGCGCGGCTACTGAGTCTCGCAGAATGAGAGCAAGTGTGGACCGTGCAACCTGTAAGACTGGGCGGGGCGGGAAGGGGAGAGCGTATGTAAAAGTATAGAGAGATAGCGGCTGAGGGCTGGTTAAGATTGGTTGACGAGTGCGGACGAGCCACTCCGGGAAAGGCCAGTGAGGCAGCTGTCTCCACCGTCATTATGTGGGATAGCGCTAGTGAGGCGGCTGTTTACATTGTCATATTGTGGGAGGCGTTGGGCTGGCAGAGCCTCTCATTTTGAATAAAACACTACTCCGGTTGGACTCAGACGCTGCTTGAAGTTAACCGCTAAACTCCCTCGCAGGCAATAGGACAGCAGTTGTCTCTAAATGCCTTGGTCACCACGTTTATCTTGTTGAGGATTGATCAAGTGATGACTGACTGCATTTATTTGGCTGTAGCATATCAGACAGGACAATAGAACTGCCCGTCACGCAGTTGGGCATCACCGAGGGTAAAACCAAAATCAAGCTCAAGGGCTTATTTCGATTGTGGTCCTCAGTACACAGGACAACAGACAAATCTAATAGGTGAGAGAAATGTATTCGAACCCTATTTCTCTGCACTGTGAGGCTAACACTCGAACCGGTCACCCACCGGGCTGTCCAAGGGTTGCTATTTGCACCTTCACCTGGTGACTTTGCCAACCTGATTTTACATCCAAAATTTATGGCTTCTGTCTTGTCCAAATGGAGTGAAAGCCTCTACGCGACGAGGCAATCATATACCCTCTGCAACCCTGTGCTCAGAGTGACTTCAACTACCAATTTGTCTGAATGAGCAACCATCAAGACTGAGATACAAAAAGAAACACCCGGTAAGAGCTGTTTTAAAATCAGAAATATATCAAAGGACAAGTATAGGCCCAAGTATGCTTCCCTGGGGTTCTCCCCATCCCAGGGTTGTTGTCACTTGAAAGAGTGCCATTTACTTTGACAATGATTTTCCCAGTCTGAGCAAACCTAGTTAAGTGACATCTCATTTTCATCTTAGGAGGATTGAGGCTGTTTCTTCAATTCCACAGCTACTCAGGCCCTCTTGAAGTGGCTTCGTGTTTTGCCTTATTATTTTCATCCTGCATAGACTGCCATTTGAAAGACTTTACTTGCTCAACTCATCAAATTGCAGGTGTTATCATCCTGATGAAAAGTTACATTTAGTATGGTAGACCCACCCCAAAAAAAGAAAGAAAGAAAGAAAGGTCTTAGGAAGCCATGCCCGTATAGACACAGGAAGCTGTCATTTTCTTTCAAAGTGGGCCATTTTAGAGCAATTTGCAGGTATCCTGTAAACACCAACTTTGTTCCACAAATATTGTCTGATTGTTGCAAAATTTCAAACACTTATACTACACCTGTGTTTTCCAACCTTGAAGTGAGCCACGGCCCTCCTTTTACAGTAGAAAGATCTACCGGTAATTGCACATCACCAAAGTGTATACAGTGAACTGAAATGATCGTGTCCAGTTTACTCTTCAATGAACGTATTCAGTGGGTGCATTCCATGACTTGTATGAATGGCTGCAGGCGGCTACACAGGATAGTTGTATCATCTCCTACTAGGTGGAATACCACTGAATGGTTCTGCCTGTCACCATACCATTTTTTTCATTTTTCCAAACCGCTTAATCCTCACTAGGGTCACGGGGGGTGCCGGAGCCTATCCCAGCTGTCTTCGGGCAGTAGGCGGGGGACACCCTGAATTGGTTGCCAGCCAATCGCAGGGCACACAGAGACGAACAACCATCCACACTCATACCTAGGGACAATTTTAGAGTGCACAATCAGCCTGCCATGCATGTTTTTGGAACGTGGGAGGAAACCGGAGCACCCGGAGAAAACCCACGCAGGCCCGGGGAGAACATGCAAACTCCACACAGGGAGGGATTTGAACCCGGTACCTCAGCACTGTGAAGCCGACGTGCTAACCACTGGACTACCGGGCCGCCCCCTGTCACCATACATCACAGACATAGTTAGATGAAGATGTACAGTATATTATTTGTAGTCAGTAGATTTCTTCGGACCAAATAAGTGAAATCGGATAATTTCTCACAGCTCACCACCAAACAAACTCCCCCACACACAATCCCACAAAAAAAATTAAAAAATAAAAACATAAATATATGTATATATATGTAGAGAGAGAGAGAGAGAAAGAGAGAGAAAGAGAGAGAGAGAGAGAGAGAGAGAGAGAGAGAGAGAGAGAGAGAGAGAGAGAGAGAGAGAGAGAGAGAGAATGAGGGCCCGACTGATTAATCATATGGATGATTTAATCAGATTTTATTAGCTTTTTTAAAATTGGCAAAAAGAGGCTTCATTTTTTTATTACACATTCATACATTACAACTCAAGCCAAAGATAATATTCACACACCCCCCCCCCCACACCTAAGAAAAAGCCTCAGAGTTCTGAGTAAGTCTACTGTCCCTGTACTCTGAAGTGCCCTGTCCAGCACATTTCCCAAACTTGTGTGGTCCTGGTAGGTGTCAGGGCATGAGTCTCTGTTCATCAGCTTTCATGATTAGGACATTTTTCTTGACACAGGAAACACATCTGGCATATTTTATTCATTCCCGGAGGGCTTTGTAGTATTCAGGTCATCATTGTAAATGAAAAATGGTTCTCAGTTGACCTACCTGGGTAAATAAAGGTTAAATGATTCACACGCAGATGCAATCGTGAAACAATCTGGTTTATTTCAGTTTTAACTGTAAAAATGGATCATCTTTGCATGATGCGTCTCGTCAGCATTGCACTCCCCACTTGTTGACACTTAAATGTATTTATTCGTTCCGGATGATGACTACTCAGTGCTGCTCCATGTAACTGATGATTCACTGCATACGTTTGCGAATGCTGCAGGTCTTTACCAGAAAAAGAAGACAGCTTTTCTTTTTCAGTGTGAAGCAAGTTCTATTTGTGGCGTTTTGTCAGCCTGCTGACACACTCCATCGCAGATGTGCGGCATCTTTGGGATACCTGGAGCAAGTATGAAGGGGTTTTGATATACTCTGTGTGTGTGTGTATATAATATATGTATATATATATATATATATATATATATATATATATATAGTCTTTTTCTTCATTTCCCACTTCTTTGTGCGCAAAAACCTGCATTTTATATCATTATATTTACACAAACATCAGAGCAAAAAGATGGACTCATTACTTGGCAAGCAACTCATGCTGTTCTCTAATGGCATGCCTCGAGCTATCAAAATTAGGGCCCCGGGCCAGGTCAGGCCCACCACATCCTTTTTTGTAGCTCACTTAATCAAATAAGGTGTAGCTACTTCAGACCACTGTAATAATGATGAAACGCAGGGGCGTGTATCAGTAGCCCTTTGTGTTATGAGCCGTGAGGCAAACAAAAAAGGCTAGGAGGCAGGGATCAAAAGTAAAATGTATTTTGTAGCAATACAAAATTAATATACTGATCTTAAAAAAAATGCAACTGACAATCACTTTCAGGGGCATACTCATGACAACAAGATAAACGAGATCACCAGGCGACTCTTGCAGCTGCAAGACGTAGCAGACGCGGAAGCAGCAACATGCAGGACAGTCTGAACATTGAGGATCTTCCTGCACATACAATGGGAGAAGCTGGTTAAATAGGCTGCCATCTATTCAAACTGATGTGGCACGGGTGAGGAGGTGAATATCCGCCTCTGAGTTTGGCCTCGCCTCCCGCCACACTCCAACACTGCAGAGGGAGAGGAGAGCAGAGAAAGAGGAAGTGGGAAGAAAAACCCTGAAAAAGCCATGAAGGCTCTTAAAGTATACACGTGTTGGTGAGAAGGAAATCAAGAAAAACTGCATCCAAATGCATTTTTGGTTCTTGGTTGTATTAAAGCAAACTTATAATAGCTCACAGCACCTATTTGTTCAGATACTATGACAGCTGATGACAGGCCTATGCTGCAGTGCATAATAAATAATCAGCCGCCTCATGTGAAGGCGGAAGCCTATCTCTGATGTGGGTCAGGTTACATCCTGTCTGTTTGGATGGATGGAAGGATGGATGGATCAATGGATGGAAAGATAGATAGATATCAGTGTTTGGATCCCATTTTCATGGATCCTGAGACGAAGGAAGAAAAAGGCGGCGCTGATGTGCTGCCTGCCTGGCAGAGGAATTTCTTTTTTAGGTTTGGGCAGACCTGTTCTACGACATCTTATTAGGGTCAACTTGTGATTTAAAAAAAAGAAGAAGAAAAGACAGATTTACATTGATAGTCAAGCAATCTGCCTTATCACTCATTAGCAACTGGTGGGTGCAAGGGATGGCCCAGTCAACGACTTGACGTCACATCCGTTCCGAACATGGCGCTATGCATTAAACTCAACCACGGGGAAAATACAAGACTAGACATGGAAATGGGAATGCCAGATATCTATCAAACTTTACGATATTGCTCAATTTACACTTTAAACTGGTACACTTTAAACTGCCGCTGAACTGCAGTCACTGAGGGTGCTTGTTGTAGAATCATTCCATCACAAAACACTGCTCAAATAAATCACCAACATTGGTGACTACATTAATCACATGTTTAAGTGCACATTTATCCATCCATGCAGTTTCCGCTTATCTGGGGTCGGGTTGCGGGGTAGAAGATTGAGCAGGAAGCCCAGGCTTCTCTCTCACTTTTTCCCAGTTCTTCTTCGGGTATCTTCAGGCATCCAGGAGACAGCCAACAAGGAGACATAGTCTCTCCAGCATGTCCTGGATCCTGAAGGAGGCATTCAAACCAGATGGTCGAGCCACCTATTCTGGCTCCTCTCAATGCAAAGGACCAGTTCATACAAGTGATTTTTTTTTTTCAATTGACTTGTGTGTATATCCTCTCAATGAAGTGTTTCTTCCTAATGCTAGACTTTCGGTTGCAGAAGCGATGCAGCCCGCAGGATGCATTGTATAAGCTTTGTTGAGTGTCACCCGTCAGCCAAAGAGTGCTGAGTAAGTTGCTGATGACAAGGTCTCCTCACACTGCTTTTACACCCTGACAGCTGAATTATTCATTAAAGCAGAGAAAAGCACAGAAGACCTTGTTAATTTCTCAATGGGATTTTTGGCTGTCCTCACGCTCGGCCATTCGGCACAAAGACACAACTGGAAGTGACGTGTGAATATTAGACACCGTACATGTATGAAACAGATATCAGCTGCTGTCTGTACAATTAAATATGCTCTGGACGACTCACTCGTGGCAGAACGTATAGAATTTGTGCTTCCTGCATTAGCCGCACGTTCAAGGACATTGAGCGGTGTTGTGTGGGAGTCCAAGCACACCCTCGCTGATTTATTGAGCGCATTCGAATCATCCGATACATCCAGCAACGGTTCAAGTTGTTTTAAAGGTTGGAGACTTTGCCAGCAGTCGTCATCATCAGGAGGGCGTCCGTGTCCTTTGATCGCTGGCCAACAGCCAGTGATGCTGGCAGAGGTTAATTTAGCATATGACATTCTCAGCAGCACCAGATCCTCATAGTGAAGTAAATTGTGATAAAGTTGGAGTGAACAAGGAGAAAGAGCAGATTACTGTTTCCTCTGCTGTTATTGCAGCCTGAGAGGGCCAGTCAGCGATGAGAGGGATCTATAGTCAGTGTGAGCTCATGCTATCAATCTCGTATCTGTAAATGTAAAAAAATCTACAGTGGCACTACTTATCTAATGAAAAGACATTCTATAAACCCGTAAATGATTGCTGGTTTGCCACAAACAAACTGCAAATGTAAACTTTTTAAATGCAGCGAGTAAACGAGATGGAGAAAAGCACCACAGGCTTTTACTCCTTATCAATGAATTATTTAAGTCTTATATATTATGTACAACAAATATGCCCAGTTGAACAAAACTGGCTCAGGTTAAGAAAGGTTCAATATTTACAAGGTCAAAAATCCAGTGAGCTCCATCCAAAGTGAAACTACATCTCCGAAATATTCTTCCCAGATGCATCATAGGCCACAACCCCCCATTGCTTAGGTTGAAATCTTTAAACGATGTAAAGGCCGGTATAAAAAATGTTGACTTGTATTCAAATATTATAATAATAATAATAATACATTTTATTTATAAGCGCCTTTCAAGACACCCAAGGACACTTTACAATCAGGAACAAAAACAATAAAACACAATGTGGGTTGAGCAGCGGCAGCCAAACGCCCCAGCGTTCACTCAAACCGGAAGTCAGAAAGAAACCACAAGGGAGGGAGAGGGGGGAGAGTCACATGGCTGATAAATGATTCATCTGCATCCGGGTTACCCTCGAGTCTTCAGCTTTTACATCCCTTGGCCATTTGTCGAATTGAATGTGTTTACAATGTGTTTATTGCATAATGTTAATTGTTGTAATTCAGCAACTACTGAACAAATTTGCTTCAGATACATTCAAATGAAGTATGGCTGGCGAAGATACATTTTTCATACTAAGTGAGGCTCTTTCGATGAGATTAAGTAACATTTTCATCACGACTTAGTCGCCTTTCTGCAAGCATGTTTTTTTCAAATTGCATTTGGCAATAAATGATATTGTGCAATGCCATTTGGCGTGCAAACATGGGTGCGTTCAACAACGTCATCAACAGCTCCCCAAGAAGAGAAGGCGGTGTGGTGCCGACTCAGCGTCGTTTTATCCCAATATACTTGCAAGGCTGAAGCTTGTTGTCCTTTTTACCTACTATTTCTGCATAGCTTTACATCTGCTTATAAATGGAGGAATAACAATGTATAGTTCAAAGTCCCACCTACCAACAATGTTATCTGTGCTAATTATGCAATCACCATATATTAAGATAAGAAAACCTTTGTCTCACAGTGGAGAAATTCCCAATTTACAGCACCAAAATTACGAAAGGGAGAAGTAGAAGAACAAAAAGTATATAAATAAATATAAAATATAAATATAAGCATATTAAAAATGGTTGAGTGGGGGTGAGTCCAGGTTTTCAGGTCAGTCTATTCAATAGCCTGACAGTAATCGACAGGAACGATCAGTCTCTGGCTGAAAGAGCTGCCCAGTGGTGTCACGGTGGCCTGGAGAGGGTGGGAGGGTCTGTCCACCATAGCTTCTAGCTTGGCTAGCATCCTCCTGTTACCCACCTCCTCCAGAGTGTCCAGGGAGCAGCCCAGGTATTTTTATTTTTATATTTTATTTGTATATTGGTCTCCTCTTTGCAATTTCTAACTATAATTCCATGATTGCAGGGAAGGAATAGAGGTGTCAACAAGTTTCAAACCTCAAATTAAAGTTGATTCTTTCTAAATTCCAATTCTTTCGAAACAGTAATCCAAGCAGACGTTACATCTTCGCTACATTACCGTAATGGACTTTATTTTGGCATCAGCCAGTCCTCCCTCAAGCATCTCCAGTAGGTCCAAAATTCTGCTGCTCGCCTCTTAATTGGAGCTCGAAAGTGGGAGACACATAACTCCAAGTCGGTCTTCTCTTCACTGGCTCTCAGTACAAGTGGGAGGAAGAAACACCCGTCGAAACGCCCACACATCCACGGGGAGAACATGCAAACTCCACACAGGAAGGCCGGAGCCAGAATCGAACCCTACACCTTTGCACGGTGAGGCCGACGCGCTAAACTGTCGACCACCAGGCTGCCCCCAACAAATATGTTGTCCTATTATGCCAATGTTGTCCTACTTGTGTGCCGAAATGCCATATAGTTGTCAGAGAAGAACATCACTATCAAGACACTACCTGCGATTGGCTGGCAACCATTTTAGGGCGTAGCAAGCCTAGTGCCTGAAGACAGCTGGAATAGGCTCCGGCACGCCCCGCGACCCTTGTGACTATAAGCTCAGGATCAGAAAATGGATGGATGGATATCAAGACACTTATCAAGGTATGGAATAAATGCTGGTGTGGCTACATACTGGTATGTGTGTGTGAATCACACATATCCAGTAGCATGTTCACGACAAACATGCTGGACACAATCTCAAATTACAGACGGACAATAATGTAGGGAAACGATGCAGGGCAAAAATAACAACAACAGTCAACGATTTCTGGTGTGATGCAATTTGCATAGTCAAACCTGGAGGGGCCGGTGTTTTGGCAGCTGATCTTCAGGTGAACAGCTTGTGGATCGTCGATGCACACAGACAATGTGACATCACTAGCCCTCCGCCGCATGGTCGGCATTTGATAAACGCTGTCCATTTCTTTGGAATGGCATGTGACGGAAAGGTATCATTTCAGACAGACAGCAACGCATCCAGGCCTACTGCTTGTTTTCTATCAGTGGGTACTGATGTTGCTTTTTTAGTGCCTACCACTTCAGCCCAGGAACAGACATTGCAGAATATGCAAATGCTTCCTGCTTGCCATTGTTCTGAATGGTTCAGCATGGGTCAGCATGAAACACCCCTCAGGGAACTCTTTGTTCTAGGGCCTGATCGTGCCACATGAGGGGACCAATTACAGAGCTTCACAGCAGGACGGGGTGCAAACATGTTACCCCGCTGCAGCGAGCTAATTATTACCCCCCCCCCCTCCCCCCCACGCTGCGCCTAGCTGGTTTATCGCGGGCAGCTCCGCCAACTCTCGCTTGATGCGCTAAATGAAATTGCTTGCATCCACGTTTCACTTCTTTCGGGTTCATATGCAGGGCACCAATCACACTGTTTGAGTAAAGGTAATTTTGCAGCCGTCAATAGACACCGATGAACTCCTTTAATCTCGGCGGGGTTCTTTTGTATTGTCAATGCAGAGGCAATTTACAGACTGCCGACTTCTCTGATGTGGTGTCAAGAAAGTATGTATGTCAATGCATCCTGAGGTAGACCTGAGCGTTGACACACTGGGGTTCATTGTGGCATGATCAGTTACGTTGGGACGCAACAAAAGGTTCTCGTTGAGATTTGGTCAATCATTCTAGTCTGGGAAGATTCAGGGATGACTGGGCCCCAGCTGTGATGATGTCTTGTTTTGACTGTCAGGTGTTTGATGAAGTGGTGCCATTAATGAGCTGGTGCACTTACATTTCTTAACATCTGAGCAGTAACTACATCATCAGACATCTTTTGAAGGGTATATCTAAGTACAAAGTGCCAGTACCTCTTGATCCAAATAGATGTCCTTTCATGGTTGCCATTAGTCCATTTCCGACACATCCAGCTCATTCATCTCCTTCTCCCCACACCCCGTGGCCGGTCGAGCCCAGCTGCTAGGGGATACCAGTTCCTCTTGTGTGTGGGACCAGTCAAGTGGAAAATGGCTGCTACCCAGATAGACCATTTTAGAGAGCCGCCATCCTTTGAAGGGCCATGATGGCCTTTGACAGTCACAATGTTAACATAGAAACCACATGAACACAGCACTACAATTGATGTGTTTACTAAAGCAGGCGCACAGGAGATGGGATCATGGGTGAGAAAGGCCCCGTGGTTGGAAGAATGGTGTTTCTGAGATTGTGTTTTAACATGCCACTGGGACTTTTAGCCAACAAACGCAATGTTGTGATTCGTGGTGGGACTCCAATGAAAAACAATGAATATTTTCACCCCTCCCACATGCTTTCAACTAGTGGTTATAAAACTTGAGTACCACCTCAAAAAGTACTTAGCTCTCCAAGCACCACCATAATACAGTATACGGTAACACAGTAGGCCTAATTCTCCTTGTTGCAAAACGCCTGATTCAAATGATCAGATCATCAGCAAGCTCTGTGGAAGCCTGGTATTGAACCTGTTCCTTTTAATCAGGTGTGTTGCAACAGCGAGAGTTGGAAAACATGCAGGACAGCAGCCCCCCAGGACCTGAGTTTGACACCTATGTAGCTAACCAGTCGCTCACCGTGCCGCCCCGCGTCATTCTAATATTGATATGAAATTCACATTTTAAATGTCACAAATTGTATTTTATTCAGTGATTCTTTCGCATGCCAGTACAGGGAGTCCACATCCAAATAGTGGTGATCATGCCACACTTTGAGAGTCTCTGCTTTAAACAGATTTAAAGTTATGAAACCATTGAAACACATTGAAAATGTATGTATTGAAAAACAAAAGAACTATTGCAAGCATAAACAGCATAGAAAATACTATTTAGTTCCTGTAATTTAGTGGTGGGACTCGATTGAATTTCAGTGAACCCCCATTTTGTGCTTACGAGCAAGTTAGTGTTGCTCATAGGACGATACATTTGCCATCAAAAGCTCTCTCGTTTTTTTTGTTTTGTTGTTTTATAGTCTGAGATGTCACAAATTCCCCTATGCCAAAAAAGTGTCAAATCATTATTTTACTTGTCATGCTTTTTATCCACACCCCTCTACACACACACACATAAAAAGCATTTTTTGTGTGCTTTTCACTTTCATACAATGTTTTGATAGGTTTGATGCTAATATTGCTGCAGAACGCAATTGTCTGAATAATGCTTTAAAAAGAATGGCAATATGGAGGACTCTACCAGTGAATGAGCTAATTAATTGAAATTTGTTATTTTTCGTTGATATTTATGTTGCAACCAGAGCTTGTTGTGCTCATTAGCTGATGCAACGATCCCCAATTCACAGCTGACCTTCGGCACCATGCGGCCCATTTGATGGCAGCTGACTGGCTTGGCAGTAAATAAAAGCCGCATCTGCGTCTCACCAACCCGGTTGATCGCTGATCCGCAGCTGTAGCTCCCCCAAACTACTCGCACAACTCGTGCCGCACATGTTACTCGAGGACAAACTGCCAACGAGCAACAGTGATTTTAACCGCAACAAATGGTCGAGGACCGTCATTAGACAGATTTTTGGAGAGGGGATCATTACCTGCCACAGATGCCGCTGTTGTTTTGTGTCTCAGATTATCCTGAGGCCACAATGACCCTGATACTAAAAAAGAGCAGCAGGGGCCTTTGTCGAGACGCACACCTGAATGCCGTGATCACACGACAACTCAACCGTCACAAAAGTCTTCCAGGCGCCGCCTCAAGGCCGCCCATCTGTTGCTCCTCTTGTGTGGCAATGGGTCCATGTGTACCATGCCCTGCGTACAGGTCGCCAGTGTTTCAAATGGGAGGGTGCCAAAAACATGTACAGTGCAGTCTTAGTTGCATGGTCTAATGTTTGTTCATCTGTGACTACATCCATTCATCCATCCATCCATCCATATTCTAATGTGTTTATCCTCACAAGGTTTGCGAGCGGCGGCCCGGTAGTCCAGTGGTTAGCACGTCGGCTTCACAGTGCTGAGGTACCGGGTTCAAATCCAGCTCCGGCCTCCCTGTGTGGAGTTTGCATGTTCTCCCCGGGCCTGCGTGGGTTTTCTCCGGGTGCTCCGGTTTCCTCCCACGTTCCAAAAACATGCATGGCAGGCTGATTGTGCACTCTAAATTGTCCCTAGGTGTGAGTGTAAGCGTGGATGGTTGTTTGTCTCTGTGTGCCCTGCGATTGGCTGGCAACTGATTCAGGGTGTCCCCGGCCTACTGCCCGAAGACAGCTGGGATAGGCTCCGGCACCCCCCGCGACCCTAGTGAGGATAAAGCGGTTCGGAAAATGGATGGATGGATGGGTTCGCGAGCATGCAGGAATCTATCACAATTGTCATCAGCCAGTAGGCGGGTTACGCCCTGAACTGGTTGCCAGCCAATCGCAGGGCACACATAAGCAAACAACAACTATTCATACTCACACTCTTCACACCGAAGGACAATTTTCAAGTGATCAATTGACCTACCATGCATGTTTTTGGAATGTGGAAGGAAACGAAAGAACCCAGAGAAAACACATGCATGGACAGGGAGAAAATGCAAACTCCACAGAAAACGCCTGAACCAGGAATCGAACCCCAGATATCGGACTCTCTGACCTAACCAGTCGTACATACTATATATTCCGCCTGTGTGTCACACAGTCTTGGGAACGTTACTTTTTTAAAGTAAGTAGTTGTAAAGTGTCCTTGAGTGTTTTGAAAGGCGCTCATAAATAAAATGTATTATTATTATTATTATTGTAGTTACTCATAACTAAGCTCAAAAAAGTAACCGGGTTAGTACCTGAATTACTTGTTACAAGGGTAGCTAGTTACTTGGCTAATTGTTTTTACTACCGATACTCAGTTTTTCAAAGACATTTGAAATGAGTAGAATTGCCAGGTAATTGTAGATACATTTTAGTATTTGTTGCACTTAAACTGACAATGGGACGTTTTTACTGTACTTCAAATACTTTTTTAAACAAAAGCAAATACTGTATACCAACAACAGAAAAACATTGATTGTAAATAAATACTGTAATTTGCTTCTGGCATCTTCGGTACATGTACATCTTTTGACATGATTTTTGATTTCCGTATCATGGATTTGACTTCTCGTGCGGGGTTTACTCCACTACTGCAGTAAATTGATGAGTAGATGTGCCTGTACCTTTCTGGAAAGCTGTAGGAACATTAATTAAATATCCTTGATATCCAGCCTAAGGTCCTTCTGGTGTGCTCAAAGTGGCACGAATGGAAAAACGTTAATAGTAAAACACATTGAATCTACTAATGTGCACTAGTCATCCTACTAGCATGCCAACTGTTGTTACTAATAAAGTTAAATAGCACTCGTGTACATTGACCTTAATCTGGACATCAAGGATATGGCTCAAAAGGCTTTCCAAAGACGAGGCAAAGTCACACACAGGTGACGCATCTGTCGATTCAGCAATTTGAGATGCAGCAACGCTGGCGGCTTCAAGAATCATTGCTTTGAATTCACGCTTCTGTGAATTCTCTTATCCAGTTAAAGGCTAAATACTCCTTTCTGTGCTATTCATTTAACTAAGAGGCGCACTGGGAGGAAGCCAGGGTGTGTGTACGCACGCTGCAGGGGTCTCAACATTCGGGGAGGAGCCATCCTGACCAGATGGACCTCTCGGCGACGTAACATGCGGAGCGGTTGCGCGACAGAGGAAAGCGCAGGATCTCGCGGGGCCGACACTCGGCATCCAGGTGGCCCCCACCCCTCCTGACCAGCTGGAGGAGCGATGGAACCATCTGACACTTGCAGGGAAGTGATACACTTTTATTAGCAGCCTTGTTTTGTCCCCACACAAAGGCCTTCGGCTAATCAAAAACTTTGGCTAATGAAGCTTAAAGGCAAAAATCCTTTAAATTCAGTGCCAACCATTTTCAAACCCTTTGTTATCCTAACTCTTGAAAAATAAAGAGAGAAATACAAATAAGTATCTGGGATCGAATGTCTTTGGGATTGATTGAGTTGAAACTGCATAAACAGCATAAACGTGTTCATGGTCATGTAATGAACAGGATAACTGGTCTAATATTTATGTCTTTAATTACAGCACATACTCTTCATTTTCCATGCACACACAGGGTCTCATTTACTAAAGATTTGCACCTGCAAAAGCAGATGCAAACCTGACTGCACACACAAACAAATGTGGAAGCAGAACGGTGGAAGCTGCTCTATGCACCAGGTGCAATAAGGATTGTGTCTGCCACACAAGCTAACTTGCCATACACATATAGTAAAACACCTATAGTAAAACACAAGTCCAACCTTGAAAACCAACATTTATGAAACATTGTATGAAACAGAAATTAAAACAGAATACATTGATTTACAAATCATGTTCAACCTATATTTAATTGAATGCACTACAAAGACAAGAGATTTCATGTTCAAACTGGTCAACTTTATTGTTTTTAAGAAAATAACCATTAACTGAATTTTATGGTTGCAACACATTCCAAAAAAGCTGGAACAGGGGGCAAAAACGACGGAGAAAATTGAGGGAGCATGTTTGGAACCCTGTTTGGAACATGCCACGGGTAAACAGGCTAACTTGTTTACTAACTTGGACCAGGTGGATGCCATGATTCGACACGAAACAAACTTTCTTGAATTGCTGAGTCAAGGTTTACCTCTTTGTCAACAAGTGCGTGAGGAAATTGTTGAACGGTTTAAGAGCAATGTTCCTCAATGTACAATTGCAAGGAATTTAGGGATTTCGTCAATTCAGGTAAAAAATATAATCAATCGGTTCAGAAATTGAACATTGAACATTCAAGGTTTGCTTTCATCCAATATAGGTATGGTATGTAAGTAATAATTTCTGAATTTTTTGTCTTGTAATGTTTTGAATAATTCAGAAAATTGAGGGTTGTTGCTCGGAAAAAAATGAATGAATTAAAAGATGTTAAGGACATATGTGATACTCATTCTGGCACATTATTTCCTTTTTGAATTAGGGTTAGAGTTGTGTAAAGGGTTAGGATTAGAGGTTAGGATTAGAGGTTAGGATTTAGGGTTTGGGTTACGGGTTAGGGTTTGGGGTTTGGCGTTAGGTGTTAGGGTTCGGTTTGGGTTTACAGGCTAGGGTTAGGTTTACGTTTATGGGTTTGGGTTAAGGTCAGAGGGTTAGGGGGATAGGTTTATAAGGGTTAGGGGTTACTGTTAGGGTTTGGGCTAGGGCTTGGGTTTTGTTTTGGATTTGGTTTAGGATTTGGGCTAGGTTCAGGGTTAGGGCTAGGGCAAAGATTAGGTTTAATATTTAGGTTAGGTTTAGGGGGTTAAGGGTTAGAGTTTAGGATTAGGAATTAGGGTCACGGGTTAAATTTAGTGGTTTGGGGTTAGAGTTAGGGTCAGGGTTGGGTTTTAGGGGTAGGGGGTTAAGATTAGGGGTTAGGGTTCGGAGTTAGAGTCAGTGGTAGGGTTTTGTTTAGGATTTATGTTCGGGTTTGGGATAGGTTCATGGTTAGGTCTAGGGCTAGGGATTGCACTAAGATTTGAGTTAGGGGTTAGGGTTAGGGGTTAAGGTTAGGGTTAGGGGTTAGGGGTTAAGGTTAGGGTTAGGAGTAAGGGCTACGGGTTAGGATTTGAGGTTTCAGAGTTAGGTTTTGGGTTAGGGTCAGGGTTAGGGGTTAGGATTCTGAGTTAGCATTAGGCTAGGGCAAAGGTGTCAAACTCATTTCACATTGTGGGCCACATACGGACTCAGTAGATGACAAGTGGGCCGAAGCATTAACATTATACCATACTGTGCTATGAATCACCAAAATCTCTTCTCTTTCCTTTGTTTTGGTCTCAAGAAGCATTGATTGGCGCTGTCATATCATTTGCTGCATTGGGTCTATCTCGGTAACAGACTGAGACTGCTGTTTTCTTCCCCGATCAAAACAATGTTGCCTTCTACTGTGATCAAAACACTGTGCCCCCTATCGGATAATCCAGGAATTGTATTTTATTTAAAATATTCATTCTGTGTCTTTAATGCATTTTTTTCACTTTTAAATTATCCCGCGGGCCAGATCTAACCTCCTTGGGGGTCAGTTTTGACCCACAGGCCGTATGTTTGACACCACTGGAGTAGGGGTTAGGTTTAGGGTTAGGTTTAGGGATTAGGGTTATGGGTTAGGGTAGGTGTTTGGGTTATTGGTGAGGGTAAAGGGTTGGGGTTGAGGGTTAGGGCTAAGGTTAAGGTTAGGGTCAGGGTTTATGTTCGGGTTAGGGTTAGGGTTAGGGGTTGAGGTTAGGAGTAATGGTTAGGGTCAGGGGGTAATGTTAGCATTTTGGGGTTCAGGTTAAGATTCAGGGTTAGGGTAAGGGTCAAGGTTAGGTTTTACGGTTAGGGGGTTAGGATTAGGTGTTAGGGTTAGGAATGAGGGTTCGGTTCAGGGCTTTGGGGTTATGGATTCAGGTTAGGGTTAGGATTTAGGGTTAGGGGTTAGAGTTCGGGTTTGGGTCAGGGTCAGGGTCAGGGTTAAGGTTAGCTTTAGGGGTTACAGTTATGGTTTAGGGTTAGGATTATGATTAGGGTTAGGGGTTATGGTTATGGTTATGGTTGGGTTTAGGGTTAGGGTTAGGGTTAGGGTTAGGGTTAGGGGTCAGGGTTAGGGTGAAGGGTAGGGTTTAGAACTGAGTGTTAGGATTATGGGTTCGGATTTTGGGTGCCAGCAATGAGTTCCATGCACCGAGGTGCATCAACAGTGAGATGTTGCTACCGAGTTCCACCAGCAGTGAGGGCCATGCACTGAAGCACAGCAATCTCCCTCGGTCCCATCAGGACACCCTGAGTCACATCAGAGCAGTGAGCAGACATCCAGTATCCAGTATTCTCAAATGTTTAGTATGCAAAATTATAAAAAGGTGATCTAGAAAATGGTGGTGCTATTACAGTATGTACTGTACAGTATACTTCAGTAGGTAGCATTAGGTTGAACATGGCTTTTGGACTATTTTTAATCTGTGATATTTGTTCATTTTAAGCACAGCCCTCTTGCATAATATATTAACAAAGCAAGAAATGATGATGAGCAACTGCGACTCATCTTTAAGACTCTACAGCAGGGGTCTCAAACTCGCGGCCCGCGGGCCAACTGCGGCCCCCGGGACGATAATTTGCGGCCCCCGTCTTAATATGAAAGATTAATGTTCGTGCGGCCCGCAAGATTGATATGAATGACACTTGTTGTGTTCGGAGCTGAATGAACCAATCACGGTGAGGTATACGGCTCTGGAGGGCGGGACATCGGCCGGGCTGTCCAGTGCCTCGCTCACTCACTCATTCATTCCTCCAATCAGCTGGGCGGAGGAGAACCGAGAAGCCGATCACTCCGCTCGGCGCGCACAGTCCTCCGCTGCTCTCAGCATAGAACTGAATGAGGCGCTATGATCCGTGATCCAGCCTGTGTCTGTGTCTGTAGCCATCTCCGCGAGTGAAACTGAAACTTAACAGTAAGTGCGTTAACATGACACAGGAGAACTGCCGTAATCCAATACGATCGGAGAGCGAAAGTGCGCATGCGCCACAGACCCGCGCGACTGAAAATTAAAATTCAACCCGAGACTCATTCCAAGTGGAAACACATTACAGAGCCCCAGAGATGTCTCTTTCAAAGCCTGCCGTGAAGAGAAAGGTCGGTGATGAGCACAGACAGTTTCAAGAAAAGTGGGGAGTGCAATATTTCTTTGTTGAGCACAGGGGCACCCCGACGTGTCTCATTTGCACTGAAAAAGTTGCGGTCCACAAGGAATACAATTTGAAACGTCATTATACTACGAGACATGCTGAGGAGTACGAAATGTGACTCAGCTATGTGAGAAGAAGCGCTGCCAGGTCTCTAGCAGCAAGAAGTAGGCAAGAGAAGCCGTGTTCAGAATATTTCATGTTCAATGTTCCATTCAAGTTCAGAAAGTTAAAGGTTAAAGAGCTGTTAATACAGACATTTGAAACGGAATACAAATAATTAGTTTTCTCTACTTAGCCAGCCAGTGTATATCTACTGTATGCTCATTATTATTATTTTATTTTTTTATTACTGATTGATTTATTTTTTATTCATCTTTAAGTTAATTTATTTAATTCATTATTTTTTGTTAAAAAATAAAGATATTTGATAACGTTGGAATGTTTTATCAGCGCTTTTCTTGTGGAAATCCTGATGCGGCCCAGTCTCACCCAGACTCTGCCTCTAGCGGCCCCCAGGTAAATTGAGTTTGAGACCCCTGCTCTACAGGGTATGAAAGTGGTTGATGAAGCAGAGATAGGCCTTGATCGAAATTTGCCTTTCATAGATGTTGGTTCTCCTCAGAGCCTGGAGGAACAATGGCAGATTAACCCGGACCTCCAGAAACAATTAGTATGTTGGCATATCATACATATACAGTATACTGTACTGTAATGTGACCACATCTCATCAAACTGACTTGACTATCCTCCACAACTGCTCTGATTGCAAAACTTTAAGAAGCTTTCCAGTGTCGATATTAAACTACCATATTGCTTTTAAAAAATCATCATGAAATGATAAAGATATGATTTCAGGTAAATATACTGCCTCTCAAAGCTGGGGTAGACATTCATGAATGTGTCTGGAGGATTATGCATGCAATGATTATTAACTCCCTGTGATGGTTCTGGGCCAGGAGCGGATCCCACAAACGCAGACAAGGTTAAGATCGACTACAAAAAGGTTTATTTACAAAATAAGGTTGCAAGATCCACAAAGTGCAACATAAATCGCCACGAACAACCCAGGGCTAAATAACGCTACTAACAAAAAGAGAAATAATTAACACAAAATCACTTGTTCAAAAACAACAAGGAAAGATGAAGAAGAATAGGATAACAATACCAAATCAAAACAGAGATAGCAATTTAAACAATCCAAAATACAAACAGGACTTGCAAGGAGATCGAGAACAACGAAGGTCAAGAAAATAAGCACTTGGACGTGAGCAAGGCTAATTATCCAACAACTGGTGAAGGCTTGGCAGTCTCTTATAACAGCTGACAAATAATGATATGACGAAGAACAGGCGCTGGACAGGAGGGAGAGCCCTCCACTGCCACCTGCTGGAGACATAAAAAACCCCAACCATGACACTCCCTGGCAAGGAAAATAAACATACCTAAGCGGGCTGACATATGTGCCACTATGAACAGAATCTGATTAATTCAGATTTGAATTTTAAATGCTTAAGCTGAATTTGAATTACATACAGTAAATTTCATTTGTAATATTTAATTTGAATCATTGCATTAAAAAGATGAACATGAATTTGAAATTGTTAAAACGTTGTTTTTGTTTTGTCTGCGTTTGACTACATAAGGCAAATATAAACTTTGGTTGCCATAAACTACTTTAAAAGGTTTATAGCAACCAAATATAAACTTTTTGCAATACAAAGTTGATATCTTTTTCATGTGGCTAAATGCATTCGAGAAAATATCAGCCTAATGGACTGCAAACATTAGGCTGGTTTGGTGTAACTATGAGGCAGCCTAATCAAGTCATTCTGGTATAAAATACTGCCCCAAATTGAATAGCCACTCAGCAACATATGTATATTCAAACTAAAATAACCAAGGAAAGACAGAAACAGAGCATTCGCTATGTGATGTCCTGTGTCGAATTGAGCCCATGCTTTCAATATATGCTGTGCGCTGTTTCTACCGTTAGATGTCAGTAATGCCTAAGGCATGGAGTTCAATCGGGCATTCCGTCAGGGTTCTAGGGGGAAAAAAAACTCATATGGAGACAATACTGACTCTGGGCCTTCGTTGTGACACACTACGTTGCTATCCGTACACTGCCTTTTCCTATATTTGAAAAGAAGCGTCTTTTCATCCCTCCCTGGCCCGATGACTTATACCACTAAGGAGTTATACATTTTAAAAGCTGGATCCGGCGAGCTTTGCCTCAAAACAAAGTTGCCTATTGGGGGGAAAAGCAGATATGTGTTCCCCCATCGAAACCGGATGTCTGTTACACAAATTGAATTTGTTTTGAGAATGTTTTTAATTTGTATTGGGAAGATTTGAACCGACAGCCCAGTGGTCGAGTCCAGTGGTTAGTGCGTCGGCCTCACAGTGCAGAGGTGCAAGGGTTCACTTGGAGCTCTGGCCTTCCGGTGGGGAGTTTGCATGCCTCCCACGTTCCAAAAACAACATGCATGCTGGAGCCTATACCAGCTGTCTTTGGGCAGTAAGGGGGGTACACCCTGAACCAGTTGCCAGCCAATCGCAGGGCACAGAGAGACGAACAGCCATCCACGCTCACGCTCACACCTAAGAACAATTTAGCGTGTTCAATCAGCCTGCCATGCATGTTTTTGGAATGTGGGAGGCACAGGGAGAACATGCAAACTCCATACAGGAAGGCTGGAGCCGAAATCAAACCCTGCACCTCCGCACTGTGAGGCAGGTGTGCTAACCAGTTGACCAACGTGCCGCCTCAGATAATTTGAGTTTTTTTATTACTGGCAACCAGTTCAGGTGCACACCGCCTACTGCCTGATGATAGCTGGGATAGCAGGCTCGCGACTGTCATGAGGATAAAAACCAAGATTAGAAAATGGATGGTTGGGTGGATATTATCTGAAACCATGTTTGCACATTTCAGCTACTGTGACGCGTAACCACCTAAAGTCTGGGTCCACAGACCAGGAAATCAATGCCACTATCCAAAGATGTCTACACCTGGCTCCTGACAGGAAGGGTGGCAGGATGGAGAGAATGACAAAAAAAGAGGGCATGGAGAGCCCAACAATTTGAAGGATGGATGAATGCTGTTCAAGAGCATGCTGCGTCACATTTGGACTCCATGCACGGTGTTAAAAAAAAGGGTAGTTTTCCAGTTTATGTATTCTGAAAAGAAACATATATATATTCTAACACTATAGTTGTTGAGGCTTTTTCAAAAAATCTGGATCAAATATGACTCACGAATTAAATGGCTAAGGCTTAATTTGGGCTGATATCAAGAACCAGTTTTGGTCCATCATCGGGCCAGAGTAGGAGCAGCTATGGTTCTACAATTTGACTCAGATATACCGGTAGGCCTTATGTGGCCCATGTTGTGGATACCAAATGTGGACCACCAAAAGGACCGTAATTCATTGAGGTATGTGGACCAAGTGCAAGTGGATTCTGTGGCCCATCATTGGGCCAGACAAATATTGCTATGTGGGTCATGACCCACGACGCTGGCACAAGCTCAAAATGTTGCCCACAATAGACCTAGATGGAGAGTCCTGGTTGCTATGGTTGGCTCTATGCACCATGAAATGCAAGAGGACTTGAGAAAGAAGAAAAAGGTCACGACCGAAGGTTGCTGATGGTGTAGTGGTACATTCGCCTGACTTGTGTGTGGGCAGCGTGGGCTCGCTTCCCACTCATTGGCGGTGTGGATGTGGCTGTTAATGGTCATTTGTCTCTCTATGTGCCCTGCGATTGGCTGGCAACCAGTTCAGGGTGTAGTCTGCCTTCCGCCCGAAGTCAGCTGGGAGAGGCCCAGCAACTCCCCGCGGCCCTCTTCAGCAGTGGTGTAGTGGGGATTTTTTAAGTGGGTGTACGCGATTCGGGGAAAAATTGAATGTGGCGTCGGGAGAAGTGGGTGGACGGCGTATCCCCGCGTACCACGCCCACTACACCCCTGCTCTTCAGGATAAGAGGCGTTAAAATGGATGAATGCAGAAAACGGGTGAGCCGCAACATTCGCAATGACATCAATTTCATTCGACAGCAGAGGGCAGTATTGGCCAATTTGGCAGCCCGCTGAGTTTGATGAAAACGGATGGATTATTTTGCGTAATTATTCTTCCACAAAGGCATTTTTAAACAGAATGCATGTACCGTGTTTAGACTAGTAGGGGACACAGTATATTATTGCAATTTTTTTGTGTTGAACTCCCCCTACTTTTCAAAGTCTGAATTTTTACTTTCACTTAAGGTGTTTAATTACTACCGTGAACTTTTAGCATTCTTTTTAAGACTATTTGTACGGTAGTTCTATTTGAGTACAGCGTGGTAGAACATCTGCCAACCCTGAACAGCAGGCTAGTAAGCAAAAATATGATCAAAAGACATGCTACAGTTTGTGTCAGAATATTTTACTATTTTGAGACGACAATTTTGGTGGATTTTTTCTTTCGGCGCAAACACGGGAGCATAAACGATTCGAATAATGAATGAAGGTTGCGCGAACAAACGATTCTCGCCGAGTTTTGGTCGCCGGTGTTACGTCACGAGGCCACGATAGTGTCTTTGAAGGCACTAATCGGGCGCGCGCGTCCCACAAAGTCCCGGAAGTGATCGGCGGCGCCGACAAGAGCGCGTAGCCACACGCGAGTGAGCGACGCAGGTGAGCTCGCGCACGTTCGTCACCTATCTGCAAAGAGAAAGCAACACAAAAACACAAAACAAACAAAGCATGTACTCGACGAGCAGGATCTAGTTGCCCAGGCACAGAAGTGGTTTCTTGTCTCCTGCTTACCGTGAGCGGCGACGCGAGAAGGAAGTAAGTGGACGCACTTTTCACATCTGGATGTGTCGCTGCCTTGTCGTGTGGGGTTTGTTTGGTCCCATCTACTGTGTTTTGTGATCTAATTGTGAAAACGTTGTGGGGTGAGGTGAGGTTTACTCATGTGTTCGCTTCAGTTCTCAAATGAATGGCTGGTCCTTGAGTTGGAGTGTGTTAACTAGCATTTAATGACAATTTAAACTGTGGGTAGGGTCTCAAACTAGGGTGATGTTTTGTTTTGTGTTCTGATACTGTATTTTATTCTTATTTTATATTAAATGTTCTCTAAAGCGCTTTGTTACAAGATATATAGCATTGTATAAGAAGATGCCCGCGTTGATGTCTTTAATGGTTGCCTGTGAAACTCCAGATCCAGCCCAGCGGTACAACTTTTTTGTAGCTCTTTTTTTGTAGCCCAGTAGAACAAATACAAATGGAAGATCTCCATCAAAATAGGGATTTGACTTTGAACAAATATTACAAACTTTCTCTCTCTTATCCTGCCCCTAAACACAATTCAATGGGGATCTCAAGTCATAATAAACCCCTCTTTTCTCTAGTAAAAAACACATTTACAGGTATATATATATGTACATATATATATATACCTGTAAATATATATATATGTATATATATGTATATGTGTATGTGTATGTATATATAATATATATATATATAGGTATATATATATATACAGTATATATGTATATGTGTGTGTATATATATATAGTGTGTATATATATATATATATATATATATATATACTGTATGTATACTGTACTGTATATATACTGTACTGTATATACAATATTTTTTATCTGCTTAAGTGAGTTGTTTGTGTTGTGTTACTACGGGAACAAAACTTAATATCCATTGTGAGATGATGCTCCTTTCAAACCACAAGCAACTGTGGATGTCTGTTGTCGTCAGATAACACAAAAGGCTTCTTCAGTGGTCAACTTCACCATAATTTGCTGTTGAAGTTTGCGTGTTCATAATGGCTCCAAATAAATATCCACTTTTGTTTTGCATTCCATTCAATGACGTTGCTTAATCAGTGGGGGCAACTGTGGTTAGTACATTTGCTGCACATTTCTGAGCTTCTGGCTCGTGATCTTGGTGCTGGCTTCGTTTAATGTTCTAAAAACATGCATGCTAGAGTCATTCGAGACTCTAAATCAGGGGTAATCACATTCATGTTAGAGTCATTAGAGAGTCGAAATCAGGGGTGATCAAACTTTTCTTGCAATTGGCTGCGACCAGTCTAGGGTGCATTCCACCTTTTGAAGAGACAGTGTAGTCCAATGCTGGTTTAAAAAGAAGGAAGGTAGCACAGGAGATTGAAGTGACATGTCTGTATGTCTCCCTTGTTAAGTCTCCTGCCAGGCTGCAGCCAGCAGACAGCGTGACAAAGTGGGTCAAAGCCACAACTTTGACGAATAACCACATGGCTTTTCTTCTCCAAAGTAGCACACAAGCAGTCAAATGCAGATTGGTCATGACTGTCTTTTACGTAGAAGTGTTTATTCATCATTCACAACTATATTTGGAAAGATCACATTGCGTGAGGATGTGATCTTTCTATTTTTAGCATGAATCTAAAATTAGGATGTTTAAATATTCCTGAAGAGTTAGATTTTAAAAAAAAAGTGTGATCATTTAGAAGTATTTTTAGCTTTTGGCAGGCTTTTAAAAGACAGCCAACATCTTCAGTCTGCTTCCCTTGGGGGTTGACCTTAATTACTGGAGGCAGGGCAAAGGTGGCTGGCACCTAGTTTAATGCTATGTCTCAGGCAGTACAAAGTGCAACACAATCAGGAAGCCACGTGCATGTTTATGGGCAATCGTATGTTGAATCACTGGAGGGAGGTCTTCGAATTGCGCCATCAAGGAAAACTGTGCCCTTGGGTGAATGATGGCAGGGTCGCAGACATTGTTTTCAAAGTCATGCAGTTAAGGTACATGTGACACACATTTGGCAAACACATATTCAAATCGAGAGTAAAAAAAAACTGAAATAAAATACAGAGGCACAAAAGTCCTGTTCTATGATCTTGTTTGATAAGGTGTGCATGATCCAGTTTATGGATATTCAAAGTTGACATTGCTTGGGTTAGAGTGTATCGGAATGCCACATACTGATAGGATGATGTTTACTCTCTGTTTGGTTTTGCCCAAAATCAGGGAGCTCGCTAGTGCTTCTCCCACAGACTTTTAGTTGGACGCAAAGTTTTGAAGCGTTGTCACATAAAAAAAATGGTAAGACTTTCTATTCACAGATATACAATAGTTTACTCCTCATTTAAAATGTCTTTTATTATTTCATGTCAGTATTATTATTATGGGTGGATTTTTTTTCAAACATAAGTTTTCTTTCGATCAGACTTGTCCTCTTTTTGTTACAAACCCCTTGTTTGTTTTGTTTTTTTACTGAATTGAAGAAGAATTGAACTAACTTGGTTTCCTTGACCTCTGATTTGAGAACTTTGTCGTGCATAAAATATCAATTAAACGTGAATGTTCATAGTTAAAAGACATGTTGTTGGTCTCATTTCACATCCATTGTGGTGTTCCTTGGAGCCAAAAAGATGGCAATTGACATGTCTCAACATCTCTGGACCATGGGAAATGACAATTGTACAGCACGTTTTATTTTTTATATATACTATATAAAAAATGTTGTGCATTGGTTGCCATCCAATAATCACAGAGTACATTTCAAAACAAACTTGCACAATTCTGACTGAAATCCACATTTTAAAGCACACACAGCACCTGGCTGGATTATTTGACTGCTTGTTTTGTGGCAGTGATGTCATAAAACGTGGCAAAGGACTCTTGAATGCAGCAGCGTAAACGTTCAGTCAGCCCTCACGTGAACACGCACGTTTGCATGCTGTGTAATTGTGACTGCGTGGCGCAGGTGGAGGACAGCAGAAGCAGCAGAGCGCAGGTTACGGTATCTTGCAGAGCCGTTGCCTTGGTTACTTGGCGGAAATTTCACTTCCAAGAAATAACATGTACGGCAGGTTCAGCCTGGTGTTGATTAAGTCACACATACGTCTCATTGTTTGACTGTAATATTGACTCTAAAGATTAGTGTGTCTTGCAAAACAACCACCGTAAGTCAATAATGAGAGGACATTGTTCAAAATCAGACTTTTTGCTTGTTAAATTTTGACTTAATTTTACAGGGCGGCCCGGTAGCCCAGTGGTTAGCACGTCGGCTTCACAGTGCAGAGGTACCGGGTTCGATCCCAGCTCCGGCCTCCCTGTGTGGAGTTTGCATGTTCTCCCCGGGCTTGCGTGGGTTTTCTCCGGGTGCTCCGGTTTCCTCCCACATTCCAAAAACATGCATGACAGGCTGATTGATCACTCTAAATTGTCCCTAGGTGTGAGTGTGAGCGTGGATGGTTGTTCGTCTCTGTGTGCCCTGCGATTGGCTGGCAACCAATTCAGGGTGTCCCCCGCCTACTGCCCGAAGACTGCTGGGATGGGCTCCAGCACCCCCCGCGACCCTAGTGAGGATGAAGCGGTTCGGAAAATGAATGAATGAATGAATGAATTAATTTTACAGCCTTTTCTAGAAAATGCAGGGGGAGTTTTTTTCTTTCCAGTATCGCACTAATACCCATTTCGTAGCTTTTGTGTAAGACTTTGCTTCATTCTTGCATTTCCCGTTTGTCTTCCTGATTTGATGAGCTCTCTCAAACTTGATCTGTGTAGTTCTTTTTTTACGCATGTACTATACATTTTTTATTCTACGAAGGAAATGGAGAGCTGTCCACTTGTCAATAATGATGTATACACTAGGGCTGCAACTATATTTTTAATACTTCAATGAATCAATGAATTGGATAAAAAAACAAAAGTGAGTTCAATACCTTGAGTTAAAAACAGGGCATAACTTCAAACTGACATTCCACAAAATGCGCAATCAAACTGAAAAGATTCAGTGACTGGTTTGGTCCGTAACATCTGCCAGAAAATTGCCAAAAATGTTGATTGCGGTTTTCCAAAGTAAAGGCAAAAATTTGCAAATGTCTCATTTTGGTGAAGACACAGAAAATCAGTCTGCTTTCTTGGAGGACTACAGAAATTCACGAGTATTACTTGTATATATATCTCTGTCTCTAAATGATGAATGAAGTGGTTGTTGATGAGTTTAAAGTGATTAGTTGTCCATGAATCAATTGTCTCTCCACCAATGTAGAGGATTTCTACATCTACGCTATCCTGCTGAGTTTCTGTCTTCGGAATGGTTTCCACTCGCGCTTTTCATTGTGCTATTAATTTGAGACAAAATGTAGAAAAGTCTGCGGTAGTGTTCAACGTGGAAAAAGTTGGACGCGTCAACACTGAAACCAACAACGAGTTTGTCACCTCAGGTTGTACGCAAGCATGCCACAAAAACGCGGACGTGAAGTTCCCTAAACACCAACAAGAGGAGGTTGTTCATGAGTCAGCCAACGTGCGCACTGTTTAATCATCAGGCCTATCATAAGAAGCGATGAGTGAGTGGGGGACTTCCCATCACACAGGAGGTGGAAGACGACATGGGGCCTATAAAAGTCCAGCAGCGAACAGCAACAAGGTCTTTTGATCATGAAAGCCTGCAGGCAAAAAGTCCTCCAAACTAAACTGGAACCTCTTTTTGTGCAACGCAGCGCCGCAGCTCTCGTTCGCCATGGCGAGCCAGGACCCCATCAACCCTTCGCACGCGGCCTTTGACCGTTTCGTCCAAGCGCAGGACTGCAACGATGTACAGCGACACTTCAATGAGCTCTGCCGGCTGCTGGACGTCAATCCGAAGGATTTCCGGAGCTTCTACAGCAAGCTGAAAGAGAGGCTCAACTACTGGCGGGCCAAAGCTTTGTGGACGAAGTTGGATAAGCGGGCATCTCACCCAGACTACCAGCAAAGGAAAGCATGCACCAAAAACAAGGTATTGCTGAGCTGTAGTTCTTTGCCTTTCAAAAGCATGTGTTTTAAATGGCTGCGGGCAACAATGTAGAACTAGAAAATCTCCACGGGACTTTGGAATGGGCCTGCTGACTCTTGGGGAGCCGCTGATTTTGGGAATGAGATGGGGTGTAAAAGAGTTGATCTGTTCCAAGGTTTGAATAAATGGAATCGTTTAGGGAAAATGAGATTGATAGCAGGTAAAAGAAAAATAAATGTAATAAAATCTTAGTTTTGGGCTTTTTAAGAGATTAAGGAAGAAATATGCTAAATAATGCTATGCTGACATATAGCAAGATAGCAAGTCAAGTCAAGTCAGCTTTTTTTTGTCAAATATGCTCTATGTGGAACATACAGCACAGATGAAATTACTTTCCTCTCTCAACCACAGTGCAAACATGTAATGCTAAAATTTACATAAAAATTCCATAAGACATAAATAATAAATATGTTAAATAAACAGACAACCAAGGGCACTTGTGGTTATTGTATATTCGTAGTGACTTGTTTTTAGTGCAATAATCGGATGTCAGATTCTGGGGGAGGGACACCGATTGTGGCAGGAGGCAGGGTTAGACGGGGGGAGTGCGGGCAGAACATGGAGGGAGTTTAGTCTCCTGACCGCCTGGTGGAATAAACTGTTCGTGAGCCTGGTGGATTTAACAGAGAGACATCGCAGTCCGACAGTAGCACATCGAAGAGGCTGTGGGGTCACCTGCGATCTGGGTGACTTGGCGGATCAGACAAGAGTTGTAAGTGTCCGCGAGTGGAGGAAGAGAGACACCAGAGCAACCAGGCAATGTGCCGAGACAGTACAAACAATTATGGCTGTTCAAAGGGTGGTATCACCTTTTTTAAGATCATAAACCAATACTCAAATCTTGAGTACTCAGTGATACACCACCACTATTTATTTATGTATGTATGCATGTTTGTAGTATGTTGCGACAGCCATCGCGAGTACTTGATACCCCATTTCACTAATTTTGTTTATTTATTTATTAAAGGGATTAAACCAGGAATTTACAAACTTTCATGTTGGCTCACAGATTATTTTACAGTTGATCATATTTTGGGGGTCTTGTAGAGAATTACACCGTTTTTGCCACCAGTTTTGGAAAGTTTAGGCTGCAGGTCGAGATCTGGTTGGTTTGTGAGCCTCCTGTGGTTGGCCTAACTGTCTGTGCGTGTATTGTATTTGTTCCTCCCTTGCAGTGTTTGGTTTTGGGTGCTGGGCCGTGCGGGCTTAGGACAGCCATCGAACTGTCGCTGCTGGGGGCTGAGGTGGTGGTGCTGGAGAAGCGAGAGACTTTCTCCAGAAACAACGTTCTTCATCTATGGCCCTTCACCATTTATGACCTGCGCAGCCTCGGCGCCAAGAAGTTCTACGGAAAATTTTGCACCGGCTCTTTGGATCACATCAGTGAGTGACTTCTGACATGTGATAGCAGGGTACACCGGTGGTACTTGTAACTTGGCAGTTTTAAAACTTAGCACTTGCTCCAATCAGGAAGGAATTAGGAATCGCCATATTAACATTGCAAATGCTTAGTTTAGTCCTTTGTCCTCATGTGAAAAAAGAGAGTCAAAAAGCAGACATATTTGAAAACACATTTGTGAGCTAAGAAAGTAATTGTTTTGCTCAAATTATTTTTGTGATGACAAGGCCTGCTTTGTAATCGTATATATTGTTGATTATGAGTCTCTTTAGCTATATTTCCTTGAGATTGCTTGCGGAAACGTTTTAACTGTTAGCTCTAAGCCAAACTAGCTCGTTGCTAATGCACCAAGGGACAGTTGAAATAAACTTGCCTGCGTTCAGTTGATTGTTTTCCGATCCGCTTATCCTCACATGGTCCGCGGGGGTTGCTGGAGCCTATCCCAGCCATCTTCGGGCAGTAGGCGGGAGACAGCCTGAACCGGTTGCCAGCCAATCCGCAGGGCACACAGAGACAAACAGCCATCTTCGCTCACGCTCACACCCACACCTAGGGACAATTTAGAGTGTTCAATCAGCCTGCCATGCATGTTTTTGGAATGTGTGAGGAAACCGGAGTACCCAGAGAAAACCCACGTGGGCACGGGGAGAACATGCAAACTCCACACAGGGAGGGCGGAGCCGCAATCGAACCCTGCACCTCTGCACCGTGAGGCTGACGCGCTAAGCACTCGACCACCGGGCCGCCAACAGAAACTCACTTTATCAAAAAGGAAATGACACACATGTCAAGATGTCACTGAAAGTAGAGCAGAAGATGAGTTCTGAGAAGGTGAAACAGAAAATAAGCATGACAACCTCATCCTCCCTTTATTCTTATATTCATATGATCGTGTGTTTTAAGTCATGTACTCTGCAAAACCACAGCAACGTTGTTTAAATATATTTGCACAAGCGTTTAATGTCCTTAATCTTTATCATGGCCTTCATTTCAAAATCTAACGTTTCACCCTGAGGTGAATTATGGAATTAACCCAGACTGTAAGGTCAATTGCAATATTTCACTCCTTGTATTTGGGATTACTGTACGTCATGCATGTTGTTTGTTTTGCACAGGCTTTTTACAAGCCAATTATTTGTGAACACTTGAATCTAGTTTGCATAGCAGCTTGAACACCCGACGTCAAAAGAGCTGAAAGTAAGACACACAAATGGCAACACATTTAAGGAACTGAATGACATTACAAGCAAGCAAGCATGAAGGAAATGAACATCCAGCAAATAATTATGATCACTTGTGTCAAGGGTGTGCTGAAGCTCACTTTGCACCTTGGACAGGTTGCCAGTCATTTGGAGGTAACAAATGAGCATTCCCAGGAAATTGGTGTGTCTCAAAATAATCTTCAATTTCTGTCTTTTTCAGCTCTAAATCTTGTATTACATATACAGTCAAACCTCGGTTTTCAAATGTCTCGGTTCTCGACCAATTCGTTTTTCGACCAAAAATGTCGAGTTTTTTATGCCTGGGATGACGAACAAATTTTGGTTCTCAAACAAACTGAGCGCACTTGAATGCACCATTTGACTCCTCTCGCCTTCCTTACACAAGGAAGTGACGCTTCCTCGGGTAGACGAGGAAGTGGCGCTTCCTCGTGTTGCTTTCCATTGTGAGCAGATGTGTTCAGTAAACATTTTTATTTTAAAAAGAGCGTGGTTTTGGTTTTCGAACAATTTCGGTTTTCGAACAGCCTTCTGCAACGGATTATGGACGAAAACCGAGGTTTGACTGTATTGAACTACTCAAAATGTGTATCCACTCAATTTCAAGTGATTTAATATTTTTGTGTCATTGTTTGACGTACTGCAACACCTCAATTGAGTAATAGGACTGAAACAGGAGGCAATTTTTATTATGGAATTAGTCAACACACTTCTATATAACCACATGGCATTGATACTACAGTCAAACCTCGGTTTTCGTCCATAATCTGTTCCAGAAGGCTGTTCAAAAACCGAAATTGTTCGAAAACCAAAACCACGCTCTTTTTAAAATAAAAATGTTTTCTGAACACGTCTGCTCACAATGGAACGCAACACGAGGAAGCTTCACTTCCTTGTCTACCCGAGGAAGCGTCACTTCCTTGTCTACCCGAGAAAGCATCACTTACTCGTGTAAGGAAGGCGGGAGGAGTCAAATGGTGCATTCAAGTGCGCTCAGTTTGTTCGAGAACCGAAATTTGTTCGGCATCCGTGGCATAAAAAACTCGAAATTCTTGGTCGAAAACTGAATTGGTCGAGAACCGAGACGTTCAAAAACCGAGGTTTGACTGTTCGATGTTGGCAGTATAAAATAAATCAACAATAAAAAATATAATGTAACAGGACAGAGCCGAGATTTGAACATACAAAACAAATGTGTGAACTCGGTGTCTTCCCATGGCACGCAGAGGATCTGAATGATGCCACTTCCTGTGGATCCAGGGACATGACTAAAGTGTAAATTTGAAGACTTTTCATTGTTAAAAAAACTTAAAAGTATAGATGGGATGAGGAGCTACACAAATACCGCATCTCAAAAAAAGGATTATGAAGTGAAAGATGAGAACAATAGATTTTTTTTTCTTCTCTTCTCCTGCCTTGCCACCCAGTGTAGATAGTAAGTTGTACACCGCAGGCAAACACCTCAGACTGTGTCCGTTGCAAATTTTATGACAGGTATATGCCACGGATGGCCCAAAAAATTGACAATGAATCACTAATGTCGCGCCAAATCTAACTTGAGATTTTAAGACCGTAATGATTGAATTGAATCTTTTGTGGTCTAGGCATTCGTCAGCTGCAGTTAATTCTTCTCAAAGTGTCCCTTCTCCTTGGGGTTGAGGTTCACACCGGCGTGGAGTTCCAAGGTCTGCTTGAGCCCTCAGGCGAGAAAGGTACACGCCCCCCCCTGCCCCTCTCCTATTTTTGGGGACGCAATCAGTGCAGCATCTGCTGTGCTGAGGCACTGCTGTTTTTTTTGTATGTGACAGGTTGGACAGCCAAGGTACTGCCTGAGACTCACCCTGCTTCAACCTTCCAGTTCGATGTTTTCATTTCCGCCGGCGGAGGCAGGTTCGTCCCCGAGGGTGAGACAAACGACACACTGCTGTCGCAAGGGGGTCCGCGACCGGCTGCAATCAGACATTTTGGAAGGCCTTACGCCGTTACGCCAATACTTCCTCGTTGTCATCATACTGCACGTTCAGCACTGCCATTCTGCTTGCTAGGCTTTAAGCACAAGGAGCTGAGAGGCAAATTGGCCATCGGCATCACGGCCAACTTCGTCAACAGGAACACGGCAGCAGAGGCCCAAGTGGCAGAGATCAGCGGCGTGGCCCGCATCTACAACCAAAAGTTCTTCCAGGATCTGCTGACAGAGACTGGTACGAGTCCACGTGGGCGGGCGATAATAATCACAATTATTTTGGATTGTGCAATTGGCTGTCGACCAGTTCAGGGTGTACCTTGCCTACCGCTCCAAGACAGCTTCAGCACGCCCGTGACACTCATGAGAATAAACGGATCAGATTATAGATGCAATAATTTTTGACTGATGTTGAAATCTCGATTTATAAACACAATTATTCATTGATTTCAAAAGTTAGTATTTATTGAATTACCACAGCTCAACTTTCACCCTTAAGGCACTTTAACATTTGATGGACATTTAAGCTCTGAGGGACTCAAAATGATCCATGGAATAAAAGTGTCAAAATCCATCCATCCATTTTCCGAACCGCTTGATCCTCACTAGGGTCGCGGGGGGTGCTGGAGCCTATCCCAGCAGTCTTCGGGCAGTAGGCGGGGGACACCCTGAATTGGTTGCCAGCCAATCGCAGGGCACACAGAGACGAACAACCATCCACGCTCACACTCATACCTAGGGACAATTTAGAGTGCACAATCAGCCTGCCATGCATGTTTTTGGAATGTGGGAGGAAACCGGAGCACCCGGAGAAAACCCACGCAAGCCCGGGGAGAACATGCAAACTCCACACAGGGAGGCCGGAGCTGGGATCGAACCTGGTACCTCTGCACTGTGAAGTCGACGTGCTAACCACTGGACTACCGGGCCGCCCTAAAAGTGTCAAAATAATTTGCACAATTATTACAATTCTTGTTTTCCTCACTCTCTCTGCTATCTTGCCGTCCAGGTATTGATTTGGAGAACATCGTGTATTACAAAGACGTCACCCACTACTTTGTCATGACTGCCAAAAAGATGAGTTTGCTGAAGAAAGGTGTCATCAAGCAGGTGCAAACAGCACGTCTGTCACCAAGAGGAACCTTGGTTGATCTGGTTATCAGCTGGCAGCACAAACGCAAGATATGGCCAACGTCCTCCAACTTGTCATCCTGTTGTCCAGGACTTCAACGAAGCGGAGGATTTGCTGGCGCCCGCCAACATCGATCAGGAGGCGCTCCGTCGCTACGCCCGCGACGCCGCCGACTTCTCCACCGGGGGGCGACTGCCCGAGCTGCAATTTGCTCAGAACCACGCCAGCCAGCCTGACGTGGCCGTCTTTGACTTCACGTGCATGCAGCGGGCCGAGAACGCCTCGCTTGTCAGAGAGCGCAGAGGCAACAAACTGTTGATGGCTCTGGTTGGAGATTGCCTGGTTGAGGTTGGTGCGCCTTTGCCCTTCACAATTGTTTGTCACTGACAACCGTGTCCATGCTGACTCTTATTGTTAACACTTGACATGATTTTCATTGAACGCACTCACATAAGGCCACTGTTGTCCAGACAGCATTTGTGGCATACACTAAAATTCTCAGTTGACACGGCCTTGAGCATTGATTTACGAACGACTCGACCTGCAGGTTCTTCAAGAGACAAGCCATCATGCAAACAAAATATTGAATTCTTGTCATATTTATCTTTAAGGGATTTTTCTTTTACTTTTAAATGTCTTAAAATCTCATATTCCCTGTGGAGTGCGCGCACCCCCATTTGAGAACCGCTGGCTCTCAAGATGATCATCAAAGAGCATTTGACTGCTGATTGGGACTGGCAAACAAGTTTGCCTTTCGATCATCAGAACCTCCCAAATTAAATCACGGAGTAGAGAATAAATCTGTCACACACACTCTTCTTCGTTTTCTCATGTATTGTGCTAGCAAGCAAACCTTTCGTAAATCAGGCGCTCTTGTTTATGCACATGAATATTCCGTCGGTGTCTGTCAGTCTTGTGATTGACAGGTAAACATTCCAAGGTGCATCTCGTCTCTCTGCCTCTATCAGATGGGATCAACTCACAAAAACAGTACAGTATAAGCAGTGTCACAAGTAGTTACAGTTCATTTGCATTGTCCTCGGCAGCCATTCTGGCCTCTCGGGACAGGCATCGCTCGGGGATTTCTGGCGGCTTTTGACACGGCATGGATGGTGAGGAGTTGGGGTACGGGAGTGCCTCTTCTCAAGGTCCTCGCTGAGCGGTGAGTGGGAAGTAACACTGCGTGAACTAGTGGAGATGAAATTTGGGTGGAGTTGTGATTAAATAACATCCAGGACCTCTTTCGATCTTTCCAACTTGGCCTCATTGCTGAATTTAGAATAATCTAAATGAAAATTTGGAACCATTTTTTTCAACCACATAAAATTGAGATGTCTGCTTTTGCATTTTAACTCAAGGCTTTATAGCAATGCTTATTGTTGACTAGGTACGCCTATTAGCATCAATACTGAAACTGCATTTCAAAATTTCAACTTTTAATATTTTTATAATTACAATTAGAATTGCAGGTTCAAAATATTTTGGTTTTCTAATGATTTAAAACTGATACTTGTGACCAACCATTTGTAAGATCAAAGATTTCTGAGTAAGTCATATATGTTTTCTTCTTTATGTGAAATGTGACGCAAGATATCAACTAATCTGTATTTGTCACTCTGACATCTGCCCCTGCTTTCCTGAAATGTGCAGAGAAAGTATCTACCAGGCCCTGTCCCAGACCACCCCAGAAAACACCAGTAAAAACTACGCTGCCTACAGCATTGACCCCAAAACGCGTTATGTCAGAGTCAACCTCTCCTCCATCCAGACCAGCCAGGTCAGCCACATCATTCCATCTTTTTTTTTTTTGGCCTCATTTCAAGAGTCATCACTTTCAATGTCGCCATTTACAAAAGACACAGTCAAGCTTTTTGGGATTAATTTAATGTTTGAACAACTCTCTGGGAAAATGGAGACGCTAAAACTTTCAGTTGTACAGTGAAACTCCTCTACAACGAAATCATGTTTGCAGCAAGACATTTTTCACAACAGGGGACTTTTCACTGTAGCAAATTTTATCTCGGATGTAAACAGGCACACAAAAAACCTATATGTGTACGTTTTATTTTTATTCAAATAGTGCACAAGTATGAGCATACACTTATTTCACACTTCATATAGACACCGTACAAAGAAAAAAGGGAAAGAAATTGCGAAATTTACGATCAGCATTTACTTTCACTTACATCAATGTCTTTTATTTTGCTTCCTCCATCTTTAATTAGTATTACCTTTATCCTGTCTTCAAGCGTTAAAGCTTTTCTTTTCTTAACTCCTTGGTATGCAAAGGTCCGTTTTGTCGCCATTCTAGCAATGTAACATTGGTGCTGCGTCTGAAACTAACAATAACAAATACTTCCTGTACTACTGTGCATGTGTAAACACTGGTTCACACATGCACAGTAGTACAGGTGGTTGCTGTTGCCGTTTCCGAACAAAGCAGTAGAGGTCGCTGTGGCATGCCGAGGTTGGATTAGACTTTTGCAGAAGGCTTGTTTTCGTTGTAGTGAATATCGTTGCGAGGCAAGAGCAGAGAAAAAGATTTCGTATCACGGAGCAGGGGGACTTTTCGCTTTTGGGGGGAGCAGAAAAGTGGGAATGGCTTTCATGCATGAAAGTTTTTCACACTCGGGGGTATTTTCGCCCATGTAGGTTTCGTTGGAGAGGAGTTTCACTGTATTAAACTTTTTGATGTTTTTTCAAAAGCCTTTATTTAGGGACAATTTTTATTGAACTTTTATATGCAATACACTTTAAATTAATCTATTGTGGTACTTGAAGAATATTTTTTATGTGATGCTTGATGGAAACATTTTGAGGACCACTGCCAAAAATGACAGGTCGAGTTCAGAATATGGCAGTGATATTGTCAGTACTTGATACAATAAAATATGTACCTCAAACATGTACCTACCTCTAAATAGTAACATCAGAGAAACCTTTACTTAAAAAAAAAAAAAAAAAAGTTAATGTATAAATTGAAAAACTGGAAACATTCTTTGGAGATTTTGGTTGGCTTAGCGACAGTGTATAACTAAATCGTACCTTGATTATTTTTTTTATTGAAATCATGACATGAATTAGCTTTCTTTGGATCTTTGAAGTGTTGCTGGGCCTTGAAGGTTCTCTTCCAAAATGTTCTGTTTTCTCTTCCTTATATAAGGGTTGTATCATACATTTGCGTATCGATGGGCGTGTTATTTGGATACATTTATATAACAGTATTGTTCACGAATAACCTATTATTGGATTTATATCAAAAATAAAAATCAGAATTGAATTGAGAATAAGGGGTAGGACAAAATGAGTTTTTGACTTCCTACGCCTTTTCAACATGTAATTAATGTCAAGGGATGATCAATTGATGTGTATACTTTGAATGAGCAGTTTCTATGATTTTGCACTAAAGCTGTATTTACTAATTACTTGTCTCTCTTTTTAGGTGCAGCACCTTTACATCGTTGATAAATCTAATACGTCAAGCAAGAAACAGAATAACAGACATTCTTACACACGTCAAGGTCGGCAAGCACTGGCCGCGTTACTTTCAAGATACTTTGCCTTGAAATTCAGTTGACGCATACAAAGGTGGCATCCTGATGGATTGTCTTTTGTGTCATTTAGATTCATTCAGTGGATTTGAGGAGTTGTTGAAGTGGTGCCAGAAACACACTGCGGGTTACACCAATGTGGAGGTGAAAGATTTCACCAATTCGTGGAAGTCTGGGCTGGCTCTGTGTGCTTTGATCCATCACTTCCGACCTCAGCTCATGTGAGTTGCTCACTGAAAGTGAGAACTCAACAGGCAACGCTAATGGGGCGGCTTCGAAAGTGAGAGTGACTATGCTTCTTCTAACCACTTGCGCAGAGACATGAGCTCCTTGAAAGCGTCCACATGCTTGCACAACCACCAAGTGGCCTTCAACATCTTGGAGAAGGAACTCGGCATCCCGCCAGTCATGTCGGCCGCTGACTTAGCCAATGGCGGGCAGATGGATAGACTGGCATTGGTCCTCTACCTCACACAGATCAAAAACGCCTTCACTATGGTCCCACCAGGTAAATTAAGGATGTGCATCTGCCCAAAAAGCCACAAAATGTCAAAATGGTTGTGAGCAACTTATTTTGTTGCCATGTGCGCAATTAGACAACACACAGACGTTATGACAGTGAAACCATAAAAAAATCTTTAATCATCTCATCCCATTATTTCTTGTACACAACAAATTGTTTACTAGTTTTGAAATTAGTCGACTATAATAGTTTAAATTAATGTTCGAGTGTAAACAGGGTAACAAAATTATTGCAAAATCTCAACCTGAATATGACGATTTGACATTACGGAACAGATTTTAGCAAGGATCATGCAAGTTGACACACGATTTGCTTTTGCGGGCCGCATTAAATGACATGGAGGCTCCCAGGCCTCAAGTTTGACACTTGTGACTTAAACCATCCTTGCTAGTGCTGGACTTGCCGATGCTTCCGTTATGCACACGAACAAATGAGCTATTTTTACAACAGGCCCACGGGCTACTCATGTGGTCCTCGGGGGCTACCTGGGACATGCAGAGCACTGCATTGGTGACCCTTGATGTAGGATTTGACAAACATACAATTTAATTGTACCAGCTTTATTTGAGCCACCCACTATTATCAAAGTGCCTGTGTTGAACTGCTACCTAATGTTAAAAAAATAATTTGGCTTATTAGGTGTATTTGTACAGAGTGTCAGATCATTATCACATCCACCAGCTTGAATGTTCAATCAGAATTTCATTGGAAAAGAAACTGGTTGTATAAAACATCACCCAGGCACATTTTTGTTTTATTGCGGTTGACCTTATTTTGTCTTGAACAAAAGAATCCAAAATGCAGAAAGCGAATGTTACCGTTGAATAAATCATGTGGAAGCTGCTGTTTGAGCTCGCCAACATTTGTGACAGCAGCATCTCTCTTGCATAACTCGCTCGCTAACACACTCGTCAAGGCTCTGTCGGGCGCGTCAGTCCTCCCACTGAAATGTGCACCGTCGGGACACTGTCTCTTTAAGAGCTGGTTACCCATAATTCATTGAGCTCAAGTGGCGTGTTCAGCTGTTGGTGCTGCTGAGTCTGCTGCGCCCCGTAGCCCTTCTCTCGGGCTCTGATAGGATGAGAGTCTGCACTGAACCAGGATTTCGTTCCACACCCCCGACGACGAATTCTCACAGGCAGAAGAGAGTGTGTGAATAGTTCCAGCTGTGACTGAGCCCAAATGGGTACGCTGCGCGCCCTCCCTCTGTGATGCTCCGCTCGGATTCGATTGATCTGGCAGCGGGCAGCTGTCATTTGCCGGTAAACTCGTCTGAGTGCGGCGGAAGAGTTTTGATGTGAAGTGGTCTCATCTGTTTGGAGGGAGTACCGAGAGGCTGTTTGTGGCATCATGGCTAGAACATTCATTGCCAGCAGAACGTTTCCTATCAGTGCTGTACTGATGACCTGGTAGACTGCAGTGCTTCAAGTAGGCGATCATCTGAATGTTAAGATTTACAATTAAGATGATTTGCTTTCACCTGTAATTAAATTGGCTATTAATGTAGACATTAACAAACGTGTGCAATTTGTGGCGTTTATTTAAATAGAGTATTGTAGTGGCTTGCTATACTTTTGACTAGTTTTTCGAGCCGTGCTTTGACCTTTTGCCCACAAAGCTTAAGATACAAGTGTAGCTCTGAACTGATTTTGCTTCACAATTAGCAGCAGTTTGTCAAATAGTGAACACTTCATCAGAGAGGAGGCTTCAAGCTTAATGCCCCTGCCAGTTGAAACTGAACATAAAGCATAGAATGAAGACTCTTGATTTCAAACAGCCAAACAACTGCCTAAAGAAAGGCCTTGCTCACGTATCGCTAATTAGTACCTGTTGTATTTCTTTTACCCTTTAAGCAAAAGATTGAAAATGCAGCATTTAAAAAGAGCAGTACTCAGTCATATGTTCATTTTCCTCTGCATAGAACAACCGATCTTGTTGTCATACAGATGAGCTGAGAGAGTGCAGTGCTGCAAGATTTAAAGGCGTTGAGAAATAATGGTCAACGTTTGCCTAACGTGTTCCTCTTCTTCTTCCTGCCTTTCAGTTCCAGAACCCAAAGGCTTCCTGACTTCGTCCAAGCCTCTGACGCTCTCCCTGGCGCACTCTGCTGTCTTTTTCCTCAGCCGACTTAAGCATAATTCTCTGCAAAGACGCAAGGTACACTCGCACACCCACTGCCATTATTAAGTTGAAAATGAAACGTGCCAGCGTCTTGCTTCTCCGAAGTCCTGACCTCCAGACTGACTTCTTGAGCTGCATAGTGACTCATGTCTGCTCGGTAGCGAATGCTCGGACATTTCAGGAGAAAGCATTTTTAGTTAGTCATCAAAGTAACACTGCTGAAGGTGTGTGTGTGTGTGTGTGTGTGATCCTACATGAAAGTCAATTTCATCCACAGGAGAAACTAGCAGCTGAGAAGGAGCAAACAAGCGAAAACAATAGAAGCATGGGAGAGGAGGACTGTGTAAGTTTTTATTCACAATATTTTTGGGAACTTCCTTAACTAAAAGAACGAATACAAACAAAATGATATATTTACCTTTTACTGCCTAAATATTGGACATAACCTTACAAAATAACAGGTGTTGTTTTCCTTTTTTTTGTAAACATGCAAGAGAATGTTTTAAAGCACATGCATGACTATCACATAGTGACGCGCATTGGTGTCAAATTCAAAGCTTGCGGGCCGCATCCCGACACCTGATCATTTATTCTTGGCACCTGCCATCATTGATCCTTGAGTTCTGTTCAAAACTAGTCTTCCATCATAAAATTAAAATTAAAATAATCAAATGCAGGCGCAGTTATGTAAAACACTGGGCCGATTATTAGGGTTCCCAGATAGGGTGCAGGAAATGTAACTCCCACGTGCTCTTGCCACAAACGTCATCCATGAACAAACACAGTGCAACTCAGCCTCTGGCTAGCAGACGACAGTGATTACTTTTATCTACCTCATATATTTTCAGAGCATCTTCAATCAGACTGTTCAAAGTCTTACTGTTGCACTTGTCTGCATTGTTCTTATCCTGAAAGAAAAAACACATGATGTTGCATTTTCATATAAGCTATTGGGCTCTCTTGAAATGTTCATTGAACTTTTTAAGACATGTTCTGAGCCTGGGGTCTCCGTGCACTTTTTGGTAGAATTTTAAAACAAAGACATCCAACATTTTAAAACCCAAAAAGATTAAATCAATGGAATTCTAAAAAGTTGTTTAATAAACACATGGTTTGCTAAACATATTGCTAAAGGCATTTAAATGAATCGTTGAAGAATTTTGAAGATAAATAATTATGACAGCAATATTTTAATCAGTCTCTTTGTCTACTACCGGTAATCAGTATTGGTAAAAAACATATCAGTCTGTCTCTAGTACAGACCCAAATGTGATTTTTGGCATACCATTACTCCCCGAGAAATCTAAGTACAGTATTGACAGTACATGGTTTCACTGTGCGAACAGCACCTTGGAGAGCAATCCCAGTTTCACCCAAAAGTATTGGAATGGTAATGTCAATTCCTTGTGTTTTTGTTGTATACTGAAGAGATTCAGGTTTTGCGTCAAAAAATGAACATACGAGACATAAATGAATGGAGAATAAAGGAAGAAACCCCCACAAACAAACAAGAACTGAAAAAGGCTGCAGCAAAGGCCTGGAAAAGCATTTAAAATGAAGAAAGTAATAGTCTGGTGAAGTCAAAGGCTTGATGCAGTTACTGGAAGCAAGGGTTATGCCACCAAATATGAAATGTTATGGACTTTAAGTAAATTGAATCATGTCCATTGCAATATTTTTGCTCACTTGAAAACTGGGTGGCTTCAAACAAAGTTGCTCTCTCCTGAGTTGTTGAACACATCTAGAAGTAAATATTAAGAAATAAAAGCTGGAATTATGAACATTTGTCTCGTTCATCTTTTGATCTGAAACCCAAACGTCTTCAGTATACAACAACAACAAAGCAATGGACCTTGCTGTTCCAATAGGAGTGTAACTGACGCTGCCCCCGCGAATAATAGTCATAATAACGGTAATGATGATGATAATTTGTTTTATTTAAAGACATTTTTCAGGGCACTCAATATTACAAATGACACTATGTGCAACTTTAAAGTGAATAAGCAGTCTGAAAAAGGTGCGTTTTGAGTCTGGACTATAACAGAGCATTAATGAGTCCTTATTTCTGAGCTCAGGGGGTAGTGAGTTCCAAAGATTGGTGCCGAGCGGCTGAAGGCTCTGTCACCCATGGTGGGCAGACGGGACGATGAGGTGGCGGGAATACAAAAAAGAGAACGGGACGGTGTAGCATTGTGAAAGAGGTCCGAAAGGTATTGTGGGCCGAGGTTATTGCGACCTTGAAGGTGCACATCACTATATTACTCTGGACGGGGAGCCAGTGAAGTTGTTGCAGGACTGGAATGATGCGTTGATTAAATACACCCCCTTGTGTGCTCAATTTTTGCCCATTCAAAATATTAATCTAAGATTAATACACTTCAATGTAAGTGGCTGTCAGTTCAATTCTTTTGCATGTTGATTTTTTTTTTCTTTACCGTACGTATGTCAGTGCATACAATTTAATGTCTCTTGATAGCAACTCCATTCTGTCGCTGCTTGGTTTTCATCTGCCTTCTGATCCCCGTCCTCAACTTCCCAGGCACCACCACTGACCCCCCCTGATCTCAGTCCGCCTCCAGCAATTGTTGAGCCTGAGCCCGCTTGCGTGCCGCAGGCCAACAGTGAGGCGTGCTACTTCTGTGGGGGACGGGTCTACGTACTGGAGCGCATCAGTGCCGAGGGCAAGTTTTTCCATCGCGGTTGCTTCACGTGCCACCGCTGCGGCGTCACACTGCGGCTCGGAGACTATACCTTCCATCAGGACACAGGTAACTTGTCGAAATACATGATTGCAGTTGGAGGAAAAACCTTTGTGCCTGCTGGCAAAAGCCTGTTCTAAAATAAATGTGTTTGATTGTCCCAAAAACAAACAAAAAAGGAGGAAAAAAAAAAGGGCCATGTAGTTTGAAGCCGGTGGAGGTGCATGTCACTGTCAGAAGGAAGAAAGATGTAACTGTTCTGAGACCAAGCATGAGCTGTGATGGTATTAAGCAGTCGGAGTAAATCCCCATTTATTGCCCATGCACATTCATGTCTCCAGTCTCACCTATGATCGGTGGAAATTTGCTATCAGAGGGACAGTGTTGGAAAAAAAACGTTTTACTTCTCCATCACATTTTATATGCATTTTTCAATGCAGCCGCACATAATGAACACTCTGGTGTCCGGTGTCTCATTATTATGCAATAATCGTACAGAAACAGCTTGTGAGCAGACCAGTTTGTATTGTTAGATTAAGAATGTTTTTTTTTAAAAAGCAGACGTGTTTGGTGAGAACTATGTTAGATTGGACTGTTATTTTTGCATCGTGTATCAGCCCCTAATCATGGCACCAAAGAAAGCAAGTGGAAGTGGTCAACCTGGTGAAGAAAAGAGGAAAATAGTGTGCAAAACTATAGAATTTAAGAAAGATTTAATCGCAAAATATGAGTCGGGTGTGCGTGTGTCTGTGTTGGCGAAGGAGTTCGGGATGCCGAAATGCCCCGCCTACTGCCTGCTGACAGCTGGGAGAGGCGCAAGCCCCGCGACAGATAGAGAGAGAGATGTTCCTTCAATTTTTATGTTACTATGTTAATGTTAAAATTGGTCATCACCCATTACATTTGTACAGTTTATGGTGTGAAATTGTAAAAAAAAAGTGGTTTTAAAATTTGTTTTCTTGACTTGGAACGGATTAAAACATTTTACATTGATTTCAATGGGAAACATGGTTTCGGTTTCCGAACAATTCGGTTTCCGAACAGTCTTCTGGAACGGATTAAGTACGAAAACCGAGGTTTGACTGTACTAGCATCCTCTCCAATGACTGACATGCTACAATATATGTGAAGTTCTTAGTTAAACAACATTAGCAAACAACTGTTCCCAAATGATATTGCATTATTTATTTCACTCTTGTTGATTGGCGGTGGACAACGGCAGTAAAGGATGCCTTCGAGCTGAAGGAGGAGTCCTATCAGGCCTTTATGGCCTTTGGGACTCTGATGGGTACCGGCCGGCCAAGCGGAACGCAGCTTGAGCAGTCGTTGAGGTGAAAACTCAGCCTTGGGAAGAGTTCAGTGAGGCTAAATTAGCCGACTTCCGTACAGGAAATTGTGGTTCACCATCCGACGTGTCAGGCGCAGGAAGCAGTGCACCATTAACACTGTGTACAGTGGAGAATGGGGCACTGCTGACCTCGACTCGGGACCTTGCGAGTCAGTGGGCAGAATACTTCGAGGACCTCCTCAATTCCACTAACACGCCTTCCTTCGAGGAAAAAGAGTCTGCGGACTCTGATGTGGGCCCTCCTATCTCTGGGGTTGGAAGTCACCGACGTGGTTAAAAAGTTCCTCGGTGGCAAAGCCATAGTGGTGGATGAGATCCTCCCGGAGTTCCTCAATGCTCTGGATGTTGTGGGGCTGCGTAGTTGACACGCCTCTGCAACATCGCGTGGTCTTCGGGGAGAGTGCCTCTGGATTGGCAGACCAGGGTGGTGGTCATTCTTTTTCAGAAAGGGCACCCGATCGAGGGTGTCTTCAGTTCTTGTCAGTTGCTGCTTGTTGTTTCTCGACTGCTCAAATGAAATAAAGTGAAAATAAATAATTTAAGGAAACAGAATAACAGGACTGTCAACACTTGACCAAACCTTGTAGTGAGACATCAGTCAGTCCCCAGTCAGATTGCTCATGTTACGCTGTGAAGCTCCGAAGGCGTTTGGGTGATGATAAAAAAGTATACCCCAATTCCCATTGAAACTAATAAGCCATTTGAGCAACTGACAAAGGTTGAGTGAGCAGAGGAAAAAATAATAGTTCGGCAGCACTGTGGTGTTAAATTGGTTTTAAAAAGGGGAAGTTATTTCCAGTCTGCTGCAGTATTTTTAGAACAAAACTGCCAACTAAATCATGAATTTACAGATGTATAAAACGGTGTGCCGGATGCACTGTAAAAAGGAGACTTTCAAAGTGTCCAATACAACAGAAAAGACACACTCAGCATCTGCATAACTGTGTGGAACTACGGAGGCCAATCTAGGCTTGATTTTTCAAAATGAGTAAAACGTTACTGGTATGTACACTGCCACCTTCTAGCAGCTCATTGGAGGCAGGTCAGTCAACCCGCAATCATTCCGACAGTGGTGATTGTATGACAAAATCTTTTTTCTTAGCATGAGAAATAAACTAAACCAAGAGTGGGGCATATGAGTGAGACTCAAACTAAATGCATGAGTAGTGACAGCTCTGGAAGAGATGCAAGCTTTCTTCTTTTCAAGGCACAAGACTTGTGTGCCTCTTCTTACTTCATGTGTGCCATCTTTCTCAGAGAGATTTTACTGCGAACTTCACGCCGAAGAGCTGGAAGACCTAGCTGGAATATCGTCTCATAAGGTGGGTCAAGCAACACAACAGATGCAAAGTGCTGCATTTTTCTTGCTGCTGCTTGCGATGCACACAATGCATGCATTGTCCTTCTCTTGTCTGCTTGTCTTCTGACCCAAACAGTCAAGACAAGAGTCATTTTATTGTGCTCTTTCTTAAAGGGGAAAGCCTCAAACTCCACAATAGGATCATTTTCACTCTTAATAGATAGACGACTTTGGTCGCCCCACTTAATTACTTGAGGAGGTCAAATAGCTGTAATGATGATGCACGCCACTTGTCCACCACGGCAAACTTACTAAAAAAAATTTCTGATTCTGACATGAGAATGGAGACTAGATACAAGCACTGTATGGTGCTGTAGTGATCTGGACACACCTCACAGTAATCGGCAGTTGGGCTAATACTGAGCAAACAAAAAGAGGCTTCAAGCTATTCACTGCCACTCGCAGTTGAAGTTTGGTCAAAAACTAAACATAAAACCAAATCAATTACACAATGTGTATTTGAAACAGCCAAAACACTAAGTAGCGATGTGCTCAAGAACACACCAACTGAGACCAACACTGGCCCAAGGACAGAAGGGCCGCGCGAGCTTAATTTTAATTAGCTTGTAGTGTATTTTGCAGTGCTTGACTCTTTTTTTTTTTAAGCAAGTGATTTTGAACAAATGGTTCAGCAACCTGTAAACAGACTATATAACGGCACTCAGTGTTGAGTTGCATCTCCTTTTCTTGTCTTCAGCGTTTTCCCACTAAACTGTCTTGATTGTAGTTTGTATTGTGTGCAATGGGATAAACCTTATCAATGCCTTTTGTTCTTGTAGGACAGTAAAGGAAATGAAGAAAACGGTCTTTCCAGCGAGGGTTACACACCATCTCCGTCTGATGAAGAGGACGAGCACACAGTAGATTGCCTTCCTCCGGGATCGCGACCTCCAATAGCCGACCCCAAAGACGAGCCTCCCTCCAACGGCGACCAACATGAGCGCGTCGAGGAGACATACAGACAGCCCCCTCTCCCTAAGCCCCGTATCTCTCGACAGAGCGTCCCCGACCCCCACCCCTCTCCTCCAGCGGTGAAGCCTCGCACGGTGCATCTTTTAATCCCCTCAATACCAAAAACCAATCAGCCGCCGGAAGCCGTGCAAGAGACACCTGAGGCCGCTCCCGACTCGCAGCCCAAGCAGTCCCTGCGCAAACTGAAGTTGACCGACGAGGAGAAGAATCAGCTGGTGAACCTCTTGACATTCACCACAGATTCGGACTCAGAGACCCCAGGCGGCTCTTCGTCCTGCTCCTCGTCCTCGGTGACAGCGCAAGGCGCGAGTCCACCCAAGACGGAGGAAAAACAAGAAGAGGAGGGCTACTGGAGCGGCAGTACGGCCGGACACATTCGCGAAAGGAGGAACAGACGCTGCTTCCGGAAGAAAGAGATGCCCGCTGGGCAGCCCAGAGTACGGTCCAAGTTCTCCCCCTGGAATCTTTCCTCACCTAGGATCGGCAGAGACGCGCGACTCAGTGTTCATCAGCCTGGGAAAGTGGGTGAGTACAGGTCCGGCCGGGGGTGAGCTCTCGTTTGGCTAGCAACTAGTGATGGGAAAATGAAGCCTCATGAAGCAGTGAGGCTTTCCATCCAAATGGTTCGTTCCTGGGCCGAGGCATCATGAGGCTTTATTTTTACTATTGCGCCATCTTGTGGAAAATAAATTTCATGACAGACAGTGATTAAAATGATACAATGGATTTGATGTAGAGGTAAGATCGGGCCAAAAAAATCCAGCCCCCAAAAAATCCCGCTGGTATTTAATTAAGCCCCACCCGGCCCGAGCCCGATCACTTAACTTGATATGCAGGCCCGAGCCCGAAGCAAACCCGAGATTTCATATTTTATTTGTGAGGACTCGGGAGGAGGAGGGGTGATTTCTGATAACAAAGCCTGTCTTTTGTAACGAAATCTAAGTTAAACAAGACTGTATAAACATTTACATCTCTTATATTTCTGTTTCTGAAGAGGTTACATTAACCGACAATTTCCTATCATTGGCGGATTTTTTTTAAGAGTGGACGGGAAAATTTAAGGCCGTCCGCGATTTTGACGGGTTGAAAATCGGGCCGTAAACTACAGCAGCAGTGCGTCCTTAAGAATCCAGCGGGGCACTTTAAGAGAGAAAAGCAGAGAGACAAAGACGAACAATGACGGCTGGATACTCGACAGAGACTGGAAGGAGTTCTAATAATTGTCATTGCAAGAGTTTAGTACAGTACGTGTTTTGATGAGGCGACTTCTGTTTTTTCGCGAACCACGGTCTCTCGTGGCCAAAACAATTCAAGGCCTTGAAACAAAACAAAAAAGAAGAAAAAAAAGAAAGAAAGTCAGCGAGAGAGAAGCCGGACCCGACCCGAAGCAATGATTGATAATTCGGGTCTGGTCGGGCGGCCTCGGCACAGTTGGGCACATCACTACTAGCAACCATGCAAAATCGGTGATGATCTTTCCATGTGGACTTTTGGTGCAGATTTTCATAGAAATAAGTTGATGCAATCGCGTCAAGGCAGGAGGAAAAGAGAGCATAAGACAGAATGTCCAAAGTTTGCAATCATTTAACACTTCGTAAATGATGAGCTAATTGGGTAGCATTATATTTGATAGCCCTCACCCCTCGTTATGCTGCGTTTTGTCAACCTTTCGATTCAATTGTGATTCTTTAATTTGCCATTTGTTGGGTTTTTTTTAATAGATTTAAAGGCTTTGATTTTGATTCAGTAAGAAGGCGAAAAACAATATTCCTTTGCTGGTTGGCTATTGCAGATTCACTCTTCGACCGTAACTTCATCTAAAGCAGTTTTATTTTGCAGGTTTGTTTTTTTTTTTACAACTTTCTCACTTCCAAATCAGACCAGTCAAGAAATGTCAAAAATTGTATTTATTATTTGCGAGATTTGTGCAGATCATGCCCCGCTCACATTTATTTAGCTTGGTATTAATTCTTTATGTTGCATTTTAAAAGTTGCATTTATTAAGTATAACAAGTGCCCCCACAAAAAAAAGTTTTAAAAAAAAGTCAACCTCTACTTGGCAGAAATTCACCTATTGCGGGGTGCTTGCAAAGTGAGGGAACACAGTCCATGAATAATTACAGTACATGTTGAAAATGTGATTTTTATGACCCTTTGAACATATGGCATGTGTCACCTCTCATCGTGATGTAATAAAACATCAGAAAAATATTCATGCATTTGGCGTGCAAAAGTAAAACGGCATGATAATTCTGTATAACACTGAAAAAGTTCAGGAAAAACGGTAAAGCCTAAAGCGCCCCCCACTGGCCAGGAGCCGAATTGAATCTGAGTAGTTGCTGAATCAATATTAAATTGGGAGTTGGAACATTGCAATGCATTGTTGAATCAATATTTTTATCCATCCCTTAAACCTGAAATCTCACACTGAGTTGGTGCCAATGCTGGTCCAACGCGTTACCGTTTGTGTACTTGAGCATTTTGCCGAAAACGTTTTACTTTTCCATCTGATGAAATGAGCTGTGGTTTGGCCCTCTTGCGGCGTAAAGCCAAACTGGAGTTGTTGGTTCAGGCCACCTTGTTTTTGCGTCTTACTCCCCCACAGAAACGACCTTCACACACGTTGATAGTGGCCCAGAAGAAGGCGGAGACGAGGACGATGAAGACGAAATGTTGGAGCAAGACGACATCGACATAATGGATGAGAAGGCAAGGAGGACATTTTGAATTGTCCGCAGCGACACGCGCTCACTGCGATGACGTTGCAGTTTCAGACATTACCAGCCAACCCGGTAGAGGCGGAGAAGTTGGAAGTGATGAAGATGAGGACGCTGGAGCGGCGAGCCAAGATGAGCGAGTTACAACGACTCCGACAAGCACAGGTGAGTGTGACACCCCTCCTTTCTGTCATCTTCTTGTTGAGTCTAGCGCAGGAATTCTCAAATGTGTACCAGTGCTACGCAGGTTCTCTTTAATGGTATGTGAAAGAATCACTGCCTAAATACAGTTCAGTCGGACAAGGTCAGGCAGAGTACGGATATGTATGGTATGAACAGATTTTTGGGAGAATCCAGCCCATGTTCGACTTGATAACGAAAGAAAGGAACAAGTTAGAAAGCAAACTTTTTTTTTTTTGGGGGGGAAAGAAGAGTGTCTAGTTTTTTTTTGGTAGTTTTTATGGTCCTGAACACAGTATTCTGTGCGTCGTATCAGTCCAAATGCACTGAATTGCCCTGCGACAAGGGGCACTTTGCTTTGAAAAGAGCCGCTAGTCGTGACTTTAACATTTCTATAGATACCATTTTTATCAAACTTTGAATGTGCAAGTGGCCTAATACATTACTTTGTTGTTTAATCATGCTGGAAGTAAAAGTTGGGCGACCATTGCTTTCCCGGTGTGTTGACACGGCATTGTTTTGTCCTTTTTGTTTGTGGCAGTCAATCCAGAGAAGGCTGGAAGAAATCGAGGTGACCTTCCGGGATTTGGAGCAGAAAGGCGTCGCGCTTGAGCGAAGTCTCCGAGGGGACGCTCGTAAGAACCCGGCACCACCATTTTTATTGTATCCATTATTGTCATATATGTTCAGGCAGGCCACTTTCTGCTCACTTTTTTTGAGGGGTGGTAGATGCATTTCAAGCTTGTGGGAGGCTGAAGCTATTTTTCCAAGATGTTTTGATAGGTTCTATCTAACAATGCAGGTTTTCGCCTAGTGCTGGTGAACGTAACTCCACCCATCAAATATTTTACGGCGGCTCCTCAGTTTACAATAGTTCCACTAGTTAGTATATGTCACTAACCTACACCACTGCACAAATGAGGACTTCTCGGCCATAAATATCAAACCATCCAATGAAGAAGTGTCATACGTTCTTACGCTCTCCACAGCAGACTAGTCAATGGCATGCTGTTGAGAAGCTCAAAATAATAACCCCCTTGTAATTTTTGGAACTACCTGTCCAACTACCATCTCATCTTTATTCCGTTCGACCAAATCTTCTTTCCCTCTTCCAGAAAACGATAGTTCCAACGACATGATCGAGCAGTGGATCCAGCTCGTCCACGAGAAGAACGCCTTGGTCTCAGAGGAGTCTGACCTCATGGTGGCGTAAGTGGGCATCTTAGTTCTCTCGTGCGCCCTCCTCTCTGTCCCTATGTCTCTCTCGCTCTCTATCTCTCTTTCTTTCTTGATTTCTCTCAGTCTCTCTCTCTCTCTTTCTAATCCAACCGGCCGAGACAGGCGCTGTTGTTGCTTACTGAAGCCTGAACACACATAAGGATTTTTTTTTCAAAGACTCTGTCTGTTGTTCTCCCATAATCAGTAAAGGTTCTGTTCCATCACCAATCGACATAGAATCTAGTAGTCTTCCAACACAGAAATCCCGTGTGATCAAATGTGGTTAAACAAAAAGGAAGAAGAGGAAACGTAGCAGCAACCAGGAAACACAAGCTGCAACTTGGCCCGCTCCTCTCAGCATCATGGTTAATTGTGCACCAAACCTCATCAGGGAATGCAGACTCAGACCACAAGATAATCGTGTGGATCTTTTGAAACATAGAATAATCTGACGTTGGTCCAGAAGAGTTCAGAATTGGGACAAAAACAGGCCGATGATGTGTCAGTTTTCTTTCATAAGTGCTTGCTGATGTGGGTTGTCTTAACTCGCTCAATGCCCAAAACGGTTTTTTTTTCATGTTTTTTAAGAATCCAGGCATTGAACCCTAGGTACAGCTTTTTGTATTAAAAAAAATAAATAAATGAAGTGGTAGGTCGAGAAGGGTCTGAAAATAGCGGCCGCTGCATGAGTGCATGAGGAGTGATTTTCTCAATGTGTCAAGTGTCATCACGCAATTTCTGTCATCTTAATTGGCGCTTCAGACAGTGAATGACGTTGATGTGATTTGATTTAGCTGCATTCTGCCCGGTTGGTGGAGCATTCTTCGTGCACATCTGCTTCGGTGTGCTTAACGTGTGCATATTTAGATGTTGCCTCTGATTTGATGTTGCCTCTTGTGCCAGGTCGCGACAACTGGAGCTTGAAGACAAACAGAGCATGTTGGAATTGGAGCTGAGGAAATACATGGACCTGAGTGGTGCGTACCTTCATTATTTACGTGCGTCTGCAAGCCATCATTGAAGAACAAAGGTGTCAAACTGGAGGCCCGCGGACCTGATATTTAAAATTGCTGGTATTTGCAAACTCCGCAGCCCTAGACAGGATATTGGGGTTAAAGCATGGCCACAAAATACTAAATTGTGACAATATTCTAATTTGTGGCCACGAAATGCATATAACATCTGGGTTATTAGCAAATGGAGCACACCTTGGCTAGAAACTGCAACACCGTGAACCCTTTCATGTGCTCCTAATTTCCTTATTTTAAAGTCTTTCTAGACTTCACTTAGCAAACACTTTTTTTATCCCCCCATATATAAAGTATAAAGCACTGAGCTTGACACAACTTGGTGCGACTATACGAGACTTAATGTTCGTCTGTGACTCCAGTTGTTTCTTCAGATTTTACGTCATGTATGAAAATAGATAACTTTGTTGACAGCACGGTGTGGGAAACTTAATATCATCTTTCGCCGGCACAAAGTCAGGATAATGGCTGGATTTCCAGATTAAAAGCAGCACTCGGCGATGGTGTAACTTTTGTTTTGGCTTCCGTGTGTCAGACAAGACAGCCGAGCAGCAGACGGAAGAGGATCGCGTCCTGCAGCAGATGATCGAAGTGGTGGACATGCGCGACTCGCTGGTGTCCTTCCTGGAGGAGAAGAGGCTGAAGGAGATCCAAGAGGAGCGAGAGGTGCTCTCCGTCATAGGGGCCAATCGCCAGTCCAAGGCGGGAGATCAGGTTCACTGGCAGTAAAAAAAAAAAATAAAAAAAACAAAACACTTCAGGCACTTTCACACTTAAAACCCAACACAGCAAAGCCAAAGAAGATTTGACACTGAGGGGCTGAATGAAATGGCTTCCGTCCGTGGTGGTGGTGGTGATGATGATTATGATGATGGTGATAATGATGCACAAACGGCGGATAATGATCGCCCAGCAAGGGACTTGACCTGGATTTGTCTGGTAAACACGCCGTCTCAACAAAGCAGCGTGAGATGACAGCCTTGCAGATGATGATGATGAGCCGCGTGGAGGCTTTGAAAATGTTCCCATTGTGTTTGCTTCTTATTTTATTGTTCACTCATTCGAGACAGTAGTAAGCCACACGCTTTGTTTGGTTTTTCTTTGTATAGTCAATAAACCTTGTGGGAGGGTGGAACTAAAAGGCTTTTCAGTTACTGGATTCGATGTATTCTCTCAGCATTTCATCACGTCGTAATGTCCAAAATCCAGCTAGGGATGCTGTTAGGTGGTCGGATTCATATAATCCAAAATGGTTTTTTTTTTGTTTTTGTTTTTTTTAAATTGACTAAAAAAGCCTTTTCCATTTTGTTGCCATCAAAATCCATTGTAATATTTTTTTTCTCTTTATTTTAAGCAACTTCATTTTTTTGAATCGCTGTAACAAAGTGCTGTACATAAGCTCGAAGAGAAAACACCATTGAAGTGAATAATAATACAAATAGTGAGAAGAATATTTTCTTTTGAAAATATAAATGCCACATTGGCAGTTCACATGGAGTTTGATTCCCTCTTGTTTTTGTACCTTTTTCCCCATGTACTTTCGTACATCTGAGAGTCTGTACCTTTTAATGTAAAGGTTGAGTTTGCAACAAACAAAAGAAACGGAACCTCCCCCCCCCCCTTAAACTGCAAGAGTTGTAATATTTTTTTCTTGTTATAGACAATTATTGTTTTATTATTCCACCAGTTTTTGTTTTGTTTTTTTCTCCATCAAAAGATTCAATAAAGGTCAGGACAGCCATACTACTTGTTTCCACATTCCAAAAATGCTAACTTTTGCAAATTTTACACTTTGCAAAAAACTTTGAGAAGACTGTATAGCATTCAACAAAAAGGTGCTCATCTTTCTCATTCGAACTTCCAACTTTGCTGCTCAATCAGAACATTTGGGGGACTTGGTTTCCACATTCCAAGAATCCCCACGTTCATCCAAATAGATTGTGGGTTTGCCTTTTCCTTCCATCGTTGCTTTCGAGACAAATAAATGTAACCGCTAACGATAACTATTCAAACAAAGTATGTGCCAGATAGACATTTCATACCATTTTCGTATAATGCTATAACTTTTAACTTACTCTTTTGATAGGGTGTCGATTGTTAAAAGTACAGTATCACCCCCCCCCACACACACACACAAAGCTTGAATCTTGTAGGATGACTTTTTCTGCGCTATTCTCCAGCATTCTTTTTTTTTTCTCACCCCCCCCCCCCACCCCACCTCACCCCAAAAAATTACACGACGACGATGTTTGAGATCATCAAGAAAATGTAAAGCTAAGACAAAGATAACTTAAGTAAACATGTGGAAAGAGTAGTTACCCTTAGTGTTAAATCATACATTTCCTGTGGCCGGTCACAGTTTGTGATCATACACAAGCCTCCACAACTATTCAGGCAAGAATTCACCCAAATAGAACTTGTGTGACCAAAGGATGTCAGCCAAAAGATGCTAAAAAGCTGCAACAAAATGTCATGATCCAGAGAAATTTAATAACGGATGACAGTCATTGACACGAATCAGTATGGAAAGGGTCATTCCTAAACCTTTCAGACTCCATATTGAAAAAAAATGGTGTGTTGTATTCATGTGGATCCAAACATGTTTTGGCAATAGTGTTCTACTGATAAAATGTATCTGGATCCAGATGACCTTATTTCACGCAATCACTCGCAAAATGAAATTGAATAAATTTGACATATTTTTTTTTCGCATTGAAAGCCATGATCCACAAATTGAGTAAGCGTGGAGCAGTACAACTTCGCAGGAGTGAAGAGCCTACAGAAATTACCCCAAAAGCACAGCGACAACTCCTAAAAGGTAACAAAAGAACCTGGGAATTCATCGAAAGAACTGCTGGCCTCCCTCAGTTAAGCTCAGGAACAGACTGAGAAAGAATGACAAACAAACCAAAGGCTCCTCTTACCTTTTCTAAAACATTTCCTGTGGACTGACAAGATCAAAGTGAACTTCTTGGAAGGTATGTGTCTCGTTACATCTGGCTTTATGGTAATTTGATGGTCTGGGGCTGATTTGCTTTTTCAGGATCTGGAAGAAACACATGAGCAAGTCAACTTCTGATGGGGGGGGGGGGGGGGGGAACAAAATGAAGGTGTTTGAAATGGCAGTTATCAACAATGCTTGGCCCAACCAAATCTGCTTAAGGGGCATGCACTTTTTCCACACAGGGTAGGTCCAGATTTTTTTTTTCCCTTCCTAATAACAAACCCCTTCCTATAAAACGTTTTTTTTTTGTATGTCTTTGTCTCATATTTCAATTTGTTTGATGATGGGAAATATTTTAAATGTGACAAAATTTAAACCGTAAGGAAGTCAACACTTCTTCACACCACAAATTATTTTTGCTGTTTCCAGTGTGTCACATAAACTGTAGTTTGTTCTAATCAAAATACACATTTGAACAACTTGAATTTGGTGAAATAACTCTATGGAATGCCATTCACTTCATTGACATTTCAAAAGAAGCTTTTTTTTTGTATGCTTTTTTTGCTTTTGCTTTGTGTGATTTGTTGATGTTCAAGTCGTGCTGTCCTGCGCTCATCATTGGAAGCGCGTTAATCTCCCATTATGTCAGCAACCAGTGGATTTAGCATCGACAATCAACTTACGTAACTGTGTGAGCACCAAAATAACTTCCTTTGTGTAAGACTTGTTTCACAGCCTGATTGATGAAAGAAAAAAAACGGACTCAACCCATCCATACATTGTAAATAGCACAGCCACCTTATATTTTGTATTTTTTATCTTGCATTCTGTACTGTGTACAGCTCTATTTTGTTCTGGAACATTTATTTGTGCATGCAATACTTTGTTTTTCTTTTTACCCCACCCCCCTTCCCCCTCCAATTCTGCTGCTGAAGACTGCAAATTTCCCCAGTGCGGGACAAATAAAGGTTTTCTTATTCTTATTCTTATTCTTATTGTTGCTTGGACGCTGGTCAGGATGCGGCAAAGTAGCGTCACTCGTCCTGAGCCAAATTATAGGCAAACGGCGCTTGATCCATGGAAATGTCCAAGGACACCCACTTTGATTCCTTTCTGTGACTCTGACAGTCTCCAACAAAGAAGAAAAAAAAGTTGACACCCCCCTCTTAGAACGCCAGATTTTTGTGATACAAAAATTGCAGATAAATCTTTCTAAATGAATTCCTGCATTGTGATTTATAACCTGAACAGCAGAAAAAAGAGAGAAACCTTTTTGAGATGTGAACTGAAAAAAGAAAAAAACGTTAATGCGCTGCAGATGTGTGCGCACTCTCTTCTTACTCGGGATATTGCCTCTAATTAAAACTCCCTCTGCCTTTTATTTTTTAATAAAGGTAATGCAATTCACCCCCCGATGCCGAGTAAGCTCCCTACGGCCTATGTGACAACAAAACTGTCCGGAAGGGTTAGCCTACTAGAACAACTGATCTTCATGTGGCCTAACCCAGAGGCACTGACTCTCATTTAACCTGAGTTTGAATATGATTGTTTCTTTCCATCAACACAGAAACCTCACCACAAGAGTATGCACACTTATATCATGGTTACAACATCCCAATTTTCTTGTCCACGTTACAGGTCACACTTAATGGTGCTAAATATTTTTGGAAATAATTTATCTTCGTATTACATCACAAAAAGCTGACTTTGACACAAACTGGGGTGTGTAAACTTTTGATATCACTGTACAGTATTTCTGTTGTAACTTGTTGATACTCTCAACTTCGTGGCTGCTTACTGTTTGATGGTGAGTTATTGTTGATTAGTTGTTGGGTGTCATCTTGCTCCCATGATGTCAAAATGTGAACTGAATGGGAAAAAACGAGGATGTGTTCTTCCATTTAGGGATCGAGCACTTATGAATTTCTGCGCGATGATAAAGCCAAGCAGGTTGAGCGAAAAGCTCTCACTTAAGGTCAGTCCAAGGTCCCCTGTAAAGGTTCGAGAGAATTTTAGATTCACCCCAAAAGCCCAATATCCCAAACCTTCATGGAGAAGCGAATGAGAATCATGGATAGATGTATATTTTTTTTTACTCAGAGCCAAGGTCGGTACTCATGATTGTTCAAGGACGCCGATAATTGGCAGGCAATATTCATTTGCAATAAAAGGGAAAATGTTGTTGACATTTTGAATGGAAACTCCAGCACTTAACTATCCATCCATTTTCTGATCCGCTTACCCTCATGAGGGTCACGGGCATGCCCATCCCAGCTGTCTTCGGGCAGTACGCGAGGGACACCCTGAACCGGTTGCCAGCCAATCGCAGTACACACAGAGACGAACAACCATCCACACTCACACTCATACCTTGGAACAATTTAAAGTGTTCAATCAGCCTGCCATGCATGTTTTTGGAATGTGGGAGGAAACCCACGCAGGCACAAAGAAAACATGAAAAACTCCACACAGGAAGGCATGAGGAGAATGCTCAAGTCCACACAGGAGGACCCGGGCCCTGATTCGAACCTTTGTCCCCTGCACAGTGGGAAAGACGTACTCACCACTAATGAACCGTGCTGTCTTGTATTCTTTTAGTCTTGTTTACATTTGTCACACAGTGTTTAAAATTCAACATTTTTCAATGTCCGTTTGGTCTAATTTTAGTGTGACTGCTTATCTCTGTTGTGTTCAAGTAAGGCCCCGCCTCTTCCTCCTCCTTCGTCCCCCTCCTCCAGGTACTGTATATGCACCATCCCTGTCATGCTTGTGTGTGCACACGGCGGGAGTGTCACAGCAGACCTACAGCAGCAACCCTCTTGGTGAGTGTTGTTACACACACACATACACACACATGGGTGGATAGATAGATAGGTCATGATGGTTCTATTTTGCGTTGAAATTTGAATAAATTACAGACATTAAAATAATTAAAAATGTGCTGATCATGTCAAAGTTTGCAATTACGTTTTAACAACGGGTGAACGTAGAGAGGTTGAAAAATGGATAATTGCGCCTGTTATGTTCTAATGAAGTGCTGTTGTCCCGGATTTTGCTGTCATTTTATGTTCTTGTCATTTGATTGTTTCCTCTGCATTTAGGCCACAAAAAAAAATGCTGCTCGTTGCATTGATGAGCTATTTTGAGATGACTTGCAAGTAAAAGAAATCCACGTAATATGTTTCATTTCAGTCTAATGCAAAATCCTGCACTGCTTATGAGCTGCAGGGTTGAACATCAACGGAAAACATATTGTGCATATATATATAATATATATTTGTACATATATATATATATATATACTGTACATATATATACACATATATATTTTAGAGGAAACATCTTACATAAGTTTTGTGTGAAGGTTTTGAGCGCATCAAGACTCTCTAATCCGTTATATAAGAGAATAGAGGACAGGAGAGCAAATTGGGTAACCTTCTCATTTCAAGTGCTCTTAATCCTCCTCTAATTCGTTTCCATGTCACATTCATGACGTTTGTCGAAAGATCCATTCCTACATCAAATATATTAAATGTGAACAGTTTTTTGAATTCTTATTCTTTATTATTCAACATACACCGTCAGTGGTTTTTACTAACCGTAATCTTGAATTTAAATGTTTTTTTTTAAATGATTTATTTTGGATTTTCTGTAAGACACAGAATCAACCCAATATTTTAGTGGTCCTCAGGGGGATGCAGAGGGTGAGGCCAAAGGGGTCTCTGCAAGGGGTCTGTGCATTTCAAAAGTTTGAGAACCCCTCGACAAGAGCATCCAAGTCACTGCATTTGGCATCAGATTCTAGGAAATTCCCCGGCCAAGAAATGAGTATGAAATGGCTACATTTATGAAGAACTCTCTTCTTTCGTGGGGTCAATGAAAAAGTCAAAAGTACACTGACTGTTTTAATAGTGATGTCGGGTAACCCCAGATGTTAGAGAAGACCTGCGCTAACGTGATGAACAAACGTGTGTGTTGATGCTTCCGCAGACAGTCTGAGAGGCGACCTTCATGCGCGTGCGCTTTCTCATACAATAATCCCAAAAGACTTTCCGTTTAGCGTCGTCTGCACATGAAGCTCGGGATTATCGCTGCAATCGCGCACGCTTCAACAGCCATCCTCCATTGCCCTGCGGCGCTTCTGCTTTGGCGCAACTGTTGTCTCGAGTGAGTCAAGTGACATTGTCGCTCTCTTTTGTATCGCCAAAGACATCCCAGCCGAGGCCCGCTGCAGACATGGGGCGTCAGGAAGCCGACAACTTGTGGAAAAAAGACACGCAAGACATTCAGGAGATTTTTGACTTCATGGAGGAGTTGGGATCGTAAGTGCACGTGTTCGTACTTACCAATGTTTGCCTTTTATTTTTTTTCATTTCAAATTTCTTGTGCCATGGCAAATATTTAACCGCACCACCAAACAAAAATAGACACATCGACAAACAACCATCCACGCTCACACTCACACGAGGGACAATTTAGAGTGTTCAATTAGCCTGCCATGCATGTTTTTGGAATGTGGGAGGAAACCGGAGTACCCGGAGAAAACCCACGCTGGCACGGGAGAGAACATGCAAACTCCACACAGGAAGGCCGGAGCCGGTATCGAACCCTGCTGCACCTCTGCAGTGTGAGGCCGACGTGCCGCCCCGCTTTTTACTCAATCTTTAAAAAAAGAAGTCATTGACATTTTGTCACATAAATTATTAATTTAAAATTAGATTTTTTTTTTAATGAGCAAAAATTATACCATACTAATACTCTTAACTCTACAGCGTACTGAATTGATTTTAGTGTAGTCGTTTCATTGACACAGAGTGAAGTGTCCTCATTTGTTTCCAGTCTTTCTGTTTGAGGCCCCCAGTGGAGAAAGTTTGTACATCTCTGCTCCATAACTCTAAGACCCGAAAGTAATGTTGGGGGAAGAGCGGCCTCCTCTTCACCGCGTGTTCGTTGAATTTCGGACGAGGAGAATGTTGGTAATCCAAATAAAGGCTGGAGGCGATGAACAGTTCCTTTGAAGGGTTTTAATTTATTTACTGCAGTTTACAAATCGATTCAGGCTCCTGAGGGGTCCAGATTTGAATCAGGAAGCGTAAGACAAACACATTCATGAGATTATATAGAAACAATATGATAATGAGAGGCGGGGAGGTACGCCTCTCATGCAAATCCCGGAAACAAAGAAAGTAACATGTCATCTGACCCGATGTGGCTGGAAGAAGTTGGGAGTGGTGAGGTGAGACCAGACCACCACTACCCACCATTTGGTGTGATGGCAAGTTCCAGACCCCCGCTGTGCATACATCCTGAGATAAGAGGTCTTCCCAGGGGGGCTTAACAGCAACCAGGGACTTCCCCAAGGTGCGGGGGACAACAGAAGACACTTGGGGGGCCGTTAATCAACCAAGGAGGAAGAAGACCAAATGTAACACGACATACGTTGTTTTAAGTGTGCAAACAGATGTCCAGGAAAGAGACTGGGATCAATAGTACTCATAGTAAGGCGCGATCCCTCAATAGCTGCAACACAGAAACCAGAGAAAACAGTTCCTCTTTGATGTTGGCATGTCCTCTGGAGGGGGGCCCTAAAAGTGGTGGGGGTGAGGGGGCACCAAAGGTGATTGTAATCACAGTAGGCAGGAAATACCTCCAACAACATTCTACATTCTTTGTTTCTTTCAAATCCAACTAACAGAGAGGAATAAGACCTTAACAGTAGCAAAGCAACATAAAGTGCAATGGACTTTTCTTCGAAAGCACAGCAATGAATTATTGTCAGGCTCTTTTTTCCTTGTTCTTTTTTTTTAATGCATGCAACTTGTCTGAACTGATCGCATGTCATGTCCCCATTTGAAGCCGTACGTCTGTCTTAGTCTTCAATGTGATTGAGTGTTTGAATGATTTGTCCGTTGGAGGCCAGACGACTCATTTGATGGGATTATGGCGACGAGGCCTACTTTACAGGCGATTTAGACAGTGGCTGTCGCAGGGCTTGTCTGGCCCGGCTGATGGCGTTGGGTTCGTCTGGCAGCCGAGGTTTCCATTAACAAAGACAACATATGGATCATTAAAGCCGTACCCAAGGTGTGTGATCTGCAGACGCTTACCAGGACCCAAAGTTTTTTTTGGGGGGGGGTGGAATACAATACTACTCAGGCAAAATCATGGTGCTGGAAATTGATCCAATTTCACTTCTTTGGTTAAAAAAAAAAAAAGGAAGAAGAAGAATACAGTATAATAATGACTGCAAATGGGACAAATGATTAATCATAAAACAAACTTTCACTTTTGAAGTCCTTTGCGCCTAGCTCCCTCTCCAAGCAGGAGATGGTGGGAGAAGGAATAAATGGCAGTAAAACAGGCCAAAATCCAGACACTCGTGGGCAAGACAGGACAAGAGGAAACTTGCACACTTCTTGTAGAGGTGGTTTAATTAACTATTAGCATGTAAAAAGAAATATCAAGCTTTAAACATTTCTACTGGGGTCATCACTCTAATTTCCATGTGCATGGCATTTCCGGATATTGGGACCTGAATAAAGAATACTCTAAAACCTGCAGACTTCTTGTTCGCTCTGGGAGTTGAAAGGACCCGCACATGTCAACATAGGAAGGGGCAAGCTATGTAAGATTGTTTGCGAAAGGAGCGAAAACCTGCCATCTCAAGTGGTTCGTGATCCAGTGTAAATTGGCCACTGTCAGGGGAATATGATCAAACTTTGTCGTCTTGCTACTGCGTTTTGTTTTACCTTTGTCTTTTAATGTTCAAAAAGCATGGGGCCGCAAATTTGTATTTTGCGGATCCAAATGAGCATTTTTTGTCACACACAATTTTTTCACCTTTAATTTCAAATTCGGGCCTCCGTAATTATTGTGTTGCTCATATTAAAACCATCGGTCGCACGTTGTTCAAAAATGTAATGCATCCATGTGTGGGTAAGGCTCACGTTGTCATCGAGCCATAACCCAAAGCAACATGCGCTGTGCCGCGTGCAAACGTGCTGAGGAGGCAACATGCTTGTTCACATGAGCTTTGCTTCTCCCGTTACGGTGGCGGAAAGTCAATCCAAAAGGGAGCGGATGCACTTGTCCTTTCCCATCGGGCCTCATCACAGGCTTCACAAACATCCACAGCCGCATCCGTTTGCATCCTTGGATGCAGATGGTCTCCAAGCCAGTCAAATGCGTCCTTTTACACTCGAAGCATCGCGCCCTCGTTGCGGACGAGTCTTTGTGTACAACATCATATTTAAGCTTTCCTTGGGATTGATTTCTCCCGAGTCCCGTTGGAAACCTCCAGGAGGATCATTGAAGGGAAATGAGCTGCGGTCACCGTGGAAACAGCATTTTACTGATGGGAATGTTGTTGTCGTGTGTTTGGCTCACCGCTCATCAAGCTGATTGGTGCAATACATTAAAATAATATCCGTTCACTAGTTGTGTGCTAGCTCCGATTCTAGCTTGAGTCGTTTGGATTTGGCATTCAGATGCAACTTTCAGCCCAAAGTGCAGTTCAACTGTGCATCCGTTGTTCTACTTTCTGTAAAAAAAAAACTTGGAAATGAAATGCAAGAGTAATGATCAACTACACAGTGAAAAATACAAGTGGAGTGAACTACATGTTCTCCAGTTGCAAAAATATTTGTTAAAATACATGATGTTAATATTATCAATCGTTTTATTTTTGTGATATATTGTGTTTTTGTAAGAGAGTAAAATGATCAGGCAAAAATATGTCAGGACAAAAATTGGGTGTAAAAGTACAGGAACATCGGCGCTTATACTGTACATTTGGGATTCTGCTATTTCGATTTAAACGCAGTAAATGTTAACAGCAGTTTTGTCATATTGGTATTTACATTTGAATTTACCAATGTTATTTTGGAGAGTGTGTATCATTTCATGACTGATTTCGATATTGTTAATCAACTCCACTTTGATCGCAAGCACTGCTTGTTTTCTTTTGTACCTAATTGACTTTACAAAATGCTATTCCGTTTCATATAAACGTCATTCCATAAATGGATCGTTTAGCGATTTTACATAATGCTTTTCATGAGCTGATTTTGAAGGACCTTTTCATTGGTTTGATGCAGTATGCAAAACAAAAATACTGTACGTAACATGACCAAATAAACAAATGAACCAGTTCCACCCTTGCTAGTGCACTTCTCCGACACATAATCGAGTTGGTAATGATGCGACAAACGAAGCAAAAACCGTGTTTAAACAAGAAAAGAAAAAAAAAAAAGAATGAAGATGCCTTCAAATGTGACCTTATTTCAAAATGTTGCAGCAGCCCAGTCACGGTGTCAAAGAAAATGCTGTGCCACCAATAAGGATTTAAAAACGATTTTTCTTTTCATTCTTATGATTGAAATCTTTTTATTGCACTGCGCGCTCTTTTCGTAATTTTAGTCAGCTGTCTTTAAAAGCAGAGCGAATGACTTGGAGGAGTGCACGCCTTCATGGAAGTGGGTCAGTGTCATGGAGGGGGGGGGTCCATCACGCCGGGTGTCAGCAAGTCAGCCAGTAGGCGAGCCTCATGAAGGTGCAGAGAAGCCTGTCGCGTCTTAAGTGGTCCAGTGTGTGACCTGCGGGGGACGGACGTTTCCGTTACGTCAGGCCCTAATCCGCCCGCTGGGACATCTATTCCCAGACGCGGCTCAACATCGCCGGGACACGTCACCACTCGTGTCCCCGACATGTGAACACTTCACACTCAGTACAAATGTTTTGCCATTGTACTTACCTGTGCTTGACTTCAGGATTTATTTTACTGACTGCTTTTTACTTTGACTGGCTGCAGTTGAAAACTGTTATCTTTACGCCTCCTTTGTCACGCATCACTTTTCGAATCTCAATGCTTGGAAAAAAGAATGAAACAGCGAGAGAGTCAACTGCTGTTGAGATTTTGATTGGCAGGTGGGGGTACAAAAAAAAAACCAGGCCTTTGGGTTTTTTTTGGCCTGTGGCGCTAACTGATCCTCCTTTAATCCTGTCCTCAGACGTGTCTCAGCAGCCATGTTTTGTATTTAATCATCACCAGAACTGCTTTTACATGTGTGTTGGGTGTCCGAGCGGTTCGGAAACTGCGGCAGGGATGTTTTTGTCTTTTATCATCTCTTTTGGGAAGCATTGTGTCCTACTTTTTCAGTCCAAAAGGTCATACATCATCATCATCAAGTATCTGTACTTAAGTTCAGAGTGTGAGTATTGATTTCACATCTGACAGTCCAAGCCCTTGAATTGAGTGCGGTCTGGACTATTCTAAAGACGGAAATATCAATGTTGGTCACATGAGCCACGTCGGGTGATAGGAAGAAAATGTCGAGCTCATCCTTTGTGTTTCTGTGCGTTCAACGAAACAGAGGGGCCTTCTCCGAGGTCTTCATGGTGAGGGAGAAGAAGACGGGAAGGACGTTCGCAATGAAGTGTGTGAAGAAGAAACAAACCGGGGACGTAACTTTGGAGAACGAGATGGCCGTGCTCAGGAGGTTCGTTGCGACGGCACGAGACTGAACGGTCAGGCAGTGTGCCGCATTCTAGAACAACGTTTCTTGAGTGCTCGACCGTCAGGCACTGTTTTTGCTGTGAAATCTGAATTGCCGATGTTGCAACGTCGCAGATAAAACGTCCAGTCAAAAATGGCATAGTGTATCACATGATCTTTCACCTCAAAGATTACATCTCCAGGTGAGATCCAGCCAGTTGCTACCAAGCCAAATTTTGACAGCACATGTCTATATATTGTGTTCATTGTTGGGTGGTCTATTTTTTGACCACTGTTTTAACATTGCACAAGAGCATTCGATTATTCATGAGCTTTTTGAATCCAAAATATTGATACATATTCATATGCACAGATGGACCTCCTGATTTTCGAATAAAGTAAGCAGTTGCATGCACATAATCAGATAAGCACCTCTAAAAATGGGTTCAAACCACTACTTGGAGGTTCCCTTTTTCTCACGTTAGAGGCAGAGCATGTTGAAACAGATAAGAAACAAATGAATCCAGAAATCGGGGCTAATTCTGCAGGAAAGTGTCCAGTGCTTTGTTCATTGCAATTTTCTGGTTTGTTCTCATTCACTCCCAAAGACATATTGATATGTCTTTTCACACTCCACACATTCAACCCCAGGTACTTATTTTTTTTTCCAATTTTTCCAAGACTTAGGGTAAAAAAAAAAAAAAGAAATGGGGTCTAGAATTGGCTGGTACTGAATGAGTTTTAATGCAGTCTTAAAGATGCTGTTGCTCTTTATATTAATAAAAGAACCGGATAAACAAGCATTCATTCATAACCGCTTTATCCTCCGGATAAACATTTGAATTCATAATTGTATGTACTCGTGGCTGAAAAGCAAAGTGTGGACAGTCTCTTGCAAGTGGAGACAGTGACTGGTGCGACCTTCGCCAACAGCCTCTCAAATATCTGCACTCTCATCCGTTTCCTCTCCTTGTATTCTTCGAATAGAATCTAGCTACAGCATTCAGGGCAATCCTATTCTTCTTGATATGTGTGCTTGGGTGTGAGACTATAATTTGTTCTCGATTGTCCACTTCAGTTACGTTCTCTGCGTCGCTTGGTGTGAGGGCGGGCCTTCAATATTTTTGTGAAATACTCTTGTATTTATATAGAGCTGTAGAAATGTTCTTAAATTTGCGATTTGTAGGATAAATTGGAGTAAAATGAACCTTTGTATTGTATTCTATAACCGTTTTCCATATTTGTTGTGTCCTTGAACAGAATCCAACATGAGAATGTGGTGGGGATGGAAGATTTCTATGAAAGTCAGACACATTTCTACCTGGTCATGCAGCTGTGAGTAGAAATTGCTCGAGCGGCGCACGCAAGTGGCACGAGTAGCAGTTGAAATATTGATGGACACTGTTGTTGTGGTTTCACCAGCGTGTCCGGCGGCGAGCTCTTTGACCGCATCCTGGACCGAGGTGTGTACTCCGAGATGGACGCCAGTCACGTGATCCAACAGGTGCTGCATGCCGTCAGCTACTTGCATCAAAATGGCATCGTGCATCGGGACCTTAAGGTACAACTTTGAAAACTAAATATGCACAAAATAAATCTCAGACGTGGCCACCGAGAAACATTTGTCGTATTTATTACGTCCGGAAAACATTCACAGCGCTTCACTTTATATTGTGACTGCCTTATTCCCCCCCAAAAAATGTCTTCCTAGGTTTCCCTCAAAATTCTACTCTAAAATTGACAGTGTTTTGTTATAACCGGTGGAAAAGGTGAAACCTTCTGAATACTTCCCAGATGCGCTGTATGTGACATCAATTAACTTCGCAAATGAGTAAACTTTTTAATAAATCACCTTTTCTATGATATATTAAAATATACATCTCACTGTTGTTGGGCAGAATCTTTGCATCTCCAAAACCATCACTTTTCAGACTAACAAAAAATATATATACAGTACTATTCTTTTTTTTTTTTTTTGAGCCGTAACATTACATTGCCAAATATAGCAAACCATTTTCAGCACTTTAGAGTGGTCAGAATTTTTTAAAACAAATAAATAAATAAACACCAGACGCATAATGGGGACTCAAAAAATATTAAATTGACCCAATTTGGACATATGAGGTTTCCGCCTGACATCATCAACATTTTGATATTTTCTGTGTGTGCAAAATGTGTTGCTTCATGCTCAAATGAAAGCCTAATACCACCTTTAACAAACCCTGGCAAAAAAACATTTGCGACATATAGAGATAAAGATACTGGATTTAGTTTGCTGCTTCCTCTTGTTTAGTACTCCCAACTGCCTGCAGTCACACACAAAAGCTCTTGAAATAAATAGTACTGTAATTAGTAATTATACTAATTTACCATACACATACACTTGAAAATGAATTTAATTAATCTCGAATTGTGGTATAATAACTGCTGAGATTTTGCTTATGTTAGCATGCTACCCAGTTAGCTGAGCAGTGGTGCACTGTCACTTAAAACGAAAGCCAAATGTCAATGTTTATCCTCTCAGCTGCTCCACATCATAATGACACTTTAAGCATCTTTTCATCGACATGACATGATGGTGCACATTTTGTCTGTGTGTAGCCGGAGAACATTCTGTACTACAGCCCAGAGGAGAACTCCAAGATCATGATCAGTGACTTTGGCTTGTCCAAGATGGTGGACAAGGATGTTATGTCCACTGCTTGTGGCACTCCAGGATATGTTGGTGAGGAAGTAATACAGCAATGATTTATTCTGATGCATCATTATTACTGTACAATTTTGCACCTGAGAGGAATTACCTGAAAGTGATACTCGAGCTAAAGTATCTGAACAGAAATTTTTTTGGTACAAAAAGTTAGTCACCATGGAGAATATTACTTGAGTGTAAGTGTTTTTTTTGTTTTTTTTAATATTTGATGTACTTAAACATTAAAAGTAATTTTTGAAAATAAAAGCGATTAAGTGTTCCCAAATACTTTTATTTGGGAACGTGAATGGTTAGAATTGTGATTGTTTTTACTTTAATCAGTCTCATTTTTATGTATTTAGTTCACTTCAGTGGTGTAGTTAAAGATGTGCATGTTGGCTGAAGAGCCAAGTTAGCTAGCACACGTTAGCCTGACCACACCACATTAACCATGACTGCAAATACACCCAAAAGTGTGTCACTTTTTTCTTGTTGCAACCACTACGGTGTTCACCGCTGTAGTTCGTACTGGTGGTCATCTGCTGCTGGAGATGTTGTCAGCAGCAGGTGCTTCCACCTAACGCTCTTTCTTTTGTGTTATGTCAGTACAGACATGACTATTCTTCCACTTTCTGCACTACAGTTCAGGCATTAAGTCAGTGAGCACTTTCTTTGGAATTTGTGTTGCAGTAACAAGGAATGTTTTTTCGGAAATGTTTCGGAGCAATACCGGAGTGTTGAGTAAAAGTGAAAGGTGCCAGTGGTATACTGTAATTAACAAAGTAAATCACAGACACATGAAAATGTGACAAGCATTTATTTGTTGTGATACAAGGCAAGACAGATTTGACTCCCAACTTGTTGAACATGTTTCACTCCTTGCAGCTCCTGAGGTCTTGGCACAGAAGCCTTACAGCAAGGCAGTGGACTGCTGGTCTATTGGAGTGATCACGTACATATTGTGAGTATCCAATCAAAGAGTCTTCCCGCAGGGCCAGTGAGAAGCGTACATGTCAACCAATTACTGTGCTGCGAAAACAGAATGAGTAGAAACGTATGGTGAGCAGATTCAACAAGTAATAACTAAATATGACAATCCACAATGAACATTGTTGGAACTTTTATTCAACAACTCTGTGACACGTGGGTGCGGACCAGTCGACCACAGGCCACGCTTTTAAAATGTGCTTTACAAACATAAATCTGATTGGATGGAATATCTAATGTCTTATACTGTATACAGTATATACACATACATACATACATGCAAATTATAGAGAGATTATCTTGGACTGGAATTGTGACTAGTCAGAATAAAGTTGTAGATCTCAAAGTAGAACTAGAGCTATTATTCTGAAATGGTGCAATGGCTGCCAGAAATATCCAGTTTTGCTGATAAGAGGGGCTTGCCAATCTCCCAAATATTGTCTGCCGATTAATGCTAATGTCAATCTCCACGATGTGTTGTTCCAGACTGTGCGGCTATCCTCCTTTCTACGAAGAGAGCGAGACGCGCCTCTTCTCCAAGATCATGAAGGCGCAGTACGAGTTCGACTCGCCCTTCTGGGATGATATTTCCGAATCGGGTAAGAGCAGCCAAGGCTCACGTGAGCGCCACTGTCTCTTGTCTCTTACCTTTCCCCTCACGTCACCGCCGTTTTGATCAATGCAGCCAAAGACTTCATCCGAAACATGATGCAGAAGAATCCCCTCATGCGCTACACCACTGAGCAAGCACTCAGGCACCCCTGGTGAGTGGAAGCCTTCGTGTCAACGCCTCTTTTCAAACCCTTACCCCGGATCTAAACCTAATTTGACTTCATTGGAAACCCAAACTATTTTGGAATGAATAAATAAATGTAAAATAATGACAATGTCTGTAACTTGAAAGCCTATTTTAAACACCCTAGGTCAAATGTTCCTGTTCCATTGACAGATCATTTTGCTTGAGTTAAATAATATTGTACATATTTCATGGCGTTACTTTTTTCTTTTCTTTTTTTTTTTACACCTAATTTTTGGCCATTTCGTCACAAAGATGCACAGTGAAGAGGAGCAGTCACGACGGGATGAAAGATGAATCGCTGCCTCGAAAATACATTTGTGTTCCGTGCTTTTCTAGGATCATCGGAAAGACGGCCCGCAGCCAGGACATCTACTATTCAGTCAGCGTGCAGATCCAAAAGAACTTTGCCAAGTCCAAGTGGAAGGTCAGTGCAGGCTGATTTGCTTCTTTTGATTAGCTAAATCCATTGAGGACCGGCCGTTTGCACTCAATAAATTGGTTGACTGCCTAAATCCTCGATGATTAAGGGCAGTTGAATAGAGCTTGTTTTGTAATCAAGGTTGCTGACGGAGGCTTTTCATGAGCATTTCTCTCTTACCGAGGGATGACCAATACCACTTTCATTTTTTTCCTTGCCCGATATCAGTATGAGTCCTCAAACCTTCAGTAGTAACCCAATGCCGAGTACAGAAACCACTCATACTTGTGACATTTTTTTTTTAACCAATGACAGATCCTTTTGAATAATATATAGAAACTAATGGCAATTGTCTATTCTCTTTTTTTGTTCGTGAAATCCATACTTGTTTTAAATTTAAATGAATAAATATACAAAACGAATTACAGAAAAAATCCCAATCAAAATATGCGTGTGCCAAAGGTACAGTCCTGGTGGAGTAATGCACCTTGTGAATTGTTGTTGTACAAACCGAAAGTTAATTGCCATGACTACCTTTCTTCTTTCTGGCGGAACTGGTTCTTCCTTGTCTTCTTCTTCTTCTTCTAAAGGAGACGAAGAACTAACAACTTCCGCCAAAAAGAAGATCGCAAATAAAAACCCGCGAAGGAGTGATGCCGCGAAAACGGAACCGCAAAGTAGCGAGGGAACACTGCGCTTTAACGACTACCGTTTAACCAGCAAAACAAGTTTGTCATCTCGGTCTGAAAGCACCGTTTAATTCAACTGCGGTATTTCAGTTTGAACACTTGGGTGGCGCCCACATAATGACGTACATGTTGAAGGAGAATAACAACTGAATTCATGCGGTGTATTCATGTAACATTTATAACGGACTTATTTTGAGCCTATTCTGCAGACATGGCCACAGCATTCGTGAGCGGAGAAAACGTGTTGATTTTTAATGATTTTAAAACCTTTTCTTCAATGTCCAACAATTAATCAACTAATCGACAGCTAATCAGATATAAAATTAATCACTATTTTTTAGATAATCGCTGTATTGTTAGAGCCATTGTTGAATTTAAAATTGGCTATATCCTCCAATTTCAGCTGCTCAACAACAAATAAAACAAACGACATTTCTGTAGTACCCCATGAATTGATTATATCAACAATCATTAATATTTTGGTAAATTTTCTGACGGATGTTTCTGGCCACACCAGTGAGTCATCATAATCAATTTATGTGTGTGCATTTTCTGCAATGTGATTTTGAAATAGACCTCTTTTTCAATAAAGGGATGGAAATTCATATTTTGTATCCAATCCATCAATGAATTGAAAAAAAATCATCACCAGATTAATCACTGATTAAAATAAATGAATTGTTTTTAATCATTTCAATTTGGCTGGTGTGTTCAATCAAATGTACAAGAATTGTAGATTTTCTTTCACTTTACTGAGACTTGAAATGTGGACGTGTGGTACGGTGACAGCAAGCCTTCAACGCCGCCGTGGCCATCAACCACATGAAGAAACTACAGCTGGCGCACGCCGCGGCCGAGCAGGTCCCCAAGGCCGCTCAGATCCCGAACATCCACCTGGTCAAGGCATCCACCCCGGTCTCACAGCGCAAGCGTCTCGATGTGCACGGCGACCTGGAGACCGAAGGAAAAATAGCGTCCCCGAACCACATGAGGCTGCCCGCCAGCCACGTGGACCTCAAGTGCCACTTCTACCCACTGAAGACCAGCCACAGCACTCCGCACGCGCCCTCCATCGCTGAGACGGGGAAGAACGTCTACCATTCAGAGCCCGCCAACCTCAACGGGTACGTATCCGCTTCAGGCCGCCAGGCCAACGCTGTGAGCTCACCCGGCGCTATCTCTCTCTCTTTTTTTTTTTTTTCCAGCTGTGGCAAAAACAGAAACGGAAAGATCCTTCAGACCAGCGTTTGCTCCGTCATGTGAAGCTTGGATCAAGTTTACTTTGAGAAAAAGTACTCTCTTCTTGGTAGGTGATGAATTAATTTCACTTTCATACTGACAAACAACATGGCCGACTGATTCTCAACCACTGTGCGGTGACGTGAGTGGCCATCAAGTGTGCTGCCGGAAATAAGCCAATTTCATTTCATTTTCACGAAAATATTTTCTCCAAAATTAAATGCGTTTTGACGAGATAAAACTTCTCGTGTGTCCTATTCTTTGACCTCTTGTGGTACGCAAAAGAATTAGAATCAAATGTGTAACTGGTACAAAATCTAAAAAGAAGTGAACCTTTGCAAACTCTCTTGCTCTGAATGATGGATGACACTGAGCGCCTTTGCTCTCTCTGCAGGTCGCGTTGCTGCGCTGTGCAGCCGAGCAGCATGTTTTATGTCTACAGCGCCATCTGGTGCTGACAATCGGAAGCGGTTGATTTTCTGCCTGACCTCAGACGTCTGCATCTGCAAGGGCTCCGCTGCAGCCAGTGGGCCACATTTGTCACATTGATGTCGTCATTTAGTTACGAAAGTGCCGAGGAGGCTTCCCGCAAAGATCAAGAGTAAGCAGCAGACATTTGCACGAAATGCACCCAAATGTCTTGATTTGACATGGCGATCAAAGAGCAATATGATGGTTTGCTCTACTTTGCTACCGGAGCTCTTGCGCATCATCTCAAGAGTTTGGTGAAAAATATTACGCAACCAAACGTGCTATTGTGGTCTAATTAGTGCGATCACGGAATATATTAGAGGAGAAAAAGCAAGCACATCTACTGTTCAGAGATTGTTTGTGGAGCTGTTTTTGTCAGCATGCTTTTGGTCTCTGTTATTTTTGTTTTATTTCTTGAAGCAGTAATATGTATATATTTCACTGTCATATGTGTGTGGAAGTGATGCCTCCATGAAGTGTTCATGATATAGAGCCCCTTGAAATGGTTTTGTTTGGCCAAATGAATCACCATTTGGAGTGATTTTTGCAGGTGCCACAATTAATCGATAATTCTCGATTAAGTAACAATTATTTTGATCATTAATTGCTGGGAGACCTTGTTTAACCCAAAAATCACTTGATAGTTTGGGCCGGGGCGTCGCCGACGGTCCGCAATCCGCCGGTTGCGTGACGCGGTGTGTGACAGGGCTGCCTTGGTCTCCCTCCACACTCGATGGGCCCTTCGCAGGTGGAGCTGCACAGAAGGGATCTCCACTTGCCCCTCCTGAGATGGGAATAGCGGAGTTTGGTAAACATAGGCAGACATGAATAAAAAGCGACCAATACCTGATCAAACCAGAGTGTTGTGCGCGTACTCCACCCCGGGCAGATGGACAGCCCAAGACGATGGAGATAGCACCACAGAGCCTCAATCCAACAGGCAGACGAGGCGGATGATTTCCTGTATTCACAAACTGATCAGATTTTGCAAACATTTTCGTCCTGTTGAAAATGTAACATCTGTTGCCTCAGTGGCACCCCCTGGATTTCTTTCGGGAAATTTGAGTGGACGAAACCACTTTGTAGCAGCATGAAATTCACAAGGCACATCTACTTCAAGTAGATGCATAAAAAACAGAGGTCATGTTGGAAAAAGACAAAGTGTTGCCTGCCATTTGGGAATCATTTAGGCCATTTCCTCTAAGAAAAAAAAACTTTTTTTTTTTTTTCAATTGCTGCCAAATTTGAATCATGTAAAAGGGTTGTAAAGGGTGGAAATGTTCCTGTAATTTTAAATGGGGGAATTTAGGAAATATTCCATGTCGGAAACTTTCCATTCGAATTGAGTGTAATTCATGGAAATTACACTCATGTTAAATTCCAACAGAAATAAAATCATTTTGGGGCCTCAGAAGCGGACATGCAAATTAGATAGTGCCCTCTGCCCACATGTCGGTGCAATACACAACCTAATGGCTCCATTTTATTCTTCCACTTCATTCGATGTTTCGTTTTTCACGTTTGCGAACTGTGGAACTGTTTTAGTTTTCATCATGGCAAGTTTGGCTCCCCATAAAACTGGAACCTCTCTTGACTCAGCATCTTTGAACATAAAAACTGTGATGATTTCTGTCTTTATTTTTTCTTTTGACAATTATTACTTGCCTACGCTTTTGTCAATCTGTTATTGTATTGTATGTTATATATGTTCAATAAACAAACAAATCTCCAAGTTGGAGCAGATGTCTCCCGTGCGTTGAGCTGCCTGAAATTACTCGGCTTCTAACATAAAAATAGCTGTAAATGCTTTTCAATGTTGTACTTTTGATTTTGTGGAGCACATTGAGTTACCTTGTATATGAAATGCACTACAGCTATACAAATAAAGCTGCCTTGCCCTATAGTCAAAAAGCACCGTTATTTTTGTATTTTATCATCCGTGGTGCGATTTTAACATTTGACTGTAAATTTCAAAACCTACTTTTCATTTGTCTCTTTTCTCTTGCACACATTTTATTTGTAACCTCTGCTGTATGAGTGCCAGAAAAAAAAGAACAACCTGGTGCAGCCACACGCTGCTTATTCAAGCAGCAGGAGGCATAAAAAAACAAATGGAACAAAGGTCTTCAAACAAGCTCAACCTCCCCCCCCCCCCCCCCCCTTGGTGGTGATTAACATCAATTTCTAAAACTGCCTCAAACTTCACGGCTGGCACAGTTAAAACACCATTTCCAGAAATATGTGTTGATATTTGCTTGCTGGCCTCGGGGGAAGGTCGGACGAGACTTAGGCTGCATTTTGTCTCGTGTGGAGTGGCAGGAAATATGTTAGAGAGTGATATTGTGTTTTCAAAGCATCTTTGTAACATTATGAAAGGCCGTCAAGTTACTCATGTACAGTGGTTAGGGCTAGCACGTCCTTCTCTGCTGGCCTACTGTCAGAAGCACTCACCTGCAGTACATTTACATCTTATGTGAAATTATATTCTGTTATCTTCATTTCATAGCATCTGTCTTGCTTTTTTTTTTGCCATATTTCAGCTTCTGTTTTTTTGTGTGTTTGTTTTCAGTTTTGGTTTCATCCATTCATTTAAACATTTTCGAATCATTTTCTTATCCTCACAAGCTGGAGTCTAGTTTTGGTTTTAGATTCACCAATTTCATTGGCAAACGTCTTTGCGACCATTTATGACAAGGGTCTTCCATCCTTATTTTTTTTTGGGGGGGGGGGGGGGGCGGCACGTATCCCCATTTGAGTCAGGAGTGTTGCAGCAGGCAGAGATGGAAAACATCCAGGAAGCTTGCCCCCGAGGAAGAGGATTGTAGTCCGCTCCAATCTTGAACAAACCCTATACAGTATACGCTCAAAATCACAGGTGTCAAACAAAAAGCCCGTGGGCCAGATCTGGCCCGCCACGTCATTTTATGTGGCCCGCGAAAGCAAATCAAACATGCTCACTTCCATGATGCTTGCTAAAATCTCTACCGAAATTAAAAATAAGACATATTGTAACCATTTTCTTGTAACCAAACCTCTCATTACAATAAATTAAACCATAACACAGTATAGCGTTATGTTAAAAAACGCTTACAATAACAATACAACACTTAATTGTTTAAATGCGCTTTTTTTCAGCTAGTGGTGTGCCGCAAGATTTTTTTCAATGAAAGAAATGTACCTTAGCTCGAAAAAGATTGAAAAACACTGACTTAAACAATAGTTGAATAAATCGTTATCATTTACTTTTTTAATTTAGTTTCAGTCATAGCGGCCCTCCAAGGGAAATGGTAACTAAAATGTGGCCCACGACAAAAATGAGTTTGACACCCCTGCTCTAAATATTTGCTAATCAGCATCTCAGGTAAGTTCGATGTATCTTATTTGAAGTTTAGGTTGATGTTTTTGTCATTATATTGTGAAGTGTTCCAAATTGATATTGTAGTGCAGCGGTTTGCAGTTGTTTCTTGCTGGAGTAATAATGGCATTCATCCCAAATATACCAAGTGCCTCTCTGTCTGTTAGGATACACATTGTTATATTGTAAAACTGTGACGTGATAGTTGTGCTATTAAGTGCTGGATTAGGTCACTCAGGTACCCAGTGAAGGCCCAGGTCTGAAATGCACCACTTGCCACTGCTCCAATGTTGTACAACTGTCAACAAAGGCACTAGTGTCCTTGGGTGTTTTGAAAGGCGCTTATAAATAAAATGTATTATTATTATTATTAGTATTGCATTCATGGGTGTTTGCAGCTGCCATTTCTGCTCGAAGTGGATTGGTGAGTGCCATGCAGATGCGGACAACGTGGACTCCAGTCACTGTCGTGATGACACGACAGACGAGATGTGGAAGGTGACCTCATGAGGTCGAGTGGTGAGAAATGACATCAAACGTCTCTGTGACAAAGATCAGACACATTTCGCAAGTCAGCCTGATGACACTCACCACGGCCTGAACCAGGTCGAAGGTTTTGGCCGTGAGACGCTTCCCGCTCACAGAGTGGAGCGGCTGCACATTGCTTGGTTTGATTACTTTGTTTGGGAGGATCAATGATTCGTGGAACATGATGAAATCATCAAAATATTTCTCAATTAATGCAGTGCCATGAGTGGAAAGCAACGGTTTCTGTAGTTAATGCATACATGGATCAGTCATTCATGTATGGACTTAAGTTAGCTTGTATTCATTTGGCATGCATCATGACACACAATTACACTGGTCAACAAATGTCTTTTTTTTTTTTTAATCGGACAAGCAAAAACATACTTTGTATATGATTTTTTTTTTCCGTGCTGATTCCGAATATCCCTTCGTTTTTATCTAGCACAACAGTTTAAAATAATAATAATAATGTAGCAATAATAGAATATCTAAAATAGAAATGGATTTTGTAATGTTTGTTTGTTTCAGAAACAGGTGGATTTCCCCCCCCCCCCCCCCCCCTCCGAAACGACTGTTATAAACGCACGGTGAAATCCATATTGCCCAGGTCAAACATTAAAAAACAAAAATGAAAATATCACCAAAACCTGATATGCTAGAAAAAAAACATAAAAAATTGAATCAGTGTCAAAATACTGTAAGTGTAGGGACACATAAAGCTATCTGTGATTAAAATTTGACCAGTGTTATCTTTTTGAAACCTGCAGGGGTTTTTTTGTCTCTCAGAACACTTTGCCCTTTCACCCGAAATCTCCAACAACAGCTGCTCATGAATATGAATTGGGTAGCCCCTGTGGGAGTCGGCCGCTTTTCCCCTCGCATAAAAAGCTCACAATCTGCCATGGAGTGTGCCTGTGGTGCCTGATTGGGTCTAACCGGCAACAACACAACACCAGGAAGGGTCTTTCGCTGTAAGTGCCTGCTCGTAGTTATGTGTCATGATGGACTGGAACAAACCGACTCTGTTGCCTTGGCTACCAAAAGACCACGTATGCAGTTTTAGGTCGGGCTGATTCTCAGCATTTTGACACATTCTGAAAATGGCTTGCTCTGTCTGGTGATGATGATCTGCCTGCATGATTTCTACATGTAATAAGTATCGGTATCCCGGTATCGGCCCTGAAGAAAACTTATCAGTCTATCTCAAATGCAGTTGTTGGAGGAGATGATCCCGTTTGTCAAGGAGATGCGGCACCAGAGTGCCGGACGGGGTCTGCTGAAGATCTACATGCTGGGCTCCGCTCTGGTGGCGCTGGGAGTGCTGGGAGGACTGCTGGAGATGGCCTTGCTGCCGTTCTCGGAGCAGCAGGGCGCTGGGGAAGACGGTGCGGCGGAAGTGCTCGCAAAGGCCAAGAAACAGGTGTGCCCCAGGTCCCACACCGCACTGCTTTGCAGTCCAAACCTCTGGCAATGGTCACTCTGAGAAACTGGGCCAACTGCCTGCACGCCTCCTGGGAAATGGACCTCTGTCCCGCTCGTGGTCCTCAGCCTGCTTGATCACCAAATAAAGTCGTTTTTGTGTGTTTTGTCACAAATTGTCCTTTATGGCAGTGGTACTTAGGAGTACAATTTTGTCATTGAATGATTCTTAGTTGTTGTACTTGTAGCGTTTTTTTCAGGGATGTGTATGTTACTTGAGTAGTGATTTTTCGAACACCATTTTACAGGCCAACGTCGGCAGGGGCGCGCCCAACGAGATGTACAATATTACAGAAATGACAATTACATTTTGAATGAACGCTGTAAAATCATGAATAGCCCAACTGTGTACAATTTACAGTATTATTTTGTAAATGACTTGACCATTCACAAATGACATTTTTAAAAATATGTCAAGTGACAGGCTGAAGATCCATATCTCCAAAAGGAGAATTCAAAGGAGAAACAGTAAGAGTGGCATGGCCCAACCTGAAGGTACACTACTCACAAAAAGTTTGGGATTTTTGGGTGAAATTTCAGGACCAGCTTAAAATGCATTCGAAGCTTTACAGGTGAATTTAATGTGACTTTCTCAAAGCTTTTCAGTGCACATGTCCAACTGTTAAATGTTTCAGGACTTTTTGCACATGTCGCGGCTCTCTAACGGGGAGTTTAACGGAAACATTGCCAGTTGTTTGATCCTTGAATCGACCAATAAATGTCCTGATTCAATTAGGGCTGGTGTTTAATTGGTCGTCCTCGTCATGCTGTTCACATTTTGGCATCATGAGACCAAGACGACACCTAAAAATGGATCATCAGTACCTTGCCATTGTGATGCTTCAAACAGGACGTTCTCAGACGGAAGTGGCCACTGAGCTTAAAGTGTCAGAGTGTGTCATCAGCAGGTTGCAACAGAGCTACTGAGAGACTGGAAGAGTCACCGAAAGGTGTAGACGTGGACGTCCTTTGGCCACGTCCCATGCTGATGACCCTGCATTGTGAACAATGCCCTGAGAAACCAGATGATGAATGCCACTCAATGAGAAGTTGAAATGTTTTGTTGTGGTCTACCCACCGTTGTTGTTAACTTTTGTTTCAATGAATTGTTTGAGATGAAGAAATCCCCAGCGCATCCTTGTGTTTAAATGTTCTACTTTCATGATATGATATCACGGTAGCGTGAACTGTTTACATTTTCCATACATTTTGCCTGAAAGTCCAATAGCCTGAAATGTTGTGGTTAGGCACAGGGGTTTGCCTAACCAGTCTATATGTGTTTTGTGGACTTGAAAAAGGCATTTGACCGTGTCCTTCGGGGAGTTCTGTACGACCACATTGCCGGTTGGACTCCGCCATAGCTACATTTTGTCACTGATTCTGTTCATAACCTTTATGGACAGAATATTCTAGGGCAGGGGTCGGCAACCCAAAATGTTGAAAGAGCCATATAGGACAAAAAACAAAACAAAAAACAAATATGTCTGGAGCTGCAAAAAAATAAAAGCCTTCTATAAAACTTACAATGAAGGAAACACATGCTGTATGTATGTAGGAGACTGGACTGTCTCACAATTGCTTATGTTACTCATTCCTTTGTTGTGTGTTCACAAACGCCCCCATAGAAATTATTTTGTGATTTCCTCACTTAATTTTTTTGTTTTGGTGCCTTATTTTTGCTTTTCTTAGTGTCAGTGAGGTGATCATTAATTTCCGTTTTTTGCAGGCTGTCTTTGAACGCCTCTCGAGTCGAATGAGAAGAGGCAAGGCACGGAGTCGGATGTAGACGTGTCTGTGTTTGTCGAGACTGTTAAAAGCATAAATTAAGTGTACGTTTTAAAAACCCAAGACCACAGCTCTCCTTTTTCGGAGCTGCAACATGTATCTATATCCAGTGGTGTAGTGGGGATTTTTTAAGTGGGTGTACGCGATTCTGGGATGTTCTATATATACATACAGAACATCAATCATAGGCTACAACACCAGTTGAACTAACGTTAAATTGAATGTTTTACTACTCCAAAATAATCACAGGCCAACGTTATTAAGCATAACTTGCATTAGAACAATGATCAACAAACATTTCAATAACCCGCACACAGTGCAGGGCTAAAACCGAAATAAAAATTGAATGTGGCGTCGGGAGAAGTGGGTGGACGGCGTACCCCCGCATACCACGCCCACTACACCCCTGTCTATATCTATTTGAGCTATATTAGCCTACTATCAAAATCTTTTTCCATTTTCAAACTTTTTTTATAAGCTCCAGGGAGCCACTAGATGTCGCTAAAGAGCCGCATGCGGCTCTGGAGCCGCGTGTTGCCGACCCCGGCTTCTAGGGGGAGCCGAGAGGCTGAGGTGGTCCGGTTAAGTGTCCTCAGTATTGCATCTGTGCTTTTTGCCAAGGATGAGGTACTGTTGGCTTCATCAAGCGGCAATTGCCAAGTCTCATTGGAGTGGTCTCAATATCCGTAAGGAGCTGAGCTGAAAGGCGAAGCTCTTCATTTATCAGCCAATTCACATTCCGACCCTCACCTATGGTCACAACCCACAGCTCTTTACCGAAAAGAACAAGATCGCGGTTACAAGCGGCCAAAAGTAGTTTCCTCGGCAGAGTGTCTGGGCTCTCCCTTAGAGATAGGGTGAGAAGCTGCATCTTCCGGGAGAGACTCCGAGTCAAGCCATTGTTTCCTCCATATTGAGAGGAACCAAAAGAGGTGGCTCAGGCGTCAGGTTACGACGCCTCCTGAAGACCTCCCTGGTGAGGTGTTCGGGCATGGAGGCCCGAGGGAAACTATGTCTCCCGGTTAGCCTGGGAGCACCTCAGGATCCTCACGGATAACTTGGATGAAGTGCCTGGGGAGAGTGAAGTCTGTGCTTCCCTGCTTAAGCCGCTGCCCGCAACCCAAACTTGGACGAAATCAAGTAAATGGAGGGACAAAGTTGGTCATGATAGTGGTACTTAATTTGGACAGACACATATATTTTTTTCAGGTGCTACCACATAACTTCAAAGCAGCACCGAAGTGGATGTAATTCTAGTGGTGAACATTGGCTGCAGCAGTGATCTCAGTCGCTTGAAAAATTCGACTTCCGCCCCATCTGGCGGATGTGGCGTCACGGGTACGCAGCCACGGTGTTTACAAATGCGGAGTCCTGAAACGCAGCTGCAAGTTCACGTCGTAAAAATCCATCAACTTGCCCTGCGTGTGAATGAGTGTCTTGAAACGAGCGGACCTTATTGGAACGCGTGATGGCGGATCCTGCTGTGGCATCAGGAGCGTCGCTGGCTGCTGGCGCGGTGAGAACGACTCCAATGCGGCCGACAGACGAGAGAGCGAGCTTGCAGGCTAAGCTAACCTTCGACGTACATGCAACATATTTGGCTTCATGAAGCACTCGCGCTTAGTCGCCATTTACTGTAAAGTTGTGCTCAATTAAATTGCCATTTTTGACCTGACCCTGTGAAGAATTGTCCAAGTAAATGTGTAAAATGGGCAGTTTTTCCCCCTCTGTGTGGTCTGTTATCATCACATATTAAAATCAATTAGCGCGCTATGTCATGGAATTAGCCACAGCGTTCGAATAATAAACCTTTGTACTGTATTCCTGAACCATCTTTAAAGTTCGACTCAAGTTACACTTACTCTGAACTGCTTATTTTCGAGTAATAGTGTATATGGAGCTCGCCGTTGTTCATATCCTTTGCAATTTTAACCGGTGGTTCACTTTCTTTTGTTGTTTGGGTTTTACATGAATGCCGTTCAAAAATACGATCTTGGTGTCACGTATTCCTTCTACGTGGCATGTCATGTCATCGCTTTGAATACAAAATAAAAAACAAATTTATGTGGGGGAACTGTCACACTTGGTTTGATGCAAGATATCGAAGTGATAAGAAGAACCAAGGGCAGCCCTGAAAGTGTTCGGCGGCTATAATTTGTGGTATATTTACAGTTGGAAAATACTCATTTTGGAGGAACATTTTCAAATGAAGACGTCAGTTACTTGCAATTTTTGTTATTCGCAGCTTGCCTGCAACGCAAAATATTTCAGTTCTTAAAACTGTGGCAGACAGCTCAAGTGAAACATTGTCACAGCGTCGCTTACCTCTTTTTACTCTGGACTGTCTTTTTAAAAAGTAAGGGCCAGGTCCCTTTTTTTAATGATGAGAAATGTTTCCAGAGAGCGTTGGCATCGATGTTTACTCCTACTGCACCCAGTCAGTCTGGTAGGCTGTTTCATTGTCATAATATCGAAGCACTTTTACCAAAGTATGAATGCAGAGTTACAGTATCAGCACTCATACTGACTATAATATACATTGTATTCTTTATTATTAATGCTGTAAAGCTGCCAATCTGATGTTAAGGGTGCAATGCTGTTATTTAGATAGGTTTGTTTTAATTTATATTATTAATTTATTTTTTTTAGTCGATGCACGTAGTCATTTTATTAGCAGGTATTTAAGAATAACAGTAAAGCAAGTATAGTCTTGATTAATCTAACAGTGAATGTATTTGCTTTGCCTTCCCAGCGTGCAGTTGGCAATAAAGCCGCTAGCAGCCCAGTGGAGAACTACCATCTGGCTCGACGGCGGACTCTGCAAGTGGTGGTGAGCGCCCTCCTGACAGAATGTGGCTTCGACTGCGCCGAAAAAGCAGCGGTGGAAACGCTCACCGAGATGATGCAGAGTTGTACGTCCCCATCGGAAACTCCGAAAGTCATTCCACTACATCTTGTCCATTTGTTATTAGAAATGTTCCAAAGAAGATCTTTTTGTTTGCAGGATAAATAATACACACACACATATGTTTTTTTTTTGCTTTCCCCCAGATATAACAGAAATTGGTCGCTGTGCTAAGTCGTATTGTGAACACACAGCCAGAAGCGTTCCAACTCTCTCTGACACTGTGGTGACACTTATTGAAATGGGTGAGTCGTGTGACACGTATTACTCATTCACATGCAGACAGGTATAATTTAAATTCTGTGGGCTGTGTTTGTTTGCCTTCAGGATTCAATGTTGAGACACTGCCCGTTTACGCCAAACGCTCCCAGAGGATGGTCATCACTGCACGTGAGAAGCCTTGTTGTCATCTGTAGATTTGAACAGCTTGAGTGAAAATGTGCCGCATGTGTTGACTTTCAGCTCCAGTCACCAACCATCCAATGACTCCCAAAGCGCTGTCGGCGGGACAAAAGCGCACTCACCCGCCTCACATCCCCAGCCACTATCCAGAGTTCCCTGACCCACACACCTACATCAAAACTCCCGTGAGTCAAAAGTCACATTCTCAGAAACAATGAAAAAACACATTTCTTAGCGGGCGGCCCGGTAGTCCAGTGGTTAGCACGTCGGCTTCACAGTGCAGAGGTACCGGGTTCGATCCCAGCTCCGGCCTCCCTGTGTGGAGTTTGCATGTTCTCCCCGGGCTTGCGTGGGTTTTCTCCGGGTGCTCCGGTTTCCTCCCACATTGCATGGCAGGCTCGTTGGGCACTGTCCCTAGGTGTGAGTGTGGGCGTGGATATTGGCTGGCGAATTCATGTCCCCCGCCTACTGCCCGAAGACTGCTGGGATAGTTAGTGAGGATCAAGCGGTTCGGAAAATGGATGGATGGACATTTCTTAGCTAATTTATTGGCACTGTTTTATTGGAATTGTGCCACTGAAATAAATATGACAGGTAGTTATATTATTGCGCAATTTTTTTTTTCTATTAAAAAAAAATTGGTGAGGGGGGAAACAATGGACGACAATTGGAATTTGTGTACTTATGATGAAAAAAATATTTGAAGGCCACATCACCCAGCCCTACCGTAAAGTCCAAAAAGTTGCAGTAATGCATGCAGTGGCTCTTGTGAGCTTCTTGACCTTGAGCCGCCCTCCATTGATATGACCGGCCCGCGTTGTCCTCTTTGCAGACATTTCGGGAGCCTGTGTCGGACTACCAGGTGGTCCGCGAGAAAGCGGCGACTCAGAGGCGGGACGTGGAGCGAGCGCTCACGCGCTTCATGGCCAAGACCAGCAAAACCCAGAGCCTCTTCAAAGACGACATCACCACCTTCCCCCGTAAGTCACCGCATGGCGTCGCGCCGGCTTAACTGCGGCCGAATATCGGTTCTTGGTTTGCAATTTGCATGCTCGTCTGTTTGCATGCTAGCTCCTCCCATGAGAGTTGCCTTAAAGAGGGTGGAACATTTGATTGAATTTATGGTGTGGCATGGTAATTTAAGAATAAGAATTTTTTTTTTTAGTCTTCCAGCAGAATTGGAGGGGGAAGGGGGGTGGGGTGGGGTAAAAAGAAAAGATGTTAAGATTTTTTTTTTTTTATTCCACACTCAAAGGAATGATATTCACATGGAAATGTATTCAAGAAAATATAAACATTTTGTTTAGTCATTAGCAGACCTCAATGAAAGTAAAACAATAAAAAATCAAGATGTTTCAACTGTTTTATGTGTTAGTAGAACATGATCAAGTTTGGAATACAGTATTTTCCAATTAAGTTGGGAAACATAATACAATGATTAGCAAATCATGTTCAGCTATTTAATTGAATTTCCTACAAAGACAAGATCTGGAAATAATAATAAAGCTCTCGCAGTGAGCAAAAAAGACTGAGAAAGTTGAGGATTGCTGATCAAACACAGGTTAGTGGCAAGGCCAGCTATTGATCGCAGCATCCTTCATTGTCATATTTGTTAAAACGCGGGTCACGAATCCTGAAAGAGTCTTAAAAGACGTTGACTCAATTAATCCAAAAACAAGTCCTTCATTGACATTAACACGTCTTAAGTTAACTTTCAACAGTCTTCAAAATTGTAAACGTGAGGAGTCAGATTTTCTGCTTGTAAATTGGCATTCATTGACATGCTTAAAAAAAAAAAAGTACCCCATGACCATTTGTACCATCGCGCAATCAAAACAGCAACACTGTGATTGACATGGTATGCACGCCTTGGATTAATTGATGGCATAAAGAGCAACTTGTGGGTGGCGATGGCGGCATGAACGCATGTGGTGCTCGGGACGTTTGCAATGAAGAGACCCGTAATGCGTTTGCCAAGTCTCGTTCTCTGATGGTGTCATATTTTGTGTCACGGCCAGTGATTGCGGCACAGCCGAGCGCCATCCCCTACCTCGGCGCCCTCTTGCCCTCTGAACTGGAACTGCAGACGCTGGAGGAAACGGACTCGTCAGAGCAGGACGATCAGACGGATGGCGAGAACGCCGCCGGGAACATTATGAGCGTAAGATGCCTCCAGGAACGGAGAAATTGTTCAAATCAAGACACCTTTTTTTGCAACTCAGCAATTGGTAATGGAAGCCTGGGAGGCCAAATCTCTCCCAAAAGATAAAATAATAAAAGCAGATATTTGCAAATGTCTAATTTTTAAAATACATAAAAGATCATCAGTCTCAACTACAGAAATCTGACACTACTAACTGTTGAGAGGCCAACATTCTGAGGAATTAGACAATTTAGACAAAGTTAATCGGGACCTCTAAACGTTTCCTCAATTATCAAAATAGTTGTCAATGTATTTAATAATGGATTAATAGATTAATTGTTGCACAGTGAGTGATTATTTGGCTTTGTGGATGTCCGACTGAAAATGCAATTGAAAAAATGGGCATTCTGATAAAATAAATAAATAAATAGATCTTTGCTTGGTAAAAAAAAAACAGATTTCCACTTAAAGAATGGCCAGCTGGGTTTCATTTTTAGATAATTAACATTTTATTCTGAAGAATAAAATGTGCTTCGTAGCACACTATAAGATGGACCTTTGTGCACGCAAACTTCCCTGGAAGTTAGCTGGAAGGTCCGAGTTTCCAAGTCGGAAAAAAAGGACTAACTTCAATGTGACATCACTCAATGAAATTAAGGAAATGATGAAAAACGTTTGCTGGCGGTTAAAATGTGTTGTGATGAACCAGAATGCAAATCAGCCATCTTTGTTGTTGACATTCGTCTCGGAACGATTTGAAGTCCGAGAGGGATAACTCTGACTTACCACCTGCTTCGAATGCAGCAATAGCATGAGCACTTGTTGCTGCGGTTAGCTTGACTACTTCTTCCTGACAGTGTACACGTAAAGAAATAGGCGGGTTATCGGGGCAAAAAAATGCTTACAGTGTTTGTTTTTTTTTTTTAACTAAGGTACTTAAACTACTTGAGGACCCGATTCAGCCCAAGTTGCACCTTGATTCCAGACACATTGGAACCTTAATTTACGTGTGCGGCAACCAACAAGTTTTTGTGTTGACCTTCCTTTTTCTGCCATCTTTGGCCTTTCAGAACAGGGATGGCGCTTCACCTGAGCTAGGGGGTGCTATCGCCTCGTTCGAAATCTCCATAGCCTCACTTAAGACTCTCCAGTGTTTTATTTGGTATTATAAATTGTAAAGTGTAATTTTTTCAGCCCCTTTATGTACCGGCCAATCGCCCCTTCTTTAGCCCCAGAACAGAAAACCTCCTGGTGCTGTGCCTGTTTCAGAAACGGCACAAAAAAATAAAATGCGAATAGGTGACTTTTTCAATTAAAAAAAAAAAAGGGATAAGTTCCACAGGGAAATAATTGTGGACTGTAAATATGCAAGCATGACTGTTGATCGCTTTGGGTTCGATGCAAATTACAGTGCTCAAGTTGTTCTATAGTTGGGGAAAGGGCAAAGTACGTACAAATAAACCTTTGAATTTTTTATGACCCACGCGCGTGTACTCGCATGCTCTTGAGGCCTTTCCCAAGCGTGAAACTTGCATACTTGCGTGGATGCATATAAGCGTCCTTGTTCTTGGAATTGGTCACAGACGAGCGGAAACCGCATCAGCTGAATGTCTAACTGTGTTCCTCTCGAATAAATGTTGAGATTTGACCGGCAGTGTTAGTGGATCTCGTATTATGCAAATATCTGCATACGGTCAAGAATTTCATATCATGATAATTTCGAGTGAGGTGATGTTGTGGCCCCTTGAGCTGCAGTGCGAAAGGCTGCAGGAACTTCAAGCTATCAAAGGCGAGACATTCAAATTTAACAGGGAACCCAAACCCCAAATTTTCTTGACACTAATTTGTTCTCTGCACCTCCACAAGCCTAAATCTGATTAATACTGTATTGGGTTTTTGGAATATGACTTGAGCAGGAAAATCCACCCGTTTTTGTCTCTCTCAAGCGGTGGCCATTTTGTCACTTATTGGCGACTGAAAATGACATCATAGATGCTCAGGGCTCACAGATGGATAAAAATGGGTGGATTTTGCTGCCGAACTCATAATTCCACAAACACAATCTTAAAAAGAATGCCGCACTTGGACTAGTCGACCCGCGTAGAACATATTGTAAAGAAACCTTTTGAGCAGTATTGTGCAATCTGAGACTTGAAAATGAACTGTCCCAAAATTGTGCTGATTGGGCAGGATGACGCGGCGGTGGACAAAGAGAACGCCATGCTTCCTCCAGGCGGCGTCATTCCGTCCACCAAAAGCAGTGAGGACAACGTGATCGACAACCCGTACCTGAGACCCGTCAAGAAGCCCAAAGTGAGGAGGAAGAAATGAGCAAACCTTTGGACTTTTTCTCCCTGTTGCCATGGAAACCTGGAATCTTCTACTCAACAGAACTTTGTGTTTGATTCCATCTGTCTTTTTCTTCAGTTCTAGGAGCACTTGTTCAAAGCATCGTTTTGTCATTTGGTGTTTATTTTGTGAATAAAGAAATGTTTGTTCTTGTTAATTTCTTAATTTGGAATTGAACTCAGGACTGGTGCTACTGTGGGTTTTTTTTTTAACCTGTGTCCCATTCACATTTTTATTGGTCGCAAGCCAGTCTTCACGCCGTCAATGACTTTGTCTTCTCAATTAAAAACACAACTGACAGGAAACGTACAAGTTTGCACAGCGACTAGCCAGAAAAAATGTCAACCGTCTTGGGTTTTGTAGTGACGAATGTAGTCGCTGTTGCGTCTTTTATCCTTGAGTTGCAAAGCTTGCATGTTGCAATTCTCTATTTGTCTATTTTATATAAAACATATCTGGAATTCAATGGAATTTTTTTGGGGATGCTCCTTTCATCACTGTTGTCTGGTGGGCATAGCACAGCTCAAATTAAGGAAACAAAAAGTAACTACTGTATACATAAGATGACTTGTGAAGTCATGGGCTTCAGGTCAAAGTGGAGTCTGTTAAATTGTTACATCCAAAACCTTGGAAGATTCATCAGTGGCGGAAGATTAATTGTTGTCCTAGCAACTAGGCCCACTTTGAAAAGTCTTCTGGCAAACTTTTGTTGTTATTCAGGCAATCATGACACACAAACTTCATTTAAAATGGACACATTTTAGTTTGGATTGCATCAGTCGGCAAAAGCAACACGTTCCAAGTTGAATAGCACAGGCACGTTGCAGTTTAAGGCACCTTTGAAGTTTGAAGGCTTCCTTTTTGGAAATAAATACAAATAAGAGCAGTTGTGGCATTCGCACGATTTGAACGTAAAGGAATGATGCAGGATAAGTCGACTTCTGTACAACACTTCATATCCACTTTTAAAATCAAAACGTGTTAAATGTTAAATTAAGCTGGGGAAAAAAATCACAGGTCTGAAATATTCTTCTAAGCATCAAACACGCATTCTGCTGCAAAAAGGTATTCCATCTCTGGCAACAGTAGCAAAACTGAACACATGCGCACAAACACACAAAATCAACTCAACCAGATATAAAAGGGGGTTTAACCTGATGGTTTTGGCACTTTGGGAAGAACAGTGTCTTAAAAAGCAGCTCATCAAATAGTGTGTGGCGTGCCCTTATTCAGTCCGACTGAGGCACGGAAATGGACGGCCCCTTGGGATCGTCGAATCGGTCCATCGTGTTGAGCTGCATTATCATGTGCAGCCCGTACACGAAGATGGCCAGCAGAAGCAGCGATGTCAGCAACCCCATCCAAATTCCTGCCGTGAAGAAGCCGGCGCAGTCGCTGGCGTAGGAGAATTCTGTTCTGTTGGCTAAGCCGAAGCCCTGAATCTGCAAAGTCAAAGGAAATCTGTCAATTGAGTCAATGACAACTCCGCGGCTACGGAAAACTGAAACTAAACTGAAACGCTGTGGAATGAGTTGAATTGTTGATGTAGGAATGTGGTCAGGAAATGCGTCAACAGAAAATTAACGTGAAACATTTTAGCGTGAGAATTGCGCGACCCAATCCCAGAAAGTGGCAGAAAATGGATGGTAAATAGTACACTGAATGTCCTGAAATGTTCACCAGATAATGCTTTAGTTTGTAAATGTGGGCGCGGCTGAGCATGCAAGGAACTGACCTGGAAGTCGATGAAATTGAGCCTCCAGTCGGCCACACTTTGCTCGGTGGAGTTCGGCACAAGCAGAGCGTCGCGGAAGCTGCGGAGCGTGCCGCAGTGGAAGGAATACTCGGCGGGCGCAGAGATGGCGCGGCTCCCCACGAAGGACGCCATCGAACCATTGGACTGCAGCTGCACCCAGTCCAGGGTGAACCAGTTTCTGGCCGACACCGGATAGAAGCGCTGACTCATGGCAAAGCTGCAAAGGCAACGTGCCGAATGACGGCGAAATTGTCAACGTCATCATCAGTGAATCCAACAGTGTGCCCAACAGCGCCCAGAAATCCAATCATCTCATAATTTATTATGCAAGCACATTATTATATATTATATTATTTTTAATTTATTTGTAGTGCTTACAATTTTTTTTTTTCCTGTGGCCACGCATGGAACTCAAAACACTTTAAAGTTAAGGAACACATGCCTATGAGTATTTTTATCTGTCTCTATGTGTTGCTCCACCATTTTTGCTCAAATATAGGTTGCTTCTAAAACTGCAAATGACAAGAACAAATCCAGGCAGCTGGAAACGAAGTAGTTTAGTTGCTTTGGTGGGCCACAAAAACGATTATGGGGCGTGCTAAATACGGATAGACCAGTTTTCACTGGTCAACATATTTTTCCAATTAGATTTTTTAAATATAAGATGCAAGTTTCTAATTTAATTTTCTTCACTATAATATCAATCATTATACTAATATATACAGTCAGTCGGTTTTCGAACGTCTCGGTTCTCAACCAATTGGTTTTCGACCAAAAATTTTGAGTTTTTTATACCTCGGATGACGAACAAATTTCGGTTCTCGAACAAACTGAGCGCACTTGAATTCACCATTTGACTCCTCTCGCCTTCCTTACAGGAGGAAGTGATGCTTCCTCGGGTAGACGAGGAAGTGACGCTTCCTCGTGTTGCTTTCCATTGTGAGCAGACGTGTTCAGTAAACATTTTTATTTTAAAAAGAGCGTGGTTTCGGTTTTCGAACACAAACAGCCTTCTGGAACGGATTATGACAGAAAATTGAGGTTTGACTGTAATTAATCATGATATACTGTATTATATTTATGAATCAAGGTTTAGGTTTGGCAGCAGGTGGATTAGGTGTCTTTTTCCCCCCCCAGAAACTTGAATACATTAATTACAACGCATGGCAAAATGATGTATTATAAGTCAAATTTAAAAAACCCAAAATGAAAAGATCTCAAAAACCTGATGGGCTAGGGGAAAAAAGTTTTAAATCAGTGCCAAAAATGCATTTCAGAACATGTCTTTCAATGTATTTTTTAAATCCATCTCTGATTAAAATTTGCTGGTGAGTGTTACCAGCCGGGCCAAAAGCAAGCATTTTGACACATATCAGAAGCCGCCTTTTGTTCAAGATCAAACAGCTGGTAACAGATTTAAAATCTTTAATGCTGAGTAATCCTGGCCCTTCACTTTTTGTTCGAACCTGACAACAACAAAAAAATTTTAACATGCTGTAAATCTGGGTGGCACAGTGTTCGACTGGTTAGCACGTCCGCCTCACAGTGCAGAGGTCCGGGATTCCAATGCAGTGGCACAAAGTGTCATGGTCGATGTAGTTCATAATGCCATCCCCAGCTGAAGCGGGCACAAAGTCATGTTTTTGAATGGAGATATGTCACTTTTATTATTATAACATGACAACAGTGTCATGGGAAATTTAATATTGCGATACTGACGTAACATCCCTAATCGCCGGTGCCAGATTTTGAGTTTGACACTTCCTTACCTTAGGTTGAAGCCTGATGGGTAGCTGAGCACAAGCCTGAAAAAAACAAAAAGTAGACATTTAAGGGACACAACATCTGCAGTTCAACGCTCGCAGTCCAAAAAGCGCCTCTCACAGCGAGTTGGTGGCGTTGCACATGGAGCCCTCCAAGGAGGGCGTCTCAGCAGCAAGGTCGGTCCACTTGGCGGTGGGCGAGAGGCTGACACTGAGGTTCTGCGCCCACAGCATGATGCAAGGGCCGCCGGACACGTTGAGCATGATGGGGGGTTTGATGTCGGGCACGGCGGCTTGAAGTAGCGACCGACCGATAGCGGGCTGCTTCGCCGCCATGGAGGGTGAGGAAACCCCCTGGAAGATGTCAAAGCCGGCTTAAATGAGGGCTGCTGGCGGTATGTGTTCAACATTGCGTTGTGTGTTAATCGTAGCTCACTTGCGATGGCTGGGCTCCTGTGTACATCGCAGTGTAAGGCACCTTTTTGTCATCCATCGTCCTCACAACCTTGGCAATCATCGCATCTGAAAAGAGACGAGGGAGTCATTGTCCGGGGAACATGAGAAGGTATTTGTCCGTTTTTCATCGCGCTCGTCCTCATCAGGGTCACGGCTGAGCTTCAAAAGCCATGTCTGATTTTCCCTGGTTCGATTTCAAGATGTATTATTAGTATCCTTTCTTTTATTATTTTTAATTTCATGAACAGAGAGGTTATGTGCATGCTTCGGGTGGGTCAGTGTCCATTTGCATTGCAAAGTGCGAGCAATCCAATGAGCTCTGAAGCATTTGCCTGAATATGAGCAAATGATATTCCAAATTCATTCTTCTGCTTTTGTCAGCACTCACATCATCAATAAATGCAAACTGGCAGCTATTCCATGCCCACCTGGCCATGAAGCTGATGAGCAGGCAACTGTCTCATTACTTTTGCTCTCTTCAAAAGTGGGAGGCCTTTCTGTATATGCTAAACGCGGTCATTTTTGCATGGGCATTGGGTGGATTTAGATGTGAAGACCCTCAAATTGAAACTAAAAGTCTGCATTTATGTTGTAGGTTTTGTAATCCATTGTGGGATGTTTACAACCGAAAAGACAACCATTTTTTTGGGAAATCACGTTGCTAAAATAATTCTAGAGGTATAACCAATTGATATCAAACAGAAGATCAATCTTACCATTGTCACGAAGCAGTTCCTGGCAAGACTTCAGCGGGCTGCACAGCAAAAAAAAAACATTCCTAATGTTAAAGTTCACATTGTTACAAATGGAAAACTGCTTTTTATTGGATGCCGCTTGACCTGATGCAATAAGGCAGATTGATGATGAGCAGATTGCTGACAGATGCGTCCACGTCCATACGTGACAAGGCGTCGGCATCTACCAGCGCGGGCGAGACGCCCAGCAGCTCCTCCAGCAGAGCCGCCGTGGAGGCGGAGGGTGTCCACGCCACAGCGGGAAATGTCACTGAAGACACCGACGACCGCAGCAGCGCCTGGACACGACGCGCCGAGTCACGACCTGATGAACGATGCCGCGTCTGAACACCAACACGAGCGGAGAACTTACCTCCAGATTTTGAAAGACGCCATCCTGCTTGTTTCCAAACACGCCGGCAAACACTGTGAAGTCATCTTTGCTCAGCTGCACACAAACACAAAATAATATCACATACGGATGGATCAGATTTGACCCTGTGGATTATTTTCGGGCCATTCATGCGGGAAATCCCTTAACTAGTGTTGCTGAAACGTGCAATGAAGAGTGACTAAATACCTCCACAGAGGCTGTGCTCACACTGCAGCTCAATTCTGTTTTTTCCCCTATACTGTATGTGACACCATTTTTTTTTTTCATGCAGTGTGAGCAGTAAAATTGCGATTTTTTCAAATTCAACCCGGGCCTCTTTCATATGTGGATATAAATCGGATTACATATGCGATACGTCTGCATTATCAGCGTTCCTCCACAATCATCCAATCTATGTGTGATCTAAAGCCAAAGAAAACACTTAACTTCACTTTCTGCTGCTGAGGGTGGCCCAACCACTTCTTAGGTTTACGGGAGCAGTAAATGCCAGGTAACTTTGAATAGCTTTTTTTTTTCTTCATTTAAAAAAATATAATGAATAAAAATCCAAACTGCAGTTCGTTTACTTCGCTCTCTTTGTTTGATGTTGATTTACATTTGTTTGACGATCTTAAACATGAAAGTGGGGAAACCACACAAAATGTTAATTTGAGAAGAGTGCAAATAAATTTCACTACAGTGTGAATAATCTCCTGTCTCACTGTATACGAGCTGGTGGAAAGGATGAAACAAAACGCTTTAAAAATAGTTGAATCATTTGAAAAGGCAGCTCCAAAGAGGAAGCGAGGCTCCAGCTCAACGTCACACTACAGTGAGAACAATGTACTGTGGTGTCACATGACTCCCTTGCTAGCCTGCTCCACTCATCTAACATGTCGCGTCACTGACCTTTTCTTGCAGGAAGAGCAGCACGGTGTGGGCGCCGGAGCCAAAGGCCGAGCCCAGGTAGGAGGCCAGCTGCTCGTTGGACGTGATGTGGCCCGCTGAAAGCGAAGCCGCAGGTGGCAAACTGCCGAAGAGAAAAACAGAGACATCGTACAGTCATCAATATGCAGAAACGATGGGAGGGGGACAGCAAAGAAGCAGCCATGACAGGGGGTTGAAACTTTGAGGGAATTGCATAAGTGGCAACTTGAAGTGGGACTGGAAACAACGTTTTGAATGAGTCGAGTAATATTAAACTAAACAGGCATGTTTTGGTTCTTCAATGAAAGAATACATTGCTCAAAAGAATAACTAAAACTCAAAAGTATGACCTACAAATAATCATGTCGAAATGGCAGGCTTTTGAATTGTATCATCCTGCGTATGACTTAACTAAATGTTGATCCAGACTCTATGCTTGAATATGACACCTTTCCATTCAAACTTCCAATTTGGAACAACTTCCCCATCTTTACTTCACATGGAAATCAAATAAAAACGGTGTAAATTTACTGGAATCCAAATCCCAACCCTTTGCAACCCCTGTTATGACATAAGGAAGAGCCTGCTATATATTTAATATAAACATTTCAGCAGGTCACGACACCACTGGGGCATTTCATTCCATTTGGAGACAACAGAGGGTCCGAGTTAGTTGATCAATTTCAGTGGACAACAACTCAAACTATTTGAGCGAAAAAGCAATTTCATTGCATTCATTTATAAAAATGTGTACCGGCCTAGCCGGGCCTGCATCTGTCACGTAACGTGGCTGCCCGACGCAGTGACGTGCTGCCCAGGGCCATCAGGCTGTCGTTAAGGTCGGCCCCTGCAATGTGACCATTAGGTGTCGACAATACAGGAAGCACAAGTGCTTACATAAGATTTATTAGCCATCTGACCATTTTTGATGAGATGATGGCACAGTCATCCATCTGTTTTCTATGCTGCTAATTCTCAGAGTCATAGATGAGCGTGAGCCCATTCCACATTATAACACTTTGAGCGAGGTTATAATCAGAATTGATCACCATCTCAGTAAGACAAATGTTGTCCAACTTTACTTTCGTGTTTGGCAAGCATTTAAACTCTAAATAGGAACCCCAAGCCTAAGAAGTGTGAAGCAGATATGCCTCCTGATTCTTTTCCGAACAAATGTTCCGATGGAATATTGCAACAGAAAGAAGAATGAGACAGAGTGGTACATGCATCATCCAATGAGGTTTGAATCAGAGCTCTGATTTTCCAGTGACGTGTTTGCATGTTCCTTCCATGCTTGCGAGTGTTTTTCTGTAGATATTCCTCCCACATAATAATTAATTGAATACTCTTACTTGTTCGTAAGTGTGTGAATATGAAAGGGAAGGGTTGTTGTGACTGTTTCTGCCAGTCTTTTGACAATATCTTGTGATTGGCGGGGACCAATCCTTGGTGCGCCCTGCGTCTCACTCAAAGTCAGCTGGGATTGGTTCCAGCTCACGTGTGGCCATATTGAGGATACACACCATAGAAAAAGAAAGGATAGTTGTAGTTTAGGCCAAGTTGCAGGGCATGACCTGGACGAGAGTTTAATTGTTCCCAAATATTTTTATCTTAAAATAAAACGCAGCATAAATAAATAAAAAGTTAATTGGTAACTGATGGCGTAAAGACTGTGTCTTCAGGCTTTTCTTTTTAAAACGTTGTTGAAGTTCCTTTATCTGAGGCTCGAGTAATTACACTTGTATTTGAATTGTCGCTTTTATACGTAATAAGTGGGTAGTTTTGCCCGAGTTCTGTTCGTTTGCTCTTATTCAAAGTTCCAAGAGGAAACATGATTTAGCAACCGGTATTAGCGTTAGCATTAGCATACTACACGGCGACGTTGATCTTATGGCTAAAAGAGGAGAAAACGTGACATATTACCCGTGTGTGGACCACATCAGAAGCGGTACTTGCGCGGTGGAGCTCGCCGTCCCAAACGCGGCCATAAAAAAACTCAGAAAAACCATCGGCCACACTAATCGGGAGCCTACTGCCATCTTGACAAGTTCCACCAAAACTTGTTGGCACGTGACAACAAACAGCTGACTGTCATGTGACCAAGATGGCGCCCGCTCCTCCTCACGCGCTCTCTGCCGGTCTGTCCATTTGTCTGTCCCCATCTTTGTTTGTCGCGTTCTTTCCATCTCTCTGTCTCTCTCTCTCTGTCTCTCTCTCTCTCGCTCTCAGATGGTGAAGCTAACTGGTTGGTGGCCCTAGAAGACATTCCCCTTAAGGGGCATCCATCCAACGAAAACATTTCAGGCCCCAGATGAGAGGATATTTTGAGGGGCATCCTGCTGTTATTGAGGGCACATTTTGGGTTCCATCTGCACCCGTCTCCCAGGGTTTTAAACTTTTGTTAGGGTGTTAAATTAGGGTTTTAGAGTAAGGTTGAGGCTACCGAGTAGGATTTTTAATAAACGGTTATGGTTTCAAAGTAGGGTTTTAAACTAGGGTTGTGTTTTCAAATTAGGTTTTTAAATTTGGGTTAGAGTTTCAAAATAAAGTCACAATTTATAACAGTGTAGTGAATTGATTAACATCAGAATGTGTGACATCAGGTTTGAAAGAAGGGTTCGGATTCCAAAGTAGGGTTTTTAAACTAGGGTTGAGGTTTCAACTTAGCATTTCAAACTAGAGTTAGGGTTTCAAAGTAGCGTTTTAAACTAGAGATAAGGTTTTAAACTTGGGTTAGGGTTTCAAAGTATGATTTTTAAACTAGGGTTCGGGTTTTTAATGAGGGTTTTAAACTACAGTTAGTGCTTCAAATTAGGGGTTTTAACTCCGGTCAGGATTTCAAATCAGGGGCGTGCAGAGGGCAGACCAACAGGGAGGTGGCTCCGGGCATCAACCTGAGGGTGGCATCCACGTCGATGAAGGGTCATTTTGAAAGGGCATATTGCTGTGATCAATCCAAGAAGAAAGCTGTAAGTTTTAATAACATCACAATATTGCTTAAAAATATAATATGAACGTAGGAAAAAAAATAAATTCTGAAGATAAAGTCTCAATATCATGAAAATCAAGAGGAAAAAACATGGTTAAATGATTTCAAAAGTTGCTTTGCATGATTACAAGAATATATGTAGAAAATAAGATTGTTTTGTTTTATTTTACAATTTTACAGTTTTTTCCACAAAAAAAGTAAAATGCCATGTTATACTGTATCAAAAAACATGTGTTATAACGTGATACCTTATCGTGTTAAAATGTATCAGGTTCAATCGTGAAACGTGTCATGTTATAACGTGAAACGTCATCCATCCACGTCATAATGTTGATAATAATAATAATATTTTTTTTTACAAGTAGCGAGTGCGAGTACAGTACTTTTTGGTTTTGAGAGCAAAACACGTTGGAGTTGAATTCAATGGACGTGAGACATGCAGGTACACCTGGCGACTGTCCTTGGTGCTACAGTATGTTTCTGTCAGCATATTGGCTTGGATTAAAAGGCGAAATAAATAACACCAACAACAACTAGCCATGTTCCACAGACACACTACAATCCCTAAAAAACTTGAACAATAATGACGAGTTTGTATGCTTTCTCGCTATTTTCTGCGCGGAAAGTGTGTGAAAGCAGCTCACACAGCTGTGGTGGCGGAGGGATACCAAGCCTTCCTCCACATAACACTGCGTCTCCAACTGGAAAAGAGGGATAGATAAAGAAAATACAGGATGATATTGTTTTAAAAAGACACTGTGGTCTTTTCAAACTCTGAGACGAGCTCTGAATACGAACGTGAACTGAACCGCAGGCGTGGCGACGTTGGCGTGCCCTTTCCTGTTCGAAGTCCATTGTGAGGAGGGAGGGAACGCACTATTTGCCGACGCGCAGGCAGCCCCGATGTTCCCGAGCGCTCCAGTGTCCAGGCCATCTTTGGTCGTCCTCGCCACTGACATCTAGTGTGGCCACCTTTACTCATCCAACCCCTTGCTGCTTCATCTCATGATTACAAAACACGTTTAACGTGCCAACCAGGCGTCCGGAGCGGCTGCACCGAGAGCAGGAGACCCTCTGGCATTTTCCCCTTCGCTGCGTTTCTGACAGAAAAAAAGAGGGCGAGACGGGAGAAGCGGCTAGACAACAACATGGATGAAGAATATGATGTGATCGTTTTGGGCACCGGACTCACAGTAAGACGTCAAGCTTCATTTTTGCATCCTCGTGCTGCTACTGAGCGTCATTTAGTTTTGATCAGCGCCATTGAGGCCCGGAGCGCAAAATGCCTCCCGACGGCGCATTCGTGATATTAGGACATCGTGAGAGAAAATGTGCATTTTAGACGCTTGGATGGACGCTCAAGTCCGTGCCATTCATTAGGAGTGGAATGATACGTGGACGGGCGGTGACCGGTTTGGTGTGCGTGGGGGTGTAGTGTTGCAGCCTGTAGCATCTTTTAGGCGTCACCCCGCCGCCGCCGCTCCTCCTCGCCGCTGCAGGCCAGAGCTCCACTCCACCTATCGAGTCGGCTGGCAATTGCTGCTTCACGCCACGTCACGACACGACAATAATGTGCTCTTATGCACATTTTGAGGACATTTAATTCGAATCGCAAAAGTGGTCATTCTCGACGCAGGAGCATTCTCGAGTCAGTTTGTCAATACCCTGTGATTACTGGTGTGAACACGTGATCATGACACGCACAGTGCGGCTGACAATATTCCTGTTCTTTTTTTTCCTAGCAATGAGTAAAAGTCGAGAATTGCTGAAGCCATAGTTGGCGCATGCGCACATGAGCCTGTCTCTCCTCCCTCTGCATCCGTCTATTCAATTGGCATCACTTCCGCTATTTCGTCCAGGGGAGGGGGCTAAAGTCACTTGAGTTAGGGCCACATCACCCCAATTTCAAATAATATTTGACCTAAGCTGCTATAAATTGGTGCAAATAATTACTACTACATTACAGATCACAGAGCGGATTCATGCATTCGCTCTCTTGTACCGCTTATCCTCTTGATAGGTCGCTGGTGTGCTGACTTTGGGGTTTTGGCGAGAGGCGGGGTACATGTTAAACACCTATATAATAAAGGACAATTTTGAGTCTTCAATTAACCAAACTATCATTTCTTTTTTCAATATACACTAGTGCTGCAACGAATGATCATTTAAATTGTTGGTTAATTCATATTTATGTTTTAATAAATTGATCAATTGGATGCAAAATGTTTTTAAGTTCCATAATTTTATTGAAAAGCTGGACATTATTTCTATTTGAGAGTGCAGAAAATGTGCAAATATAACATGATGACGATTCAGTTCCTAGTTTCAGATTCAGAAAACTTTATTTATCCCCGCAATTAGAGTTTGGTTCGTAATATTAGTCAGAAAATCAGAAAAAAATATTGATTATTGTTTTCCAAAGTAAACCAAATGTTTGCTAACGTCTTATTTTGAAAAAATGCAAATTGAATCCCTTTGCTTTCATGCAGGATGATAGGATTCTGTGAATATTTTCTGTCATTTTGAAGGTAACCCTTTCAGGGACAGTGGACAGCTTACAGCAGGTTACAGGATGCATGAAAGGGTTAAATAAAGTCTTCATACAATTGATCAGTTATCAAAATCATTGTCCATTAATTTTAGAATGGATTTGTTGTTGATAACAGTGATTGATTAATTGTTGGCCATTCATTTGTAATTCAATGTTTCTTGAGGGCCAAATCAATAATAATAATTAAAGCAACAAAAAAAAAAAGCACTGCAATCAAAATTGTTTGGTGAAAATCCCATTGACTGACATTCCTCATTTGTTTGTAATTGTTTTGTGCAGGAATGCATCCTGTCTGGGATCATGTCTGTGAATGGCAAGAAGGTTCTGCACATGGACAGGAACCCCTACTACGGTGGTGAGAGTTCCTCCATCACCCCTCTGGAAGAAGTAATGGGCTCCTCAATATTTTTGACATGCCACACAGTGGTTCCGTTTGCACTCGCTGCAGCATCCATTCATGTCTGTCTTGGGCTTTCCCTCAGCTTTACAAGCGCTTCAGCCTGCCTAACAGTCCGCCCGATTCGATGGGTCGGGGACGCGACTGGAACGTGGACCTCATCCCCAAGTTCCTCATGGCCAACGGTCAGTTCGGCTTCCTGCCTAGAGTACAATAAAACACTTGTATCTCAAAAAAGGCTGAACAATTTTGAAAAATATTCTTAATGTGATTTTTTTTGCCTCAATATTGCATTTGCCATTTTCATATATGATTTTTTTTTTTCAAGGTCCTTTTCCCTTTATTATATATTTTAACACACACAAGGAATATTCATCTGTAATACAATAACAGATATCAGATTTAATATACATACATATTTTGGTGTTCTAGGTTTGGCTTACGCTAAAGCAGTGGTCCCCAACCTTTTTTGTGTCACTGAGTGGTTGAGACAAGTACATTTTCAGACCGCCAACCATTTTTTCATTATGTTTACCAGTTTTAAAGCACTGGTCCTGACAACAAAGATAATTGTAGGGTAATTCAACATTTTATTAACATAGAATTTTTTTTGTCATTAATTTCAAACAGTGTTATTCTACAGTACAACAAATGTAGAACAAAATACCGTATTGGCCCGAATATAAGACGGCCCTGATTATAAGACGACCCCTTCTTTTTCAAGACTCAAGTTTGAAAAAAACCCGACTTTTTTTTCAAAACTTTTTTCAAACACCAAATTAATTTTTATACAGAAAATAATTACAGTGCATCTGAAACAAATGATTCTAACAATATATTTGAGAGAAAAAGCATGTTATTTTGCCTCATTCAAATCTTAATATCTTAACATTTAAATATGTAAACTTAAGTGCAATCACATTCATAAATGAATGGCTTCTGGTTTTTGAAATGTAAATTACATCATAACTTCTCCTCAGCTGCCGATTAACCTGGCCGATCTTCGACCCACTTTTCTCCAGATTGTCGCAACGTTTCTCCATTTTCTGTTATCTCTTCTATTATTTTCCTCTCTTTTTTTTCCCCGCTATTTTTATTTTTATTCTTCATGACAGAGGTTCATTTTGTCCTGGGGAGTCAAGTTCAGCATTCGCTTCAATGTTATCTGGCGCCACCTAGCGTCGTGAATGGATATAATGTCTAGACCCCGAATATAAGACGACCCCCACTTTTTCAGTCTTATTTCAATGCAACTATGAAGACATGGACCAATCAGGAATAATAAATACGCCTCAGAATGTAAACACTAATGTTGAAGTTATGATCCTACGCTACTTGCAACTGTGACAGATAAAAGATGACACGATTGATTGCCGGCTAGTTATTAGAGACTAAACTGCTCATGTTTACGTGGATAGGCTGTGCGAACTGCTCTCATTTTCACGCTTCCCACTTGATTGGGTGCTTCTTGTTCAAATGATACAACAGCTTTCTTGGAATGCCTTGTTTTTGTCGACATAGCATGCACAACAGCGTTCTCCTCCACGTTTCTCTGTAGATACAATTAGGGGAGGAACTTCGCTTGTCAAAATAGCTTCATCTTCGCAAGACATGGCTGCCCATCAATTGCGCATTTAGCTGTACGTTTGGTCAACTTATTACTATTACTTTTGGTTTGCTGATTTTTCTTTCATTTATTGGCAGATTCTGTTTATTTCATCTTGCAAACCAATTTTTGTAGGCGGACTCCTGTCGGCTAGATTTGCGCACATTTCTGCCGCGTCTGATGGAATAAATTTGGTCACAGCTATCAGGTCTGTCTCTGTACGGTCCGGTCCCAAATAGGCCGAGGCCCGGTACCGATCCGCGGTGGTTGGGGACCACTGTGCTAAAGTAAAGGCGAAAGATCTACAAATTAAAATGCAAGTTTATTTTCCGACTTCAATTGGCGTTAACTTTGACTTGCAGTCTTCTAAGTTTTCACGACAACCATTTGACAAAGTTCTACCAAACAAGTGTGGCGTAAACACAAGTCAAGAAGTCATACATTTGTTTGAATTACTTTTAAGCTGGTTTGTTTGTTTTTTATTTTTATTTTTGAAAATGCTTCATTTTTGTTTTGTTTTTATTAGTTTTAGTCCTCTCTATCTATCTATCTATCTATCTATCTATCTATCTATCTATCTATCTATCTCTCTATCTATCTATCTATCTATCTATCTATCTATATACAAAAACAAACCACAATTCCCAAACGACTGTTCAACCTTCCTTCTTCAGCTGTCCTGAGTATCGATATAAATACATTTCAAATAAACCTTGAAAGCTCATGTATGAAAATAATTGACAAAGATGAAAACAAAGTCAATTTTTTCTATAATCATAGTTAGTTTTGTGAACGTAAAATGTAGTTCCAGTTAAAGTTTTTTTGAATAGCTTTCTCATTTATATTTCACAATTTTCGTTAGCAAAAATGCTTTTTTTAATCTAGTTTTAGTGATTTCGTTTCGGGCGTTGTTCTTCAGAGGATTGTTGTCACTTGAGCATCAGCTTGTGTGCGTGAGCGCAGGTCAGCTGGTGAAGATGCTGCTGTACACAGAAGTGACTCGGTACCTGGACTTCAAAGTGGTGGAGGGAAGCTTTGTCTACAAGGGAGGAAAGATCTACAAGGTGCCGTCCACTGAGACTGAGGCCTTAGCTTCAAGTAAGCCAAACACCTTCCACAAGTCAAGCATCACCGCCAAGCGCTGCCTCTTAAGTAGCTCCAATGCTTAAATCTCCAGATTTGATGGGAATGTTCGAGAAGCGCCGCTTCCGCAAGTTTTTGGTCTTTGTGGCTAACTTTGACGAGAACGACCCCAAGACCTTTGAGGGCGTGGATCCCAAGACCACCACCATGAGGGATGTTTATAAGAAGTTTGACCTGGGCCAGGACGTCATTGATTTTACCGGCCATGCCCTCGCCCTCTACAGGACGGATGAGTAAGAGCGCCCACGTGCATGTCAATTCAAGGTCCCATTCCATGTAATTGTTTTCATTGTTTTATGCATAACATAGGTCACAATCAGGCTATGCAGTTTGCCAATTGTTTGAAATAGTCGACAAAAGCCAAAAGGCTTGCAAAACAAGTGGACCAGATTTTGTTGTGGATTCGAGATGGCGTGCCTACGACGTGATTTCTACATGCTGAGCGGCGACATTGCGCCTGCGGCTTGTGCTCAGAAGCTAAAAATTTGCATTAGCTGCCAGCCTCCAAGGAGTTGAGAAATAAAGTGCTACAATTTATTTTTGGTGAAACTCCAAAGCATTTTGGAACTAGAAAGGTGCTCTGTTTAGGCACATTTTATGGGGGGTGACTTCACCAACACATACTAAAAATACATGTCTGAGTTTCAACACACAGTGCCACTCAAACACATACATTGGTCAGTCCCTTCTGGCGGCTGTGATGTCGCACAGCGTCACCATGGAAGCAAGTTTATTCTATTATTATTAAATCTGAGTACCAACAAAAACCAGCCAAGGATCAAGGCTTTGCGGCAGTCTGCTTCAGCCTGCTTACCGGGCAGCCACGAAGAAGCATGAACATGGTACAAAAGAAAACATGACACAACACAAAACTTAATCCAAACAGTGCGAAATTCCACAAAAATACAGATCATGACAAACATGCACTGTGAGCAACACTAACTTTCAATTTGTCAAATGTCTTACAAATATGGTCAGTCTGCTCTGAAGAATATTGACTGTCGAGAGGCTGAAATCAGAGGAGTTCGACAATTTTAAGTTAAACAATAGCTTTAAATGATTAATTGATGATCGAAATACTTGCCAAATGGTTGTTGATTAATCAATTGATTGCTACACCTCTATTTGTCTCCCTCACGATCGATTGGACAAGATAAACGTCACCGCCTAATCTTGATCTTCTACTCAAAAGCTATGCTGGTCTTAAATCTGAAGCGATCACCATCAACTGGTGCCTCTTTGTCATTACAGTTATGTAGAAACATGAATGGAACAGACAAATAGAGCGATAGATAACCTCCCCCACAGCAGCCTGTTGAATCACGTACCTGAAGAGCTTTGTTGTTGGAATCCAGTTGACGCATCTAAACGTCCAAGGCCGCGAAAGGGGTTCCAGATGAGATCGAATCTGTTTTCGTGTTTGTCATCAGGTACCTTGATTTCCCCTGCCTGGACACTATCAACCGAATCAAACTGTACAGCGAGTCGCTGGCGCGTTACGGGAGGAGCCCGTACCTCTACCCCTTGTACGGCCTTGGAGAGCTGCCGCAGGGATTTGCCAGGTGCCGTGACAATGTTCATTTATCTGCTGTTTCATACGGATGGGCGCGCATGAACAGTCCCTTTTCACTCTCGTTAGATTGAGCGCCATCTACGGAGGCACCTACATGCTGAACAAGCCCGTGGATGAAATTGTGATTGAAGGCGGCCACGTGATTGGCGTCAAGTCTGAAGGCGAGGTATGGTCGATTATAAACAGTTCCAAATATGAGTTTTGGACAAAAGCTTCAAAAAAGCAAGCCTAACAGAACAACGGAGGCACTTTGAATTGTGGCAGGTGTGCGACGAGTCACATTTTAATGAAACACTGTCACATCCAATTTCTAAGATTGTGCGCACACTTTGTGCAACCACGTCATCTCAGTTGATTACGTTGACCTCCGCTCTCAGGAAAAAAGTGAATTGAAAAACGTTTTGAAATGATTCATCCTTTTTTTTGTATCTCAGAAACCGGTCATTTGAACAGAATCATAAGATTGAAGTGAACTTTTGCTCCAGGTGGCTCGCTGCAAGCAGCTGATCTGCGACCCCAGCTACATCCCCGACCGCGTGCGCAAGGCGGGCCAGGTGATCCGAGTCATCTGCATCCTCAGCCATCCCATCAAAAACACCAACGACGCCAACTCCTGCCAGATCATCATCCCTCAGAATCAGGTCAACCGCAACTCCGGTGAGCGTCACTGGAAATCAACATGGCATCGCATCACACCGCGACGTTATATCAAATCGGGGGAAATTAGCGCCATTGATGACATTTGGATGAGATTCAGATCATCACTTCAATAAGGAGATGAAGACGTCATTCTTCCAGCGCAGATACCTAGTTGAAGCGCGAGAATTGAGAAAAATCGAAAGATGCTGAAAATTTAATGCGTGCCTTCATTTCGAGCAGACTTGGAACTACTGTCATACACTTTTTACTTGGTCCCCCAAAAGTACCAAAGAGAGAGACTGCAACTTTTTCAAAACTCTACTGCTCGGTTGTTTACGAGTAGAACTCGGACGAGTGAGCACATCAGGGCGCTGTGGTGTCTTCCTGTAACATCTGGAATTGACTTGAAGGTCCTTCTCTTTGCATATACATCACATCATGGGCTCTGACTAAATGACATTGCCGACTGTCGTCAATCAACTATTAGCCTCCAAGATGTCATTGTATTGTATTCTTGGAATATATATATTTTTTTATTTTACGACTGCTTCAATTTGTTTATCAGTAAATCGGCAGCAACTATCCAGCTGAGATCTCTGCTAGAACAGAGGTATGCTGTTATGTATTGAAATGCTAATTTGTTCCTTTCAAGGTTCTTGTTTTTTGTACTGTGAAGCACTGTGAGCTACAATGCTCGTGTGAAATGTGCTCTGTAAAATAGCTCGAATTGAGACAATCTGGTCCTTTGTGCAGACATCTACGTGTGCATGATCTCTTATGCCCACAACGTGGCGGCCCAGGGGAAGTACATCGCCATTGTCAGCACCACGGTGGAAACCAATGAGCCGGAGTCCGAGATCCAGCCCGCCTTTGAGCTGCTGGAGCCCATTGACCAAAAGTAAGTCCTTCCTTTTCCATCGCGACCTTTAATCGACGTTCGGCTGGAGAACCATCTCAGTGAGCGATGGGTTTCTTGCAGGTTTGTGGCTATCAGCGATCTCTACGAGCCCACGGATGACGGCACGGAGAGCCAGGTGAGATTATCTCGAGGGATGTCGGCTATATGTTATAAAATTGATTCTTCTGTTGGTTGTATTCATTGGATACAAATAATTTGCTTCACAGTTCATTTCCAAATATTTTTTTCCTAATCTCTATTTCTTAACTGATGATTACTGTTTATTTGGTGTATATAGTTTTGATGATGAAACAAAACCAAATTAAAAAACAATGGCACGATATCGCACGAGGGGGAGAGATGTTGTGAACCATTTGGAAAGTGAGAGCGACTTCTTGGTTCTTGACTGATGCCGAGCAAGGCGACTTGTTTGTTACTAAGTTGTTACAGGTTCAGTCACAGGTCATTCAATTCTTCAGCTGCAAATAATTATTTTCATAATAGATTGAACTTTTTTTTTCATATATTCCTTTTGAATCATCTAAATATCAATCACCAAACACTGTCATCCAAAAACGATCAATTGTCGCACCTCGAGATCGATTGGTCGTAACAATAACAATAACCTCGCATGTCTTGCCAGATCTTTGCCTCCAGCTCCTACGACGCGACCACTCACTTTGAAACCACCTGCAACGACATCAAGGACATCTACAAGCGCATGACGGGCAGCGACTTTGACTTTGAGAACATGAAGCGCAAACAGAACGACGTGTTCGGGGAGGACGAACAGTGAGCGGCCCGCTCGAGTGGGAGGCGGCGGCGGCGGAAGGAGGCAAAAGGGGGTCGATGGCGAGGTTGGAATGAAGGCGGCGTGAAAACAAGTGCTGTGACCGCCTTTTGCCCCCTTTTCCTTGTACGTCCGCCCCCCCTCTCTCCTGACACGCACACAAACATACACACTCCACAGTCGCCGAAAAGCAGGGCTGATACGGTCCTTCATTTCATTGTAGAATCTATAATCACGTCTTGTCAGTAGAGGTCCATTTAGGAGGCAGGTTTGAAGCATTTCATGATTTCTCTTCCATCTTTTCTCTCATCTCACTTAACAGCTTCGTGTAGAATTTTCTGGAAGGCTCACGTGCATGCATCGTAGTCACACGCAGTAGTATTGTGCAATCAAAACGGACGGCGCGCCCAATGCCGGACCGTGCGCGGCACCTGTCAGCCCTGCTTTCATCCGTACTACACGCCGGTCCTACTTGGGGCGAAACGACACGCATTTTTCTGTAAATGGCTCTGTCGACCGATGTGCTCATTTGCCATGCTGTCGTGTTCCCACGTGCGCTAGCAGGCCGGCTCACCGGTTGGCTCTTTTCTGTCACTCCCGTGCAAAGATGCCCTTTGGTTTACATGTCACATCCCTTTTCCCATGGCAGTAGTTCTAACATTTCAAGACGATTCGAGAGGTTTTTTTGTTTGTTTGTTCGCATTTGGTGCACGTTTTCACTGGCTGAAGTTATGACGTTTACAGAGGCGAGATTCAAACTGTACTTGAGCAGAAATGCTGTTTAGAGGAAATAAGACTGAGGTGAGACTTTTTTTTTTTTTGTGGCAGTCCGAAATGACAGATGTGATCAAGTTTTCAATAGATTTGTGGGAAGTTTCACTCGTACGTGAATGAAGACTGAAATTTTGGCAGAAGGTGAAAGTGCCCAATTGTGTCCCAGTTGTTCCGACCCCCCCCCGTAGTTCAATGTGATGAGTCAGTCGCTTGGAGGCTAAATCAGAATCAGAATCATCTTTATTGGCCAAGTATGTAGAACACACAAGGAATTTGTCTCCGTTGGGACGCGGGCGCAATTGGCAACTTTTTGGGGCTAATCACCACCACAATGGAATTGAAATCAAAGCAATACGATGTGATCGAACTGCAGACGTTCAGCTTGAATTTGAGGGTCTTACATCCAAATCAGGTGGGCGCCACTGTAGGAATGACAACAATTTGTATCCGCGTGTGCCTCCCACTTTTGAAGGGAGCAAAAGTAACGGGACAAATGAAGAATCCCAAGTCAAACTTTGACTTTTGAATACTTTGGTTGCAAATCCTCGGCAGTCACATAAAAGCTGAAGTGTGGAAGGCGTCATCAGCAGATTTCATCCATGGTGGCTGCAGCTGTCTTCACTTGGTGCTTGCTGCTTGAGGCGTTTTGCCTTCACTTTAGTCGACTCAGTCAGCGAAATGCATCCTCTATCGGATCCAGGTCAGGTGAATTGGCTTCCAAAACTCTTTCGGCGCGTTCGAAAAACGCTCCGGATCATTGCCCATTAGCACTGTGAAGCGCAGGCCTTTCAATACGTTCTGATGGATTTAGCGAAGCACTTCAGAATTGCTGCGTTTGTCAGCGGTGACATCATCAAGAAATTCAGATTGGCAGCCACACATGCCCACCGAGCTCTGGAGCAGCTGAGCAGCCAATTGGGCCATTACGTTTGCTAAGGAGGCAAAAACACACACTGGCCTTGGCACCTGATTTGGATGTATATATCCTCAAATTCAAACTGAAAGTCTGCACACCTTTTTGGGTTCATTTCACATCCATTCTGGGGGCATTTAGAGCTAAAAAGACAACAAGCGTGTCCAAGTCCCAATATCTATGAATGTGCCGAGTGAAAGTGTGAGTTTGGTGACACAGGGCCGTGAGATGCCTGCACAAAGACAACGCCGAAGAGAAGTGCCGCCCCACAACAAACTGGCACGCCGGTATTTGCTTGAAGCCTTAATTTGGGGTTTGATTCAAATCTTTGGGCTATTCCATTCCTCTTAACGGCGCTCGCTCACTTGCGCTTCCGCCCTCTCAAAGCGTATCCTTTGGCAATCGCTAACTCGGCAACCCTATAAAGAGTTCGTGGGAGGGGCTGGGTATATGTCTCAATTCTATTCCCTATTTATTCAAGTTCATGATTCAATCCAGTACCGTCATTTGACTTGTTCTGCAACGCACTCACACACAAATACGGAGCAATGATGTGTGTTTCATTTGACCTTCTCCAGCCATCCTTCCGTCTGATGTTTGTCACGCTTGGATTGAAAAAAAAAAAAAAAAAACGGTTTTAGCGACGGCCCAAGTCCGAATACAAACAGTTGTGTTTTTGCCGACTTCACACTGTTTATTCTTTGTTGAACTCAACACTGTTTGTGGGTGGACAAATGTGACCTGAAAATAACTGGAATGCTCTTTCCTCATGAATATATTGCCCTGCCTTCCTTAGCATCAAGTGCTATAACATCTTTTATTATTTATTGAAAACAAAAAGGCCCACCTGTGGTTGTACTGTTTTAATTCTCATTGTTTGGCCTTTGAGACCCACTTATTGACACGTTCCCATTCAATTGACTAAAGAAATAGGCCGAGTGGTAGAAAACTTACTGTCCTTGTTTGATCACTAGTATGTGAACAATGCCTAATGTCTTGTGTAACAAATACAATGAATTAAACTATGAATGAAATGATAGAAAAACACATGGCGAAATCTGTAAAAATGGTCTGGCATTTTTTTCAAGATAAAACCAGTGGATGCATACAATAATTCTACTGACGCACGTTTACTAAAACAAGAAAACAGGAGCGCTCATCGTCAATGTTGATTGACTTGATTGCAAGTGATTTTGATTTGCTGTGATGGGACAAAAACAAACATGATTATTTCTGCCGCACGTTATGGCTAACATGTACGGCTTAAAATCAGGGGTGTCAAACATACAGCCGGCGTGCCAGAACCAGACAACAGGAGGTCCAATCCCGCCTGTTGGCTTAGAGAACGCAATAACTGCAATTTTTGGGAGTATTTTGTATCCCGAAGGGCGGCCTGACGACCTCTTCAATGACCACTTAAATGAGATTCTGAAATGCCTGACATTGAGGCACTTGGGAAGACTAAAAGGGAGCCTTGAGAAATCTTTGAAGAAATGAATGCTGCAAGATTTCAATCAACACCATCATTTCATCAGAAAGTGGTTTGGTGGAACCCTTTTGTAATTTTCATGCACCGCCCCAACTTGTTGATATATTTGTCTACATTTACAAAGGTTTCCCACTTGAGGCTGTTATGTTGTGATGATGGATGTCGTCAAGATGGATGCGGAAAATCTACGCATATTTTAAATTGTTTCTGTATCTTTAATAGTTTTTTATAAAAAGGCACATACAGTTCATAGATCCACTTTGATGTGTAAGTTGCACATGAGGAAATGGGGGGCGAAACTGATTGAGAATTGAGTTCTCTGTTGAAACGGCATAAATTCTTCTGAAGATATTTCAGGTTGCTTTTATGATTTGGAAAACATAATCAACAAATGTAAATATTTTCAGGAGCGACTTTGCACCAAAACAACGGTTAAAAAAATAGGAATAGTTATTTCTAGTTTCTTAAACCACAGGTATACTGGTTCAGCCCACTTGAGATCAAAATGGGGTGAATGTGGCCCCTGAGCGCAAAAGAGTTTGACACCCCTGGCTCATATGATGCAGTTCAGTGACGGTTAAGGCACTTTGTTTCAAAATATGCACATATAGTCTGTCATCTTCTCTCCACCGCTGCACAGAGAAACGCGGATTGTCACCCAAAAAAAATGTGACAACGCCGTAGCCTGGTAGAGTGCCAGTTTTTTTGTAACGATGTCACGATCACCTCCACTGAGACAGGGCAGGACCCCTCTGGGCTACGACTACACGCCGTCCACCACGTAGCGGGCGTACGGCTGACCGAGCAGTCGCTCCACCTCCGACTTGGGCACCACCCAGCATTGCTCCACGTGTCGCCTGATTAGCGTGTCTTTCAGCATCTTGTCCTGCAAGGTGACGCGCAGTAGCTGAGTGCCACGCCTCAGGACCCCCTGGATCAATTTTCCATCACTGTTTTCACTGGGATGATAATCGCTCACAGCTGCTACGCTCATGGCAGCATGCTGGAACTGGCCTGCACACACAATGGAAACACTATGTTAGAAATCACTATTTCTGTCATGGCTTTGCTCTGTCTGTCTGTCTGTCTCTTTCTTATTGTTGTTTGTTTGTTTTCAGCACTAGCTGGAGTGGAGGGCGTTCCTTCTTCAAGGGCACACCTGTGTCTTGTTTCCTTAAATTTATTGTGTCCTCTTCAGTTATGCATTTCCGGAAATCATGTCGGGAGGTTTTTCGTCATGCCATCTCGCATCTCAAATTTTCTGGAGCCGCCACGTGACCCTCGAAGAAAACGTTTGGCTTGCGTGTCTGCAGCTTACCCAGCAGGCCTCGAGTGGAGGCAGACAGCCCCAGTCCACGAGTGATGTAGAAGCCCAAGTGCGCCATCTGCAGGTAGCTGGGGTGCTTGTAGTGGTGAAAGAGAACCAGAAAGCGGACATCCTCGGCCAGCTCGATCCAGCAGCCCTGGTGGTTGTCCACGGCAACCGTCACACCCTGCCTCGTCACTGATCCTGTTCGGTTGACGGTGAGAGTTTCGCGCCCTTCGCCTTCGACCACCACCTCCTCCAACGACACCGTGATCGCGATGATGCCCGCGTGCCCAGCGGCTGCCGAGATGCTCAGCCGATCAAAGTACGTTCGCGAGCGGTTTTCGTGGCCGCGTTTCGGGGGAGCTCCAGTCAGGTGGCCGTCCACTGTGATTCCTTGAAAGGGTGACAGATTCTGTTATACACCCACAAAAACCAAAAAGCAAGCATATGGGCCATTTTCATACAATTTGATCAATAACGCTAAAAACATACTGCGCCTTATGATGTTGTTGCAATACATCAGAGGGACCTGTGTTCAGACGTGCCAGGATGTGGCAGCCATGAGGCATTCAAGCAATAGCAGACGGCAAAATGGATGGTGTTATTTGTGAGCTATATGTAAGAATTGGTGAAAGTGTCACAACAATTGCATGCTATTATGAATTTCGAAAGACAAGAATGTAATGGGTTCAATGTGTAGTTAGGATGCTTGAGGCAGCCGTTTCTGAAGAGCTTGAAGGGGAATGCATGGAAGTGTGCAACTCACAGGAATTTTATGAAGTTGTCTTTACCGTTAACCAAGAAGCATTTTCAGTGGGTCACCGCCATTTGCTCCGTCAGTGGGTTCAAGCGACACAGCTGTGGCCAAATTTCTGTCGCTCTCATTGTGTACGAGTTTTCCCATACGGGTTGAAGAGATCCTGTTGTTTGGATAACATTTGCATTGGACTGCCACGAAATTTGTGTATTCATCTCAAATTACTTTGCTTATTACCGCCTCAAATTTTAAATCATCAATAACTAATAGAAATAAAACAAATAAAAAATAAGACTTCAAACATCACAGTTTCAGCTAACAATGCTAAATTAGAAACATACGTTTGTTTTTTTTAGATGTCTTGATTGTTATTATCAAATAATATGAAAATGTCTCACACACAGAGAACCCTGAATTAGCCGATTAAGAATGAAATAACCTCTCTGCGGGTCCTCCACCAGCCTTAGCACATCGTTAGGTCGGCCATCGACGGTGAAACACAAGTTCTGCTGCTGCTTTGGCAACTGGAGCACAAAATGAGGATCTCCATCAGCTGGAACACATCAAGTTGGGCAAAATTAAAACTCAGGCACACATTTGCTTTAACTCTTGAATTACGTACCCCGTCAATCAGTCGGGTTCGTGGAGAAAGCGAGGAACCCGTTTTAAGGACCACAGATCCCTATAGCATAGATACTCAGCACAACCATTTGGGCGCAAGTGTTTTTAAAGGAATGATGAACACATTTGTTATTGTAGAACTCAAACCGAGGTGCCCTATTGCACTATATAAAGGTAAGTGTCACGGTTTGCAAGGTGGTGGTGGACCCCAAAAAGCAGGCAGGAGGGAGGAGCAGGGTGCACTTGACAAATTGTATTTAATAAAACACAGAGAAAACAGAATCCTAAACAAAGTGCTAACAACCAAAACAAATTCTAAGAATCAAACAAAACCATGACTGAAGCAAAAACTATCACTAAACGAAACATGACCGGAACAAACCTGACAGCTGCTAACAAGCAAACAATGACTGGTCAGGCTAGGAGACCTTTTATAGCCACTAATTACCTAACGACCAACAGGTGTGCAGCTGCAGGGAAAAGCCCCACAGTGCCACCTGTTGGTCACAAACCGAAACATGACAATAAGATGCCTATTAAATGAGTCACTATGGTGATATTTTCTTCACTATTTCCATGCATTAAAATGAAAAAAAAAAAAAGAAGGAATCCGATGCACCCAAACTTTTCTGTGTTTTCACAATACCCAGTTTGTGATGATTGCATTGTGATTGCAATGTGGTTTTTTTGCATCAATATTTCTTGACTGAAAATTTGAATCAGCATATTGGTGGCCTCACTGCTTAAACCGTTAGTGTACCGTTACACGTATACTGTTTGATCAGGCTAAGAAACAAGATAAATAAATACACACAAAAATACATGAAATAAATGATGCGTAATGAGGCTACGAGTAAACAAATCGGTCACCTGATGAGGAGAAGTGCTCAGCGCTCAGTCTAGATGGAGGTTCTAAAAGCACAAGACATTCAACTAAAGGACAATCCTCTTCACCTCCAAGCACTGAAATCAATCACAAGACTGCACAATGTATGGATGGCGTCGTCACAGCGTCTCGGCAATTCAACCGTTTGAAAACGAGACCTACCGAAAGATTCCGTGTCGGCGGCGTTGCCCCCTGAAAAGAGAGAATAGAAGGCAAAGATGTTTTTCAGAGAGTAGAGAATAGTCTCACGTTGACGTTTTCAACTTACAGGCATCATAGTTGAGATCGTAGTCGTAGTCATACGTCGCTTCATAGTCTGTACAAATATGATGAAATTATTCTTAATCATGATAAGAATGATTAATCATACTTACCTTTCACAAGGTCAATATCTGTTGAATAAAAGATGCGTGTGTGTAAATGAGAATGAAGATTGTTTTGAACCAAAGTGCACCATTTTTTATTTTAGAAAAACTTTTCATTTCACCTTTTCTGTGGATCTGAATGGAGGTAGAGACATCTGGTGGAAAAATAAAGAAACAACATTGACATGGAGTTGACAGTCTCAGGACACCATTGCACATCCACCAATTAGATAGCGATTCTCAAACTCGGCGCGTCCCTGTGAACTCATGTGATGAGAATATTCACAACATGGAAAATATCCTTTTATTGTAAATTTTGAAGAGCTACAAAATAGTTGGAAATTAACAATGGAACTCATGCGATCAATCGTGATTAAATATTAAATCAAATGACAGCTCTAATTATAATCATTCGTTTCTGCTTTGGTAAAGCAATTTGGGCGGTTATGAAAGCGCAACGTAAACCAAGTTGGGTGGAGTTATTGGCCTGACTCGTCTCAAAACTCATTTGTATTCTTTGGCATGACTCAGACTTGATCTGAGTTCTATTCTTTTGTGCTCTCTACTGTCTTCATTATTAATTTCATGTTTTATTGTTGTATATATGATATTTGCTCCATGAGTTGAGCTGACTTATTTAGTTGAGTTAAACTGGTAAATAAGGTGGCATTTACCCAGAAGGCCTGCCGCCTCCCACGGCCTGGGCCCGTCTGTCACACCGGGCATGGGCGCAAAGGTGGCGGCCACCAGATTGGCGACGCGGACGTCGCTCTCTGCTGAAGCCTTTTTGACGTTTCCTTCTAAATCCGGAGCAGGAACCGGAGTGGGAGTGGGTGGCGTGAGCCCAGATGAGAGGTGAGGCTGTGTGCCGGTGACCTCTGGGTGAGGAGATGCGGTGCTGCTCTCTGGTTCCGTGCGCCTGGTAACGGGAGCGGAGGTGGAGGATCTCTTGGGGAGGGCGGGAGTTGTGCCGCTGCTTGCCACTGTTGGCACAATGAAGGGCGAAGAGGGCGTAGAGATCTTTCCAGGTGCGGGTGGTTGGGCTGTCTTGGCAAAATGGAGAAGAGAACTGGACATTTTCCCAGCAGGAGGCACCGAGGAACTTTTGGATTCATTCTGGGGAGGCTTTTTACCAGAGAATGGCACTGGAGTAGGCTGAGTGGCAGGGAGGCGAGAGGTTGGCGTTGTTTTCACAGTTTTTGCGGCGGGGGGAGGTGCTGAAGTTTTTTGGGGTTGTCTGGGAGGGTTCGGCTTGCTGGTTTTCAGGTTAGAGGAGGACTGGGGCCTTTTTGCAGCGGACGTTTTGGCTGTCGCCGTTGTGGTTATGGACGCTGAGGCAGAAGGCTCCACAGTGGGAGGAGTGACTTTGTCCGCATCGGGCTTCACGACAACTAAGGACGTGACGGGCGTGACAAAATTGTACTCCAAAGAGAGGTTGATGGCCTTGTCTGCCAGGAGTTTCTGGGAAACAGCATCCGTGGTGTTGAGTTTGGCCAGCAGCAACTCCTTGATTGTGAAATACGCCCAAAGACGACGCACAAAGCTGAACATGCCTTCGGAAGATCCCGAACAGTCAGGCGAGCGCCAGGTGCTATTGATTAGGACGTCGTTCTCCAGCTTCATTCGCCGCTCGGAATCATTGGCAGAGAGTGAAACTTTGAAGTCCTTCAGTCCCGCTCGAAGGCGTCCTGCCACCACCAATTCGGAGCCTCGGAAGTAGTTTGGGAAGAGAGAGCGGGTGACATCGAACGCCTGATGGTCCAGATAGTCCAGCTGGACGTCGGACAGCAAGGGGCTGGCTACCTCGTCGTAGAAGCCTTTGAGTTGCAGGGCAGCGTCCGCGTCCTCGTAAACCATCCGAGCCACACCGCGGTTGTCCAGTGCCAGACGTTTGAGGAGCGGGAAGTCCGCGTCGTCCCCGAAGGCCAGTCCAAAGAGAGAGGCCGAGCCCAACGCCTTCTTAGCGTTACTCAGGATAACATCGCCTGCCGTCACTCCAATCGTGGCCTCGCCGTCGGTGAGGAAAACCACCAGGGGGACGCGGCGAGAGCCGGAGGACGGGGGGTTTACCAGCTGGGCGGCTGAGAGCAAAGCCGCGTTGATGTTCGTCCCTGTGGAGAGAAGGAGAAAGCAACACTGCAGAAGAAGAAAAACAAAGACGAGGCAGACCTCTGCCAAGGCAACACAATCATGACCAATAGTGTTCCACTTGGGAACAGTCAAACAGAATGAAAACCATAACCTTGGTTTCAAACCTTGATTTGGAATCTTAGCCCTTGTTTGAAACCCAAATTAAGATCCCTGTGACATGAAACCCCAGTTTGAAAACCTAACTGCAAACCCTAAACTTGGCCTTATAGTCTAATTTGAAATGATAACTCTTGTACAATGGCCCAAATTAAAACCCAAATCCAGGGATGGGCAATTTAAATACTGGAGGAGGCCACAATTTTTCATCAGTGCGACAAACAGCAAATCTTCAAGGAACTCCACAGTGTGCAACACAAAAACAATATACAACAAAATGTAAAATGAATTCCCTGAGAGGGATTATAATGAATTAAATCATGATCATATCTTTTTTTTAAATCACCTCATTTGAGTGCCTAATCTAACTTTCACACCCTTAAGTGTTGTGGCAATCAGATTGCAATGACACTGGGAATCCAAGAGTAATGATACAAACTCACATCCTTCCGCAATAATCCTTTTGACGAACTCTTTGGCGTCCCGTACGTTCTGCCGTGTGGCGCGCACCGTGCATCCTTTCTTCCAAGTGTGAACCTTATCGGAGAAGGTGACGATGTTAAAGTGGTCTTCTTCCCGAAGGTCCCCGAGGATAGTGTTCATTGCCTGCTTGGTCTGCTGACACAAATAACAAATGATGAGGTTTATTCCACAAATGGATGACACTTAATAATTCATCCACAAAATTCAGAAATACACGCTTGTTGGGTAAACCATAGACAAAATGGAACAGCGCTTGTAAACGTAATTCCGAAATATTCCGTTCCTCCATTTTCTACCGTTGACCCGGGGTGGGCTCGCGGGGGCAACACCTTTAGCAGGGAAGCCCAGACCTCGCTCTCACCAGCTAATCTAATTTCTGCAGCTGTTCCTGGGAGATCCCGAGGCGTTCCCAGGCCAGCTGGGAGACATAGTCTGTCCAGCGTGTCCTGGGTCGTCCCCGGGGTCCCCAGGGGCAAATAAAAGACAAAGAAATATTTTTCAGGTGCTAGCGTATATGAAAAAGGGTTGCAGAGCAAAATTTGCTTTGGCAAATAAAATGCGTCATTAAGTGTACCGTTGGTTGAGATGAAAGAATCAAATTATGACTTGTTATAACTAGACTCGCTATAATAAAAGATAAATGTTATAAATACTGCGATTAGCTGGCAACCGGTTCAGGGTATCCCTCGCCTACAGCCCAGAGACAGCTGGGATAGTGTCCAGCACCCCCGTTGTGAGGATAAAGCAGTTCAGGAAATGAATGGATGGATGGATGTTCTAAATAGTCTGTTTCAGAATGTTGGTTCCCTAATTCTCCTCCAATTCTGGAATGGTTCAAGAATTCAGAGGAAAGCAAACTAAAATGATTCTATTTGGTCTTATGGTGTGACTAGACCTGTTTGATTTTGGTGCCGATCATGGAGCCGCTGACGTCGATGACAAATATGACATCCTTGGGAACCACGGGAAGTCCTCTGGGTGCAAAGTAATGCACAAAGTAGCCATCAAACACCTGAGAGGCAGCAAGGAGACAAATGTCATACATTCATTTATGCCTCCGTTTAACAGCATCGGGTTTCAACGAGGTCGCTCACCTGGATGTCACCCATCAGGTCTGTTAAGTTCACGTCGTACTGAATAACAAAGTCCGCGTTCAGACCCTTAGGGGAAATGCTGACCTGCTGCTGAGGAGTGGGAGTGTAACGAATCCGAGTGCGCTCCACGCTCTCTTCAACCTGAGTCGACGCAGGTGGGTCTGCATCACCTGCAGGAACACGTTACGGCAATATGTAAATGTCAACAGTTTATATACAAGGTTCAAGGAACAAGGGTCAAAGTGCAATAGGCTTCACTTAGGGGTCTCAGACCGGACTTATGACAATTTAGTCAATTTAACAGTATTCATAGAGCACTTTAAAACAACCACCGGTGGATACAAAGTGCTGTACAGGGGCACATCTACTTACGAACGTCTCTTCATACAAAAATTCAAGTTACAAAATGCCTCAACAGAAATATTATCTCTAGTTGCGAAAGAAATTTCAAGATAAGAAAGGTAAAAATACAGTATAGGTTGCTAATCGCAGCTCAGAGTTTCCTGAACACAACATACTTGTAGCTGCTCTTCCATTGGCTATTACAGAGCATCATCCTGGCATCCCATTGGCTAAGAGGGACCTCTACCGTATGTCTCCATTCGTGTAGCTAGAAATGTGTCTATGCAGCGTCCTTGACATTCGCCCTTCGGGCCATGAGGTGTTACGATAGTTTCACGTAAATGTTAATCCCCAGAAAAAGTGTTCACCAGTCGGGCGACCGCTCACTCTGCTGATGTTTGCCTCGGACATTTTCGAAGGATTGTTAAAATCCGACAAACGCAGACATCCTTTGCTCAGTTCTTTACAAAACGCCAGGCAAAAACTACTTCCTGAGAGAGAACATGAACTAAAGAGGGCAACAATCGATAAGGGCGCTGTTAAAAGTTAAATGACCATTATTTGTATTCTTTTGTTTTTTACACTCTGCACAACTCTCATTTAATGTGCAATAATCTAATTTGTAACATGTATTTGTTACATATTTTGATGCATTTTATGCCTTAGAAAACATTTATGTCTGAAGTTTGGGGGGCTTGGAACGGATTAGGGCATTTACATGGAAAACGTGTCTCTACTTACAAAATGTTCTATTTAAGAAGTTTCTTCCGGAACCAATTCATTTTCTAAGTAGAGGTACCACTGTACATGGACAAAAATAATTCATGCAACAACAACAAACAATCCAACAATAAATTAACAACAAAGACAGTACAAAGCACAAAAACAGTAGAGCTAAAACTCAAGACTCATGCTGAGTCAAAAGCCAAAGAATAAAAATGAGTTTTAAGACGAGTTTTAAAGATGGGCAGTGAGGGGGCTTGCCTAACATTCAGCGGGGGGTCATTCCAAAGAGAGGTACCAGCAATGGAAAAGGCATGATCCCCACTGAGCTTGGTTCTCAGTACCTCTAATCGTGTCTGTTCCGCAGACCTGAGGCACCGGCCAGGTGCGTAGGAGCGGAGGTTGGAGGAGCTCAGAAAGGAAAGTTTGGACGAGGCCATTAAAAATTTTTAAAACAAATCATAGGATCTTAAAAGAACTCTTAAAATGTATAGGGAGCCAGTGAAGGGATGTTAAAAGTAGGAGTTATGCGCTCCCTCTTATGAGTACCAGTTAAGATGTGAGCAGCAGCATTCAGGACCAAGTGGAAACGCTTTATGGAGGATTGGCTGACTCCAAAGTCAAGTGCATTACAGTAATCCAGCTAAGACGTAACGAAGGCATTCATTTCTGTTTCAAAGTGCTAGCAAAGATGAAAGAAGCTGGATTTAACAACGGCTCCGAATTGCCGGTTCAATTTAAAATCACTGTCCAGTTAAAACACAAGTTTAATATTTAAATTTAAAAGCACCCAGGCGCTCATCCAAAACTTTGTGGAACTTTGAATCACCTCGTGCAGGTATATTATCCTTACCGTGCTTATGCATAACCAATCATAGTCACCTTTTCCAAACAAACTGATACAGCAACGACTTTGTACATACATATTAATTAGACTGACCTTTGTAAATGTTGCCAAGATGATTGCAAAGGCTTGAAGGAGGCTATTTTCATTGGAAGACAAACCAGAATTACCTTGAGCGTTGTTATTGGACAGCAGTCTGCTTGTCCGAAGTGGAAGGACCTTGATGAAAGCGACACCCGTTTGCTCCACGAGACTGACGTCTAACGTGAGATTGGAAACGGGCTGGCCTGGCCGCAGACCCACGCTGAGCTCGTAGCGGCCCAAGCGGCGAGGGAGCAGCTCCTCGTAAGTCAGGCAAAAGGACATCCGGGCTCCCGGTGGCACGCTCACCGCCACGCGAAACTTCTCAATCTCCCGCTCTCTAGTAGAAAGAAACTAGTTACGGTATTAGAAAGAACCACATGAAATTGCACCTGGACAGTACTGTGCTAGATAGAATCATGGGCTCCGAATCACTACGGCACTGTTCTCAAATATTTTTCTCCAAGTAGCACTACCCTTGTGAATCGCTGCGCATCCCCATTCTAATAGCATCACCCATATGTTTATTATCTTCCCTGAACCAGCAAGTAGATTGCTGACCAACAAAATAGGTCAGGGGTCACTACTTTTTACGTTTTCTATTTGGGCTCCAGTGCTCTAGGATGCCCTACCCACGGAAATTAAAGCAGCCACTTCAGTTGAAATGTTTCAGACTCAACTTAAGACTCATTTTTATATTCTTGCATTTTGTTGGCCTGCTTGACTGATACTTCCTCCGTTTGTCCTTCCCCCTCTTCCCTGATCTGGAGAGGGGCGAGTTGATGATGGCCCAATATGACGTCGCTGTACGGAATCTGCTCCGATTGATATGGACATGATTTGCAGCGACTAAGCTAGACAAGAGCTGGGTCGACCACTCGGACGCGTTGCTATGAAGATGTCTTCATGGACCAACTGCAGGGGCAGAGTTCAAAGAGAGGCCGACCTCTCAGAAGGCGTCTCCCTGCAGTGTTGTCATCTTGTTAAGTGGACTTTTATCTGATTCTATCTGGGATTCTCCCACCTGCAGCCTCTTCTCAAGCTTTCTCATTTTTGCCAGATGGGTATTTTATTGAGTTTTTCCCTTGCCCTCCTAGTGGTTAAGGTCAGGGCATGTCGTTAATATTTGTCAACTGTGGACATGTGTAGCCCTTTGAGACTGCTTGTGATTGAAGGCTATAGAAATAAATGTGACTTGACGAGTAAAATACCCATTCTGAAATGACAAATTTGCAGAAATTACCTTTAATTATGTGTTACTAATAAGGAATGATTCTATTAATCTATCTGAAGACATTGGTCATGTCGGTGATTTCTCACATTACTGACAATGATTTACAATGTTGGAAACAAATATCGAGAGGCAAGACATTACTTCCATTCATCTCTAGTCAGTGTTTACATTTTCAAATGATAACTTGTACAACATTTTGAGGAAATCACAATCTCCCATCACTGTTGATTGATTTTTAGAGCACACCTATTGGTGCACAACGGGGAAAATAAAATAAATACGATCAATACAGCAATGTGGAAACAACAAACCCAAGATTTTTGCACAGTCCAGTAAATTCATGTGTCTGGAACTAACTTGGTTGCAATCAGTCCTGCAGTTTTTCCTTGCTTCTTTGCAGCGTCGTATATTTTCCTGGCAGTGGCTCGTTCCTTCACCTGGGCCGTGTACACCTTGCCGCCGGATGTGCTGATGAAAAGGACGAAAGAGATCCAGGAGACGCGGCTCACCCTGCGACTCACGGTGGCCCCATTACAACAATCGCCACACTTCACGGGGCCCTGCCACAAATAAACGCCCCTTCCAAAAAAATGCTTCATTGCCTATATTAATAGTTCAAACCATAACAATATACCACAAACCATGATCCCAAAACACTTGTCTAAAACATGGCACTGAAAATCAAATTACAAATGGTTTGATTTTGAAAAAAAAAAATGCGCCAGACGGGCACATGTACATCCACAGTTCTCTATGACATCCGCTCACAACGCAGGCTAAAATGAGCTCTTGTTGAAATGTCGCGCTTCTGGGATAGCAAATTCCAAGAATCTACCAAGTTGGAAATTTTTCATGGGAATTAAAAGCAATTTAGGGTTTATTTCTCTTCATTAGGAAACTGAAGCCTGCCTCCTCATAGGGAGCTAAAATATAGTTGGGGAAAATGTATTGCAGCATAATCCAGATTTATGTCAGCAAATATCGTGAAAGTGCAGCAGTATCTGGACTTATGAATGACTAAACCTGATGCATTTTGTTGCCCCCCGCCCAACTGGAAGGAGGCGAATTTTCGCCATTTCTCTCTCTAAAAAGTTTTCATTTGAGTTGAAACTGCTCACTTTCGGACGGCATGGCAGCCGACTGGTGAGCACATCGTCCTCAGAATTGAGAGGTCGTGGGTTCAAATCCAGGCTGCGGAACTCCCTGTGTGGAGTTTACATGTTCCTCAGATACTCCGATTTCCATCTTCCAAAAAACTAAATGCTTGGTTAACCGAATACTCTAAATTGTTCTTTGGCGTGAATGCTAGTGTGGCTCGTTGTTTGTCTATATGTGCCCCTGTGGTTGGCAGGCGATCAGTCCAGAGCGTAACTGTATTGCCCAAAATCAGTTGGGACAGACTCCTGCACAACCGTGACCAGCCAGGAGGTTAAGTGCTGTTCTTTTTGGAAGGGTGCATAAATGAGCTCGGCGGGAATTCTTTTTTTCCGAGCAATTTGAAGTCGGACCGGCGTCACGGAAGGGTACCACAGTGTAACAGAATGCTTGAGCAATTGACATTCATTGATTGAGTGCCACACACATGTTGCTTGTTAGCAGCGGATGGCGTGTGAAAAGTGGTTGTGCTCGAAAACAGGCAGAGTGGAAAAATAATCATTTCCTTGAGGCGGGCAGCACCCAACAAAATCCCCGAGCCAAGCCGACTCTCCGAGTGTGTTCCAATTCACACAGCCGACTTCCTCATTTCTGCTGACCGCTGGAGTCACATGACAAGGTGTTAAATTAAGGTCAAATCCTTCGAATAAATATATCCTGGGAGAAAAAAAAAAAACTTCAAACACCATCAAAAATAAACCCTCAGGCATGAAACGCGTCTTGTCCGGGCCACGTGCATGAGAAAGTCTGAGTTGAAAATGGAAGGCGCTTGTACTTCTGCGCTGGAGAGGTGAAGGAGCGGCTGTACGTCCACCGACAAAGCTTTCTAAGTCTCACGCATACAACCAATGCCTTGCACAACATTTGTGTTCCCTCTGGGTATTTGCTGGCGGCACAGGCTCTGAGTGTGTGAAAATATGAATAGGCGCAAAAAAAGAAAAAAAAAAGATCTTAAATAGCTGCAGACTCACACATAGTTAAAAAGTCTAAGGCGGCATCTCCCACTTGGCAGCGGGCCTCAGTCAACTGTGCCGCCGCCAAGGGGGGAGGCCACGCTGGGCAAACTGCTGTCGTTTTCTCCATGAACTTTCTGCCCAGCGCGCACAAAAGGCGGCATTCATGCTCTCTCGGGTTCCCGCTTCCGAGCGCCGCGATGGCTACCGGTGTGCGCTGTTGACTTATTTGTTTTGTTTATATTTAGCACTTTGAAATGAGCGCGCTTCCCAACACCCTTAGTAATCAGATGATGCCCCACCCACTGACGCCTTGCGTAATTTCTCACAACTTCTATTTGGATCAGATATTTGCTCTTGAAATGAATGCTCTTTGGTCCCAATCTGTCGCCTAACGTGGAGGAAAACATCAAGACTTCACTAGGCCTTTCATAAACTTGTGGATATTCTCGTACAGTGGTGCTTTGAGACACGAGGGACCCGACTTGTGGGGTTGCCGATATTTTTCCTTTTCCTTTTGAGACACGAGTGGTGAATGGTGGCTTACTTCACAACAAGCTACCGTTGGCGGACACTAAGTGATTCTTCAAATCATCCATCCATCCATCCATCCACCCATTTATCTATCCATTTTCTGATCCGCTAATCCTCTCATGAGTCGCAGTCGAACGTCCATCAGCGCCCACACTCACACCTCGGGACAATTTAGAGTGTTCAATCAGCCTGCTCTGCATGTTTTTGGAATGCGGGAGGAAACCGGAGTACCCAGAGAAAACCCACGCAGGCACGGGGAGAACATGCAAATTCCACACAGGAAGGCCGCAGCCGGAATCGAAACCCGCACTTCTGCACTGTGAGGTTGATGCGCTAACCAGTCAACCACTGGGCCGACCTTCTTTAAAACAATGCTCCAATTTTTTGGTGGCCACCCTCACTTTACACATTGTCTCTTTAAAACAACTACATATCTTCCGCTATCTTAATGCTAGCATACAATGGGAAACACCAAAGGGGCACAAGGTCCCCATTTACATGTGAGAATGGTTTAGAGCAGGGGTGTCAAACTCATTTCACATCGTGGGCCACATTCGGCCTCGGTAGATGTCAAGTGGGCCGGACCATTAAAATTACACCATACTCTGCTATAAATTCACTTTTAAATTACCCCGCGGGCCTGATCGAACCTCCTTGGGGGCCGGTTCCGGCCTGCGGGCCGTATGTTTGACACCGCTGGTTGAGAGGAAAATATGTCTTGTAAATTTGAAACGCCACATAAAAGACTAAACAACCCTGACATATTTTTTTAAAAATATATAAAATGAGAATACAGTCAAACCTCGGTTTTCGTACTTAATCCGTTCCAGAAGACTGTTCGGAAACCGAATTGTTCGGAAACCGAAACCATGTTTCCCATTGAAATCAATGTAAAATGTTTTAATCCGTTCCAAGTCAAGAAAACAACTTTTTTAAACCACTTTTTTTTTTTACAATTTCACACCACTGTACTGTACAAATGTAATGGGAGATGACCCATTTTAACATTAACATAGTAACATAAAAATTGAAGGAACATCTCTCTCTCTATCTGTCGTGGGGCGTGCGCCTCTCCCAGCTGTCAGCAGGCAGTAGGCGGGGCATTTCGGCATCCCGAACTCCTTCGCCAACACAGACACACGCACACCTGACTCATATTTTGCGATTAAATCTTTCTTAAATTCTATAGTTTTGCACACTATTTTCCTCTTTTCTTCACCAGGTTCACCACTTCCACTTGCTTTCTTTGGTGCCATGATTAGGGGCTGATACACGATGCAAAAATAACAGTCCAATAATACGTAGTTCTCACCAAACACGTCTGCTTTGTAAAAAAAAAAATCTTAATCGAACAATACAAACTCGTCTGCTCACAAGCTGTTTCTGTACGATTATTGCATAATAATGAGACACCGGACACCAGAGTGTTCATTATGTGCGGCTGCATTGAACAACGCCGGCCGTAAAAAAAACGCACACCGCCCCCCCCCACCCCCGTGTTGCCAGGGCAAACCATTATGAAAAGAGGGGGATTTCACTAGTCCTAACAGAAGCGTCTCACCAAACACGTCTGCTTTTTTTTATTGAACAATACAAAAACGTCTGCCCACATTGGTCGCTTCCTGTGTAGCGACGAGACACAAGGGAGCGCCGCGACACGGGGGAGCGTCACTTCACTCCTCTCGGCTTTGCTACCTCCTCTCGGCTTCGCTACCTCGCGAAGCTACACGAAGTAGCAAAGCCGAGAGGAGTGAAGTGACGCATTCAAGTGCGCTCAGTTAGTTCGAGAACCAAAATTTGTTCGGCATCCGAGGCATAAAAAACTCGAAATTTTAGTTCGAAAACCGAATTGTACGAGAACCGAGACGTCCGAAAACCGAGGTTTGACTGTATATAAAAATCAAACCCTTGGGCTCTATTTTCATTCATTATATTTATAAATCTAGTGCGGCGTGTGGCGTAAAATCTATGCAGAGGTGTGTCAGGTTGGGGATTGCTCATTTTGAGGACACGCTTAAGGCGATGCATTTAAAAGAAGCACGCTTTGGGCTGATGCGGCTGTGAACAAGGCCTAGGTCATTCGTCGTCAGTCCATATTCCCGGCCAATATCTGGGCTTTGCTGTCCAACTCCTCAGGCCCCTTTGTGAAAATAGGAGTGAAAATATGGACTTACATAGAGAAGTTGGAAATGAAGGCGGAGGAAGGCAGGTCCACCTCGAAGGCGGCCTCTTTGGTGATGGCCATCTGGTTCCAGATGGAACTCTGCACGCTGGTGACGGCGTAGCGGGACACCACACAAGACTTGACGTGGTAATCCGTCACCTTCAACTGTAGGCAGTGTACAGACGAACATGTGAAAAAGAAAAGATCACGCATCTTACTCCTGCATGGTGCTCACAACTGTTGCCTTCTTCGAGAGGTGTCAACGTCACGCAGCAGCTACTTGAGTGGACACAAGTGTGTCGTGTCGTCACCAGGGGCACGGCCACTGAACTGCATTTAAAACCATCCATCCATCCATCCATTTTCCGAACCGCTTTATCCTCACTAGGGTCGCGGGGGGTGCCGGAGCCCATCCCAGCCGTCTTCGGGCAGTAGGCGGGGGACACCCTGAATTGGTTGCCGGCCAATCGCAGGGCACACAGAGACGAACAACCATCCACGCTCACACTTATACCTAGGGACAATTTAGAGTGCACAATCAGCCTGCCATGCATGTTTTTGGAACGTGGGAGGAAACCGGAGCACCCGGAGAAAACCCACGCAGGCCCGGGGAGAACATGCAAACTCCACACAGGGAGGCCGGAGCTGGATTTGAACCCGGTACCTCAGCACTGTGAGGCCGACGTGCTAACCACTGGACTACCGGGCCGCCCTGCATTTAAAACCTTCATTTGAATTTCTTTGATGAAAGTGTGTTCACTTATTGCCAACAGTCTATTCTCTCTAATGCACCGCATTGCTTCCAGAGGTGTGCGGGGCGCAGAGGTGCAACACTGAGTGTGACCGACGGTAATTAGATTGATGATCTATTTCAATGATCAATGAGACCTCCATCGAACCGCTTGATCCTCACTAGGGTCACGTGCCCTGCAGTCTTCGGCAGTAGGCGGGGGACACCATGAATTGGTTGCCAGGCAGTGTCACACAGAGACGAACAACCATCCACGCTCACACTCATACCTAGGGACAATTTAGAGTGCCGAACGAGCGCCATGCATGTTTTGGAATGTGGGAGGAAACCGGAGCACCCGGAGAAAACCCACGCAAGCCCGGGGAGAACATGCAAACTACACAGTGAGGCCGGATGGTATCGAACCCGGTACCTCTGCACTGTGAAGCCGACGTGCTAACCACTGGACTACCGGGCCGCCCTGCATTTAAAACCTTCATTTGAATTTCTTTGATGAAAGTGTGTTCACTTATTGCCAACAGTCTATTCTCTCTATTTTATGCACCGCATTGCTTCCAAGAGGTGTGCGGGGCGCAGAGGTGCAACACTTAATCGAGTTACCGACAATTAATCGGTAATTAGATTGATGATCTATTTCAATGATCAATTTATTTAGAGACCTTTTAACTTAAAATTGTCCAAGTCCTCCCATTTCAGCCTGTCAACTGTAGATATTTTGCGTCGTCCTTCATGGAAGCAGACTGATTATCTTTGTGTAACGTCAAAACAACACATTTGCAAACGTCTGCTTTTACTTTTGATAGCAATCACCAGTTTCCCATATTTTCTGACATGGTTACAACTGAATTAAAATCAATCCACATTTGAATGAGGAAAATATTGGCTATTTACAGCACTAGTATGAATGACCTGCAACTGAAGTGTCGTTGACCCTGAAGCAGCTACAGAAGTGTCGTAGTCCAAACTCGTAGCCCTCCCTTGGCATTAATCGGTAGCCAACAAGAAGCTCTCGGTTCTAAAAAGGTTGGCCACCATCGATCCTAACTGGTTTCCTTGTGGTGGAAGGACAATTGCAGGCGGTCCTGCTAATGCGCCATTTGAATGTTTATGCCAACCACCAGCAACACCAGAAGAAAATGTTAGGACCATACATTGGGTGCAGTCATGTTTTCCGTTTCTGCAGGTTGCAGGAGGGCCAATGTTATGACTGGGTGTTTTTATAAAGTACAGTCATGCCCCTTCTCCCTGAGGGTTACATTCCAGACCTCACCGCAATAAATGAAATCCGTAACATACAAATACCCGATTTAAAGCTACCCGTGGTATGTTTTATTGGATTTAGAGCACTTAAAATAATACAAAGGCATACATTGAATTGGTTTGGCAAAAAGAATATTCCACTTCTGTTAAACCAATTGTAATTGGTTTTGGCTTGTTTACTCCGACTGAAGTGTTTACATAACGCTTTTTAAATTAGCTTGGACTCCTAACCCGACTGGAATCAGAATACAAGGTGCCGTGGAAATCAAGCTGCTAATTACCTGAGGTGGCAATAGCACCGTGGCTTCAATATTTGGGAATCCATGACAATACATTTGCTAAATCCAGTTCAGTTGTATTTAACTTTTAAGTTCAACACATTTACAAGTAACCTTTTAGGACTTTTTTTTCAAACTTATATTCAGAGTGGTTATTTTTTATCAAACTTTTATGTCCAATACATGTAAATGGTCTCATGATCCTGTTCTTCCACGACCCTTGTGAGGATAAAGCAGATCGAAAAATGGATTGATGGATAGATCCTGTTCTTGTGTGTCTTCAGCAGGTGGCAAAGGAGGGCTTTCCCTCTGGTGTGCACACCTGCTGCCAATTTGTTCATCAAGTTGAACCATGGATTTAAGGACTTCTCAAGCTCCAAGTCTCCGTCCGAGTATTGACCTTGTTGCTGCTCTTGCTCGAGTGTTGCTTCCTAGACCTCCCAATCTCATTATTGTCATTTTTTTTGTTGCTCTCTAGTCTTTTGCCTTGTAAGGAGTTATGCTATTTTGTCTTTGATCTTGCTCATGTTTTTGTTTTGGGAAATTGGACTCCTTTCAATTGTATCATTATTTGAAAACTGTTTTTATTTCCTTAATATATGTGCAGTACTAATGTCCAAACATAATGTCCACGCATAATGTTACAGTGATTAACGGCAATGTTTGATGAATATGATTACGACTGTGGAACAGGTCCTCGATTTTTAGGGTGGCATTTGGTGTTGAAATTTTGAGAATCACTGACCTAACGTGTGCACTGAAACCCCCATGTTATGAATTCTGCTTCTGCAAAGATGACAACAACTGTTGATGGCAGCAGTCGAGTAGAAACTCACCACTGGTCTGGTCGCTTTGCTTTGGCGTTTGGCTCTCTGCAACAGACGTGAGGGCCGCAGTGAGAATAATAATAAGAGAACATCGAGCTGCAGCCATTTAATTATGAAGACAACTCATGTTGGGTTTCGTAGGTTTGAAGTTGAAGCTGGCCACACTCCGGCCTGTGCGCCATGAATCTCAACCATTCACGAATGGAGGGGAAATAAATAAATGCTCTCACTGTACGCGGTGGGCAACGCGGGAAGGCGCACGCGTCGGTTTCAAATGTTCTTTTGGCACACAAGTCATTGCTGTGTCAATACATTACCACACATCCGGGTACTTCGGGCAAACACAAATTTGGAGTGTGGAAATTGTGTGGGAAGCATTTAACTTCTGTCTCATAATTGATTGTGCACAAAAAGTAGAGACGATTAAAAGGTAAACTACTTATCATTTTCAAAGTGTGTAAGAGCCTGAACATGAATTTAGCGCACCCTTTTAAAAAATGAAATTCTTCACCGTTACATAGCATCAAGGGAAACATGTCCTCACCCTTGGAAGATTTTGTCCAGGATGAGCCGAATAATCCCGAGATAATCCCTCTTGCGAGTAAAACAGGAAGAAAAGCAAAATGCACTGGATACTCAAAAGCATCCTTCCCATGATCGAGCGGCTTTTTGGGCGCTAAAACAAATGTTAAATGATGTCCGGAGGAATGACGCACCTCATATTTTAACCACTAACCATTAGGCACACGCACGTTGCCTGCCTGCTTGTTTGAGGCTCCTACTCTTCCCTCCTCCCCCAGGTCCGTGGAAAAAAAAAAACTCAGAGCAAAAAGATGACTGGAAGATGGACAAAAAAAAGTCAAAGTGGGGTTGAGAGCAGCTCTTATGTGCGTACTGCAAATTTCACGGGCTGCTGCCACTGCGATTCAGGAATGGAATGACGGATTGATGTCATGCACGCTCAACTATCGGAGGAAAAAAAAAAAAAACAGCCCGCAGTTCTGGCGTTCTCTCCTCTGCCCGTCACACTGGAGTCCTTTCACTGTTTGAGCTCCGACCCACACGTGGATTTCACCATAGGTGGCAAAAAGTACTCTCACTCTGTAACTACAACTTTTACGACGAATGCTTGTGTAAAAAGAGATTCAACTCATGTGCTATAAATAATTTTAAAAAAGAGGACACCAAAAAAAAGTCAAAAAGCACGTAAACAGTCAACGAGCAGCGACGCCTTGATATCCGAGTTGAAAATGTTCTTATGACACGCTCGTAATTCGAAACACGCATTTCCCCAATCATCTTGGCCCACTGAAAGAAAAGCACACGTAAATATTTTACTCTATGAAAACACAAAAGAATTACGTCATTAACTAGAACGCAAAGAGTGAAATAGTTGTAGCCACACTCATGGCTTCAATTTCACGGACACTGTAGTGCACTTTGTGGTGTGCTCGTCTTGACCACTTGAGGGCAGTCAAACACAACACGTAAAATGAGGGACGTTAAACTCTTTTTTTTTTTTTGTTGCAGGCCACTTTGTAGTTATGGCTAGATTACTAGTTTTGAAATCAGAAATCAAGCATAGTAGTTAGTTTGTTCAGTTATTGTTCAAGTTACTGGAAAAATGGGACAGTAACAAAAAAAAAAAATGAATGCAAAATCTCGACGTTATTTATTAATACACGTGACAGTTGAACATTTTGGTACAGATTTTTAGCAAAGGACCAGAAAGATGACAGTTGACAGACATGATTTCCTTTTGCGGGCCTACTAAAACAATAAATGTCTTTATTTAACAGTTTTGGAAAGTTGACGTACAAATAGTGAGGATAGGTTCCCTAGGCCAAAAAAAATAGGTGGTGGTTTACTTTATTGGCAAACATGCTAAGCTTCGGCTCAGTCACACAAGGTCATGAGAAACCACTATGGGACGGCTGGTACAAAACATGTTTGGCTCAGCGGTGATTCCATCAGATGAGATGTCACTCATAAAGACCGTCACTGTTTACTGCATTTTTATTGTGCTGGTGGTGGTTAGCAATCATCAGAAATGATGTTATTACACTCAATGCATGGCATGCCATGGTTCCAAGCGTATCAGAGGAGGGTAAAAGTACCATGACCAGCATATTTTCACACACTTTGAATATTTTTGATTGCGTATTTTTGGAATGATCAGTTTGTTTTGTAGTCGCTATTTTTATTTTGTCAATGTCCTTCTTGGTGAACTTCATGCTAAATGCTCAATTTCTGAAGCCTCTTTTGAAATAGGTGTCAAACTGGCTTTGGATATGTCTTGAGAGTCACACAGGAAGTCATCCCTGCAAGATAGCGTTTGCCCTTCAAACGACGTGCTTTCACGTCATGTAGAAAATGCAGTCACGCAATCAACCTTCCAGCTGCTGCTCTTTGATGTCGAGCGCTTCAAGCAGCTCGTCACGGTAGGCTTGAAGGCCAAGGCAACCGCTGTGTGGATTCCACAACGAGGTCCGAGATGCCAGCCGTATCCCGTCTTTGCCGTTTGCACGGCACATTGTTCAAATGTGATCAGGAGCCGTCTGCAGCGCTTCTTCTGGGTTCCTGTTGATGTCCACATTCTACAACATCAACATATGAAATGTGATTTCAACAAGGAGACATAAGGGCGGAATTTGCCATTGAAAAAAAATGGAATGCCACCTCCTTCCCTAAATAAAAATGAATTGCTTTTATTTTTCAATAAGGGAAAAATAGCAATCTTGTATATAATGAAAAACAGATTCATGACAAAACTAGAATGTAAATAATTTAAGAGTTAGTGCATCAAGATTTAATGCTGCAATCCAAGTCAGTGTGCTGCTTCTTCCAGTGTGGCAGTATTGTGTAATGCAGTCATGCAGATAAACAAACACACACAAAGACACTAAAACTGCCGTTGAGAGAATTGAGGAAATCCAAACAAGTGACGACAAGGAAACCAAGCACCCTGCAGTTCTTGTTCCTTATATATCCTCAACTAGTCTGATTGTCACCGGGTGTGGCAAATGAAACCGGGTGCGATCCAGGACTTCTTTGTTGGGTACATGTTAAATCGGGCTGTGCACGAATCACTGTTGACGATAATTACATTGTGAATTGGCTGTTGAATACGAACGCGGAATCATAATTTTCCCATTTGAGTCAGAACCAGTCACAGCGTCTTGTCATCAGAGAGGAATGTTTGGATGGCGCTCATGTCCCCCACTATGTGGTGTGTCCATGTGGGGAGTACACATGCGTGAAAGCTGAGGACGTACTGCGGTCAGCGGATACCCAGAAGGAGTTGCAAGTGTATGGGTATATTAGGCTGGCTAATGAGCAATAAATTCAACGCTTAAGCAGTCAGTCAATAAAGCCCAACTAGGCAGCGTATCAATAGCTTCATGGTTACTTTGCTGTTGGCCTCTCAAAGCAATAAACCAAAGGGAGTTTGCAAACTTGAGAAACAAACTAGCTTAGCACTAGCTAGGATGAGGCAAGGTTTAAAATGGGACTTAAGTGAAAAAAACCCCATCTTGGGTTCTGTCCTTGGTTACAATTACCTCCAATCTGATCCAGGAGCAAATATTTAACGTGTTCACACTCTCTCCCTCTCTCACACTCTCTCACACTCATACTCTCTGATCCTCTATAAATATTTAACCTGTTCATTCTCTCTCTCTCTCTCTCTCTCTCTCTCTCTCTCTCTCTCTCTCTCTCTCTCACGCCTTGCTTCATGTTGACTTCAGTTGGTATTTTAATAAGGGAGGAGTGCTTGACGTGCCCCGTGACAAATTCTCTTGCTACAAAAATGTAACAGAATTGCACCAAATTTTACAATCAAAACCGGATGCTATTGCCTTTGATACTTTTTATATACAGTATATTTGATTATACTGAATTGTACAGGTGGCCATGTCTGCTGGCTATTTTCAACAAATGGAGAAATGTGAATTCATGCTCACAGTAATCACTGAACTCAAGCAAGTCAAAGCGAAATCTAAAAGCGAAAAGAAACAAAGCCTCTGATAAGCGGTCACAGAGAGACAAACAATTAAAACGCAATCAAAACGAGCAAGGAACACACACACGTGATTGACACGGGTATTCACATAAAACACATCCAAAGAAACACCCGTATGAACTATTTCTGACAGCTGTTTGTTTGTTCTTACCATAGGCTTGTCTCTATGCGTGTTGACAGCCTCGATATTGAGATAAAATGACTCGACTTTGCACCCTGTAACCAAGAAGAACACCGGGGCATCAAGACAGAGGGACTGCACTGTCCAATGGCGAACACTTACCGTAGGCTATTGGTGTGAGTTTGAGCACCGTGTGAAGGGGGCATTTAAGATAGGGCAGCTGGTCTTGAGAGAGAAGCAAAAGGAGGCTGACAGATTGTGAAGGAATATGACCACGAGAGAAGGAGATGACTCTTGTACCTGCAGGCTTGTCCAAGAAGTAGGCCAAGAGACAGCGCATGACTGCTTGGTGGCAGATGACCAGAACATTCTCCTGCCTCTCCAGCTCCATGATGACGGGCTCCAGGCGATGGACCAGGTCTTCATAGGACTGCCACATAGAGAACTTCATGTCAGAGAACTTTTCTCTACTCATTCGAGGCAATGTCACCTAGAACTGAGCTGAAAGGTCCAAAGCAGAAACTGCCGTGAGCCACATAAGAGAACATCTCTTTACCTGAAAAATATTTGAACCCAGGAAACCAAAAACTTATCATAAAAGAACACATGATGAACACATTGCTTTGTATATGGGGAAAAAAAGGAATTCCCTTTGAAATTTGGGAAAGAAGAGCTTGAGGACATAACGAACATACATCCTGTAATTCCTGAAATAATCTGGAAATTTCAATGACAGTGAAACTCCTCTACAATGAAACCTACATGGGCAAAAATACCCCCTAATAAAAAAAATCTTCATGCATTAACAGCATTCCCACTCTCCTGCCCCAGATACAATGAAAAAAACCACTGTTGCGTTATACGAAATCTTTTTTTCTGCTCTTGCCTCGCGAAGAGATTCACTACAACGAAGTCTAATCCAACAGCGACCTGTACTGCTTCGTTTGGAAACAGCAACAGCAACCACCACACTGGTTTACACATGCGCAGTAGTCCAGGAAGTACTTGTTATTGTTAGTTTCAGAAGCAGCACGAACGTTGCATTGCTAAAATGGCTACAAAACGGACCTTTGGATGTCAAGCAGCTAAGACAAGAAGAGCTCTGACGCTGGAAGAGAGGGTAAAAGTGATCAAAATGAAAGACGTAGGAAGCAAAATAAAAGACATTATCCAAGAAATAGGGCGGCCCGGTAGTCCAGTGGTTAGCACGTCGGCTTCACAGTGCTGAGGTACCGGGTTCAAATCCAGCTCCGGCCTCCCTGTGTGGAGTTTGCATGTTCTCCCCGGGCCTGCGTGGGTTTTCTCCGGGTGCTCCGGTTTCCTCCCACGTTCCAAAAACATGCATGGCAGGCTGATTGTGCACTCTAAATTGTCCCTAGGTATGAGTGTGAGCGTGGATGGTTGTTCGTCTCTGTGTGCCCTGCGATTGGCTGGCAACCAATTCAGGGTGTCCCCCGCCTACTGCCCGAAGACAGCTGGGATAGGCTCCGGCACCCCCCGCGACCCTAGTGAGGATAAAGCGGTTCGGAAAATGGATGGATGGATTATCCAAGAAATTGAAGTGAAAGTGAATGCTGATCGTAAGTTTCACAATTTCCTTCCCTTTTTTCCTTTCTACACTGACTGTATGAAGTGTCAAATAAGTGTGTGCTCATACTTATGCACTTTTGGAATAAACATAAAGAGTACACATACGTTTGTGTGTGTGTGTGTGTGTGTGTGTGTGTGTTTACATCTGAGATCAAATTTGCTGCAGTGAAAAACGCCTTGTTGTGAAAAATTTCTTGCCGCAAACATGATTTCGTTGTAGAGGAGTTTCACTGTAGCTCCCCTGGCAAGCAGAACAAGGTGATGTGTATTGTATTTGAAAAAAAATAGTTCTATGCTTCGCTTAGCCCTGATCTTGGAACTGATCTTGTGTCCATTTTTGGCTTAGTTTTCACATGTTACCTGGAAATAAAGTAAAGCACCTGTCTGAAAAGGTCTACAACCACACAGTCATAGCAGGAGTCACCACTTATTCAACCAAATTGCATTTGCCCATTTCCAAGTAAAATGAACGTATTTCCACATGTGGGACTTGCGCAGATTTATGAGGACTTACCTCGCCCTTTGGATAACGATAACGAAACTTGTCCTGGTCCCTCAGTGCAAACTCTTCGGGGTAATGCTCCTGAATCTCCTCATAAGTGAACTCCTCACACACACCCTCAGGGCAGCAGGAATAGAAAAAAAAGACAATTCAATGGAGGAAATTTTGTTCACTGAAAAAAGAGATACTGTTTCCTCCTGAGACTGTGGTTAGTTTTTGTTCTTGGACCCAAAATTTAGAAACCACCAACTGACACCAAAGGCTGATAAGATTTCAAGCACGTGTTATTGTTGCCACAGTTATTATTTTGACCTATTTTGAAGATGATTAGTGATTGCTGTGGCATATTTCAGTTATTTATGACAAGCAAATGATGCTGAGCGGTATAGAGAGTCATTTTTCTTTTCTTAAGTTTGTAAATGTGGGTTGGAAATCGTATTTCCTGTATGACAGATTCTGCGACTGTCAATCACCTTACTGAAGCTAGTATAGATAGATGAACCTGAGTAAACCTGTAATTCTGTTCAACTATAGTGTCCTGAGACTCATATGCTGTATTTGACGCAATCCACAGTATATTCAAGATATTGCAATGACTTTACCCCATATCAGAAGCATCGTTTGTTTTATAGAAAGTGAAGGTTACACTGACAGGTTACATCTGCATGAAAGGTGGAAGCACGTAGGACTACACTCTGATTTCACTCACTTGCCTCATTGAATCAGAATGGAACTTACTGCATCGATCTCATTGAGAGCTTTCCACTGCTCATACTGGACGCCCAGCGTGTGTGCAGTTTGGATGGTTCTCTTCATGTGGCTGGTCCACACCTTCAGGTCCTTAATTTTCTGACTCTGGATGAAAGTCTTCAAAGCAGCGGCATACTGGAGACAAGGAATTGAGCTTGTCAAGTGAAGTCAATTTTATATCCGATAGAAGTTATTTCAAGGCACTCTGCACATTGAATAGTTCAAGAAGCACATCAAGTAACTAAACCCGACGCATGCGAGAAGTTGGCAGCGGAGTCAAGTAAAGTCTCCCTCTCAGGAAGAAACCTCAAACAGAACCCAGGCTCAGAAGACAGAGGGTAGAATGAATAAAAAAATTGAATGAAGAGGTGAGGGATGTAAGAACAACGGGCACAACAACAGCAGTATCAACAACATGATTACAGTCGACACCGCTACTCACGGGAATAGGAATTAGGTGTGAAAACCTAAAAGCCGCAGATAATTGACGGCCATTGAAAAAAAAAATGAACGGCCCCAAATTTCTTTGAAAAATGCTGATTAAAAAAAAAAAATCAAGATGCATTTTCCCATAAATGTGGAGAATAGGAGTTTTGTCATTTTTGACAAAATATGCTGGATCAGATCTGGCAAATCGTTCACGACAGTAAATGGGGCCAAGAATGGGGCTTAAATCTCATCGTCTGAACCAGGCACAAGTCGCGACACTCACTTCATATCCTCTGACAGACAAAGAAGAATCTCCGCCGATGCGACCAAGAAGATTGAGTTGGCTTTCCCCATGGCGGCTAAGGTAGATGGACCTCGGTGCAACGTGGATGTTCATTAGGTAGTAGACGATCCTGCTCTGGATGTGGTCCTGGACCAGATTCACCAGGTATTTTTTACCCACTTCATAGATCTTGATGTAGGAGAGCTTTCTGTTCAATGAAAACAAACTTGAGAGATTTTGTCCGAGAACATTCTCTATCCTGACTCAGCACCTGTCTTTTTCGTTGTCTATCGGCATGTAGCTGGACTTGTAACACTCAATGCGCTGCACAAAGTCTTCCATGGCTTCCTCCATGCTGCGATTCACGTAATCTGGACTCCCAAATTTCACTTGCTGCGAAGAACGTGCATTTTGGATACTTAATAGAGGGCACCGCAGTATCCAGACACGGCTCACAAAGTGTTCTTTGACATATTTGACTTTTGGGTAACGATTAACCTAAAATGCATGTTACCAAAAATGTATGGAACAATTTTGGTCTGCTTCCCATATATTTCCGCTTGGTGTTTGTTTTTTTTTCTCAACGACCTAACAAGTGTGGGACCGCGGGATATGCTCTTTTGTGAATAGCGGACAAATGATGAGGGGTTCTGACCTTAACATTCTCTGCAATTATTTCTGGGTCGTCACAGATTGACTCCACAAAGAAAACCTGGACACAAACACTTTTAAAAGACAACGTGTTGGAAAATGCATGCGCGCATGCACGAGCGCGTGCACACACACACACACACACACACACACACACACACACACACACACACACACACACACGATAGAGCAGAGTGTGGTGGTGGATGCTTTTTATCATTTCACTTGCACTTGCCTTGTAGCCTCTCTCCTTGGCAAAGCTGAGGATGTTTGCCCTTCTCTCCCTTGTGGTGTTGGTGGCATCAAAAACCTGCACGAGGCACATTTACTATCAAGGCTTTGAGCTCGCCACTTGTTTCCCATACCAGTGATAGTAGTGAAAACGAATGGAAACACATCTATAAAAAAATAAAGATGAAAGAGAAGATTCTTTTTTGTGCCTCTAAGCATTGTCAAACAATATCCATTCGTAAAATGTAGCAGGTCTCCCACCTAAAACTTCAACTGTCTAGCAGATTAAGTACAAAAGTACAAGACTACAAGTTTAAAACCCTGGAGAACCCACGGGGTCAAATTTGGCCCCTATAAATTCTGCTACTCAATTGCTACCCTTAAATCCAAAAGGGTCAAATTTGGCCCAAATCCTAAATTAGGATTAAAGTATTGAATATTTGAAAAAACATATATTTTGGTGTTCAGTGAAAATATAGCAGTCATTTAAGGTAAAATTCATAATTTTCCAAAGAAGAAAAGAAGAAAAGGGGTCTTGGGTTCTCCAGGGTTAAGTACACTTGTGCTTTTAACCGCCTTTTACGCAAGTATCTGCACTTCTAACTAAGTAGCATGTGATTGGTTCTTCCTACAGACTAGTTATCATGTCCGCCTCACAGTGCAAAGGTGCAGGGTTCAATTCTGGCTCCGGCCTTCCTGTGTGGAGTTTGCATGTGCTCCCCGTGCCTGTGTGGGTTTTCTGCGGGTACTCCAGTTTCCTCCCACATTTCAAAAAGACACATGGCAGGCTAATGGAACACTTTCAGTTGTCTCCAGGTGTCATTGTGAATGCGAATGGTCCTTTGTATTCTGTATATCTGTTTACTGTATCATTGGCGGGCGGCCCGGCAGTCCAGTGGTTAGCACGTCGGCTTCACAGTCACAGTGCAGAGGTACCGGGTTCGAATCCAGCTCCGGCCTCCCTGTGTGGAGTTTGCATGTTCTCCCCGGGCCTGCGTGGGTTTTCTCCGGGTGCTCCGGTTTCCTCCCACGTTCCAAAAACATGCATGGCAGGCTGATTGAACACTCTAAATTGTCCCTAGGTGTGAGTGTGAGCGTGGATGGTTGTTCGTCTTTGTGTGCCCTGGCAACCAATTCAGGGTGTCCCCCGCCTACTGCCCGAAGACAGCTGGGATAGGCTCCGGCACCCCCCGCGACCCTAGTGAGGATTAAGCGGTTCAGAAAATGGATGGATGTATCATTGGCTGGCAACCAGTTCAGGATGTCCCCCGCCTACTGCCGGAAGACAGCTGAGAGAGGCTCCAAGACGCCCGCGACCCTTGTGAAGATAAGCGGTTTGGAAAATGGATGGAAGGACGATTCTATAAGTTGAAGAAGAGACGTTTGTAACTCACTACCACAAATGGATATGAAAGGCCATTAAGGGACATGAATGAGGATTACCTCACGTACACCCACACAAGCGAAATCCCCTCAAACATTAGGACGAAAAACGCTCTTATAATATAGTAATTTGTTCTCATGTAATTGCCTGACATCCACATTTTACAAGCGTATATCAGAGCATTTCAGTCGCATGAATGAGTGTTTTAAAAGTGTGTGTGCAAACATTTTTGTTTTGCTGGTGTTAATAGACCATTTCAGGAGTGGATATACACTAAGGGGGGGAAAAAAATCTGTAGTGTGTGTGATGGAAGCATTTCAGTTGTGTGTGTGTGTGTGTGTGTGTGTGTGTGTGTGTGTGTGTGTGTGTGTGTGTGTGTGTGTGTGTGTGACAAAAATTCACTTGCTGCATTGACGTGAATTAGCGCATTTCAGTAGAGTCCGAGATTTTTTTCAATGTGTTTGAGAGAGGCTGGATGTGAGAATGTTTCAGTCGAGTGTGATGCCTTTCAGAGATTTTCATTGGCGGGAATTAGAGTGTTTCAGCAGTGTGTCTGCATGAGTGCACTTCAGTAGCGTGTGTGAGAACTTGAACGTTGGTCCGACTCACCGCGACGTGACCTTGGTCACTTGCGAAGTAGGTAGCGACATCTCTGAGGGCAGCCGCCGCACACGCCCTGCAAAGCAAGGCACGTCTGTGTGACTTCTTCAACGCATCATCAAGTCGCTTTGAGCTGTCAGTCCTTACGTACTTGCGGATCCTCATGGCCTCTTCGTTGTCCGGTTTAAAGAATTCAAAGTTCTCGTAGGTTTTGACGGCCTGGCGGCGGTACTGGCCCACGTTGAACGCTGGTGGGAACGAACAACAATAAGCAAAGGCGGAGCCTAGTTCACGCTGAGCTATTTAGTTTGAGGCTGCAAAACCAACTTTTTGTGGGAACCCCGATCCAGTTGAGGTAGCGGGTGAGCTTCTTGGAGATGTACGTCTTCCCTCTGGCTGGCAGGCCCACCATGACGATGAGTGTAGGAGAGTTGCAGAGCTGCGGCACTGATGCTTGACACGGAGGCATAAAGACACAATTTGAGCCCCCTCAAGCACGATGTAGGATAAATGACGTATAATCGATATTTTGTGTGGATAGCAATGGAGAACAATTCTGTGACATGGTTTACTTTGTTTGGAAAAGGCCAAATTTATTGAGTACAAGCTCGTGCCAATTCAAATGAATTCTGAACTTTGCCGTAAACTTTGAATTTTGATCTCTTCATATATGCAATTGGAGTCAGCCCCCATGAGGTGTCTGTGTCTTCCTTTACCTTATATGGAAGCCCAGAAGGTGCCACCCCAACAGTTTCAAGCTTCCCAAAACCATAAAATAGTCACCCTATTTCTCGGCGTCTCAAAGTCTGTTTTCTTTAAGGTAAGTTAGCTAGGCGTTGTAAAAGTCAGTGTCAGTCACAGTTGAACAAAGGACAGATGTCTACCAATGTCCAATAATACCTCAGCTACATTTCGTGAAGAATAAATGGTATACTTTCAATATATACTATACATTATGAATATTGACAAACAAAAAACTGCAAAATCATTCTTGTAGCTGACAACATCAAACAGTTCTTTTCCAAAGGGCCACGGAGGGGGGGAATTTCCTACTCCTCCAAATCTGTTGTGGTGGAATGCTCCCTGGTTGATCTTCGGCCATGTTGCCAAGTCCTTGAAATCTCAATCACTCGATGAATAAAGATTTCCACTGTGGTTGACTTGACCTTTTTCTACTTTGTTTTTTTTTTTTTTAAACGTCACATTTGCACCAGAGAAGCTTCCAAAATGTTTTGATAAAGTAATGAGAAGAAGGTATAAATGTAACAAGGAAAAGTAAAAAGCTGTCAGCATAATAAATACTCAAGTAAAGCACAGCTACCGGAAAAACGGAAACAACAAGAACCTTTTCAGTCAGCCAAATAGAGTTCCTTTCTCTCTTGTATGACTTTGGCTTCACACCTCCACCTTTCCTGATTGCTCTTGAGCATGCATACTGGAGTCACTTGTATACAGTATTCTAATTGAACCAAATGTTGCCATTTGAAGTTACTGAACCAATCATACAATATCAAAATGTGAATTCATCCATGATACTATGGAGTGGACCTATGGGCTTTGTGTGGTTAGTATATTTACTGGAAGCAGGTTAGTATGCCTGCCTCATATGTATGAGCCTTGGGGTTCCAGTCTTCCCTTGTGGAGTTTGCATGTTTGCTAATGTTTGCTGTGTTTGCGTGGGTATTCCCCAGGTACTCTGCCTTCCTCCCTCATTTAAAACACGTGTGGTAATCAATTCCACTAACAACCCAGGCTAAACCTAACTCCTCCTCAAGATACAAAGATGTTTGTCTCTCATTTGAGATGAACTCAACATCAATCAATTAACTTTTATTTACATGGCACTTTTCTTGCATGGGAAATGGCAGCACAAAAACCCATCTACACATAAAAATAAATAAATCAATCAACAGGAACAAAACAGAACAAATGTTATCCACACACACATACGCACGCATACACAAACACGTAATTGCAGTTGGCATAAAATACAAGAAAGGAAAATTCAAATGGAAAAAGTCAAACAAAGAAAGGAAATGAGAAATATCAGCTCGTGTCAATTCAAATGAATGCCAGAGTAAAAAATATACAGTTAGAAAATCACCGACAAACAATGAAAAGATTGAGTCAGTTACAGCTAACATCACAGTTAACAAAAGGGACACAAGAGTATGAAGTTTTTTCAAAGTAAATTAAATGTATGAATGAATAAAAGGACAGAATCCAATTTAAGCTCAAAAGATACATCCTTAGTTTACTTTTTAAAAAGTCCATACTCTGATTTGGAACATGCTTCCTAGGTCCTTGGCAGCAGTTACTACTTTCCTTTTAGCCAGTGCTTTGGCAGCCTCAGGCTGACCTGTACATTAAACGAGTAACATGTATCAACGAAATGTTATTGATTTTGCGAGGTGATTGGCTGGCAGCCAGTTCGGGGTGGAACCCACCTACTTCCCGAAGACAGCTAGGATGATTTCCAGCACACCCGTGACCCTTGTGAGGATAAGCGGATCAAAAAATGGATGGATTTTGCGAGGTGGCGATGGTGTGCCTGCAATGAGTGCACGGCAGTTGATTGACACCGCGTAAGTAACGCCTTCTCTCTCTGATTGGTTGTTTTTCTGGCTTGCTGGTTTCTTATATACCAAATTAGAGGCCCATCACCATAGAATAGATCATATCCATCACATACTGCTGTCAAGTCACAATGACTGATTGAACAAAAAGTGATTTTTTTGTTTGCTTGTTTGTTTGTTTCTTAAATTGCAAAGTCCATCTTAAATTGACAAATCTCTAAGATGAAAAAAGCTTTATGTTTGTCTCTTACCCAGTCGTGATTCTGCTGTTGCGCAAGATGATTAACATGAATACGTGTCGGTCATTTATAAGGCAGCCTGCAGACGTTTGTGCCGCCAACGTACCCGGATGGCTCATGTGTGTGTGTGCGTGTAGTATCGGGGCCGGGCGGGGGAGCTTGTCGGCCTCCAGGCTGTTCGATTATCAATGGATTATGCCGCATGAGCAAAATGTTGAAAAGCCCGTGTCAGTGACAGAGCCTAATGAGACTCAGCCCGGTCTAGTCTGGCTGGCATGGCACCAACACTGTCTGGATCCCCGACAGTATGTGAGGGATGCAGGATGACGAAGACGCAACACACATTCAGCATGAAACAAATCAATGTGTTTACGGTGGCCTTCCTTCTATCTGGTGCCTTCTGTGCTCCTCTGCAATTTTTCTCAAACTTTACCAAGCCAAGACACATATCTCAATAGAAACATCTTATCGCACAACACCAAAGAAAATGTCACAAAAATTCTATACACTGAAATCCTGATCATCAAAACCCATCTCAATTGACTTACCCCCCCCCCCCCTTATAAGACTGGTCCCAATATCTCAATCAATGAAATATCTCAAAAACGGATGACTTTTGACCTCTCTCTCTTTTTTTGACAAATTAAGGACTGGATTTTTGGGGGGATGAAAAAAAGGGACTTACAAAAAAAAAAATGCAAATAAGCAGGGTATCTGGAAAAAAACAACAACACTGTAAATAATGGGGGAGTGGTTGCCCACAAAATTTGTCAATACAGTATGTGAATCCATGATTGCCTTCTCTGTGAATAGGACGACTCAAATTAAGTACAGACAACAAAAGTACTTCACTTTTTCCCACCACGACACAAAAGATGTCACAGAAAGTATATACAGCAGGGGTTCTAGGGGGGAAATGGGGATTGTGTGTCTGTGTATGTATTAATATTAGATATCTTTGAGTGTACACTGCACCCTAAGCATCTTATCAGTTTCATTTTCACAAAAAAAACATTTTTAAATATTTTTTTCAATGATTACATTTACATGAAAAATAATGATATGATCAAATGAATTATTTCACAAAACATGAGCTTTTTACATATGTGAAGTACCCCTTAGACAAGTCGAGACAATAGCAAGCCTCCAGGTTGGCAACATTCTGACGTCTGTGGAAACACCGGCATAACATCCTGTCCAAAGTTGGGCCTTCAAAATAAAGCCCAGTGCTATCAACAGTTTCACCACACTTTGCTTGGTCCTGTGATGGCTAATTGAGCATTCACATTCAGACTATTTTGCACTTTTTGGAGTGTGACGGCAAAGTAGCATTTGGCCAAAGAAAGTGACGAAACTGTGTTATTATATTGCATGACTTTGTTATGTTTTGGGGAATCTGACAGCATTTCTTGACTGATGTTGCCTGAGTGTGTCTACTCTGAGCAGTCCGGAAGGCTTGTTATTGCCATTTCAAAGTCTTCAATGAAACTGACGAGCATGCGTTTGGAATGTTTTAGGAAACCAGAGTATCTGGGGAAACACCATGCAGGAATGCCAGAGGCCAGATTTGGAATCTCTCACCCTCAACCTCAGAACTGTGCTACTCACGATTCCACCAATGGCACCCAAACGCTAATCATACGACACAACCACAAATGGGACGAGGCTCTATGCAGCTCACCTGTGCTGCTGTCACACCTTCTGCGTCTCACCGTGTGTTCCAGCTGGGGAAGCTCCATCGCGTACGTCCCCCAGATGAGCTCACGCAGCCTGGAACAGAAGAAGTGATGCTCTTTTTAAAGACATCAAGCCCCTTGTGCCCAAGTTATTTGCCGGCAAACCCCACTCCCCCACCCGCCACAGCCCGTTTTTCATGACACATGGACATATGATACCAGCACAGTGGTGGTTGTCCTTTAATGTTTGCCAGGGCTGGAGTTCATGACACACCACACACACACACACACACACACACACACACACACACACACACACACACACGCACGCGCACGCGCGCGCACGCACGCACACACACACACACACACGCACACACACACACACACACACACACACACATACACGCACAGTCAGAATGCAGAGGGTGAGTCCTAGCTCGGGCAAAGGTCATAAGAAGGTATGAAGTGTTTTTATGTATACTGTATTTAGATAAGATAGCGAGAGCTCCATTGATTTTAATTGTTTTGTTTGTTAGGTCGTTTGTTTGTTTTTTTTGTTTTTTGTAATGTCAATGGCTGGCCAAATTTGATTTTAGGGCCCTCTGTTTCTGCCCACAGACCTGTTTACCATCATTAATGTCAGCCATACTTCTCGGTGGGAAAAAATAAAATAAAATAGCAGCCACAACTAGTCTATAAAGCCATATACTTTGGATGTCATTTGACCAAAAGAGAGAAAATGATGTGAGTGATTATTTTAACCCTTTAATAGTCTGCTCTACCAGTGTATTTGGATATGTGATGTGTCAGTTAAAAAGATGATATGGGAGGTTAATTTCTTCAGAGGGTGGTGAAACAGTGGCAATAATTGACATTTCAACAGGTAAGTTGATAAAAAAAAAATAGACATGATGAAAACTCAGACATAGTTAATATGCACAACGGCCAATTCATTAGCTGGGTTTATATTGCATTAGCATTTCTTTTATGGATTCAGGACACAAAGAGCTCAGTGAATTATAGACGAGCAGCTGAACTTTAAAGGGAAACTATGAAGTAATTTCAGAAAACCCCAAGTGAAATATTTTTTATCCCACCAGTAAAGTAATTAGACAAAATAAATTAAAGCATGAAAAAAAAATCATAAATTTGACAAAAGTCATCATTTTCCCAAAGGGGAACCGTGGCGAGAGACAAATCCAAAAGTGTGACGTCAATTCAAGAGCAACAAGGGCACAGCTCAATGTGGAAAGTGCACAGAGCAAGTCAGAAATTGATTCACAAAGTGATTTTTCAAACTTCGCTGAGGGGATCCAAGTATTTGAAGAGTTGGAGGAAGAGGAGGTTGTTGACAATATTTATTTTGGACCATACATGTAAGAACCAGATGCTCAAGATTTGGAAAATGTTGTGCCCAAACGACCGGACATGGAGCGGAGAAGAATGGTAAGCTATATAGGTTATTAGCCTAGCGTTCTTGTTTTCAATTCATAGTGGGTGCGTGTCCTACATTGTCATTGCTAAGTTACCAGCTTCTGTTGCATTGTTGTCCACTCTGCACAATATATTTGCAGCCTTCTGCAGCATTGTTAGTTCATTGTTAGCTGCAAACCATGACAGAGAATTTCATCCATGCAGTCATACAGTAATCCTACGTTTATTGCAGTTAATGGGGACCAAAACCACCTGCGATGAACAAAAATCTGCGAAGTAGCGACCAATAAACATATACTATACAGGTTAAAAAAAAATAAAAAATTTAAGTCCGCAAAAAGTCCGCAAACGGTCCGCGAGAAGCTGCAAAACAACAGCGAGTCACATAGAGCAAGATATACAGTACTGTACTCCATGTATATGAATTAAAAAAAAAAAATTTTAATGAATGTGTTTGAAAAATGCACTGAAGCCGTGATAAACGAATTGCGAAATAGCGAGGGATCACTGTATTTTGAATGTTTTCGTATTGGACCATACATGTATGAACCAGATGCTGATGATGCGGAAAACGTGCCCTAACGGCCGGACATGGAGTTGAGATGAGACCCATCCGGACTGGAAGAACTTTAAGCTATTTCGTCTGCCGTTATTAGCTTAGCATTATTGTTTACAATTCGATGCCGTGCCATGTTGTAAATTGCACACAATGAGATTACCTACTTGGTCCAAGTATTACCGCTCGCACTGAGAGCACAGTGCTCTCAGGTCCTCTGCCTGCCACCCGTCCCTGTCCCGGTGGCGTAGGGCCTGCGGCCACCACCCATTTTTGTTCTGGCTGGGCAAGTTCGGCAGCTGCCTTCCGTTACTGTTTTGGTGGTGCACATCCTGTGGCCGCCATTTGCCCCTGTTCCAGTGGGTCCTGTTGCTGCCGCCTGCCCCTGTTCCGGCGCTACACGTCCTGCAGCCGCCATCCGTCCCAGTTCTGGCACTGCACGTCCAGCGGCCACCACTCGGTGACTTTCGAACATCTGGGATACGTCCATTGGGGGGAGGGGATGGGCACTGTCATGGTTCTGTTTGTTTGTTCTCTGAGTAGGCGGGATCGGAGGGTGCTTCCTCCAGTGCCGCTCCTGTTTGTCATTGTCATCATCATCACCTGCCTACTAAAGGACTGCCACGCCGACCACTAGCTGTCGGATCTTTGTGTTACTGTCATGTTGATTTGTTTCTGTTACTGTCATGTGGTTTTTATTTTTTTTCTCATAGTGGTGTGTTTTATTTCTTGGTGTTTTGTTGGTGTGCTGAGTTTTAGGTCTTTGTTGTTGCTTTCGATTAAATTTTTCCAGAGTGCCCCTGAAAATGTTTGGATTAATACATTTTGTTTAGTTCACCTTGCTTCTCCTGCCTCCCTGCTTTTGGGTCCTGTGCCGCGCACATAATACCTGATCTTGACCTACAGGCAGTGGAGAGTACAAAAACTAGGTTTGACTTTGCATTCCGCAAAAACTGTCAAATGTTGACCAATTGAGTTTCATACAATGACCCTGAAGCCATCGGTTTAATCTATTTTTTTTCTTGCGTTCACGTGAGATTTTAGGACAATGATTTCTAGATTTTGTTTAGATCTTGAGGAAATTATGCAGGAACATGAGGGAGAGATTTGGATAAACAAGCAGGAAATCGCAGCAGTTACACATTGACTTCCTCTTGGAACACAAGCTCAACACAAGGAATACGTGACAACGGCAGGCATAGGAGTCTTCTCTCTTGGAACGGGTGACAAAACCTGAAGTGAGATTCTTGTTAACTGCCAAAATATTTCAATTTCATCATTAGGAGGCGGGGCAGGTTTGTTTCACAAGAATTGTTGTTTGACTTTCAGCCTAGTTCCTGTCACTCAGTGGTCACCACAGCGACTAACTTGCATGATATATTAAGCACAGTTTATACGTATACACGTGACCCTACCGACCTAACCGAGACAGTCGCTGGGAAAGGAAGCATAAAGAATGGTTGTCAGAAAAATCAAGCTCAGGGAAAACATTCATAGACTCCCTCACTCCCTTGCAATCATTTTTGGTCAGAAGTTTAACGTTTGTAATTTAGAATTTGGGATTTAGGTTGTAATAAAATAAAAATGAGTGTTTGTGTGCGCGCGTCCATTTCAGCAAAGGCACGATACCAAAGACTGGAATTACTGCTGGTGTTTTCGGCCACATGTTGGGGCGGGTATAATTCTGGTCTATCGCTCCGAAGGAAGCCGCTGGATAAACATTTGTGGTGGAAGCGCTTCACTCTCAAGGCCCTGAAATCACAGTGCTGTGAATCTCCAGCAGCTGGTACATATTTGAGAAACAAGCCCCACTACACCTCCATCACCATCACAATTTAGTTCAGCGCTTCTGTTTCGGCCAGCAGAGAAGTCTAACCGCTAACTACCGTGCAAATATTTGTCAGGATTGCTCTTACATGGAAAATGAACATCGAGGGAGTCAAAGTTAAGCGTCATCCTCTGCTGGTGGAACGGGGGAGGTGAAACTCTACCACATTCAAACTAATTAATTAATTCACAAAATAAAATAAAACAAATTTAAAAGTGTCGAGAGGGGCACATGTTTCAGGGCTACAAACATGAAGATGTAGTTGTGCATTTTAGTGAAGATTGCCATTTTTGAATGCTGTTTTGAAATTTTATTTTAGTCTGAACAGAAACTGGTGTTGACAACAATAAAATAGGGATAAAATATAGTCAGGGTCTTTTCATTTAAGACTCAGAAAAATCTAACTCAAAAATGTTTTTTTTTACACATTAGGCCTAAATTATATCAATACGTTCAAAACTTAAGTCAGTAAACATACATGTATTTATTTCTTTATTGTTTTTCATTTTTATTTTTGCAATGCATTTTTCCTATTCAGCATTGTTTCCCATAATGACACAGGGTGTTGACTTCTGCATGCGCATACCCCATGGCATTATGGGAAACAATGTCCTCCATCCATCCATCCATTTTCCGATCCACTTATCCTTACAAGGGTCGTGGGGGTGCTGGAGCCTATCCCAGCTGTCTTCGGGCAGTAGGTGAGGGACACCCCGAATTGGTTGACAGCCAATTGCAGGGCACACAGACACAAACAACCAATGCACGCCCAAACTCACACCTAGAGACAATTTAGAGTGTTCAATCAGCCTGCCATGCATGTTTTTGGAATGTGCGGGGAAACCAGAGTACCCAGAGAAAGGCCACACAGGCACAGGGAGAACATGAAAACTCCTACAGGAAGGCCGGAGCTGGAATCGAACCGCCGCACTGTAAGGTCGACATACTAACCACTGGACCACCAGGCCGCCCGGGTTTATGTTCATTTGCATTAATTTCAAAGAACTATAGGTTCACTTTTGCAATCCACGTAAACTGACACGGCAAAGGTTATTTCACAAAACCGACAAAAAAAGATTCTTGGAGTTCGACGCAAAATTTAACAGGAAGTCCACCATTTTGAATTTATTTGAAGTTGGTGTTGCCTTACATAGAGTGATCATATCTTCTAAAAATTTCTCACATTTGATGATAGTGCAGGTATGAAGACATCTTTGTCGTTGCGGAGAACAGATGTGTACCTGAGTGGAATTGAAGTGGATCTAGGGAGGACAGGAGAACTAAACCAATCTCTGCATTTATCAGAGGATGCTACAGCTTCTTCTTTACTTTCAAATTTTGCTTATAGCGGACGTGTGTGACGTCATGCACATTGTATTAGTATCATTCATTCATTCATTCATTTTCCGAACCGCTTTATCCTCACTAGGGTCGCGGGGAGCACTGGAGCCTATCCCAGCTGTCTTCGGGCAGTAGGCGGGGGACACCCTGAACCGGTTGCCAGCCAATCACAGGGCACACAGAGACAAACAACCATTCGCGCTCACACTCACACCTAGGGACAATTTGGAGTGTTCAATTAGCCTGCCATGCATGTTCTTGGAACGTGGGAGGAAACCGGAGTACCCGGAGAAAACCCACGCAGGCCCGGGGAGAGCATGCAAACTCCACACAGGGAGGCTGGAACTGGAATTGAACTCAGCACTGTGAAGTCAACGTGCTAACCACCGGACTACCGGGCCGCCTGTATTAGTATCATTTTATGTTAAATGTTCTGGAAAGCGCTCTGTTAGAGCTGCAGCTGTTGTGAAATTGTGATATAAGTAAAGATGTATGTATTTATGCAAATGTTGACCAATTGAGTTTCATGCAATGACTCCAAAGTCATATTTTTCAAGATGGCGCCCGAATAGGCAGCCGTCAACAAGTGCTCTTCAAGAGCCTTGCGTTTTTTGTCGTTTTTGTGGTTTGTTTTGTTATTTTGTGTTTGTTGTTAAGTCGTGTGGACCTGATGTGGACCCGTTTTCAGCATTTTTGGCCACGTCATTCGTCAAAGAAGAAGAATCTGTGCTTGGTGGTTGCGCCTTCTCGGCAGCACACGCGTACCAGCACTGATTTTTTTTGATTGGGAGGAATGTCGGCGCCATTTGACTGTCGTTGCTGGACATCCCCGGGGCGCTTGTGTCTTGCGCCTGAAGTAGGCAGCATTTTCACAGCACTGCGTTGTTCAGCGAAAAGGTCGGTGCTGATGGACAGTCTGCATGGATTGGATGGATGCATGGATTGAGGAGCCGACGATGAGAAGAAAGGAGCGTCAGCGCAGAGCGCCGATGCATATATGGAACTGGGAGTCGCGGCTTGGAATTGAAGCGGATTTACATGGGACAGGAGAAGAGAGCCAATCTCTCTTTTTCGTTAATGGATGCTACAGCTTCTTGTTGCTACAGCTTAGCTTGTAGCAGACGTGTGCACATTGCCGCATGACGTCTTTGATCCACTGGTGAAAAGGACACTTTGATTCGCTCCTCTTTCATCTATAACTGCTTCAGACAACAGGAATGTATGCAGGAAAGTGGTTAAGATTGCACGATTGTCTGTGTCTAATGTGTTGTCTTGTATTATTTTGTCATTTTTTTGGTCAACTTTTCTTTTGATGGCGGCGCGGACACCCGCAGCGGCTCCTCTTGTTTTATGTTGAGGGGGAAGAAATTTCATCTGTGCTGTATGTTACACATACGTACAGCACATTTGACAATAAAGTTGTATTCCATTCCATTCCATTCCAAAGAGATCAGTGCAATAATTTGGGGGGAAATGAGGCTCAGAGGGGATCTTTTCTGTTGCTGGTCCCTCTCTCTCTGGAATGACCTCCCACTGAACATTCGGCAAGCCTCCTCGCTGCCCATCTTTAAAACCCGCCTCAAAACTCACTTGTATTCTTTGGCATTTGACTCAGCATGACTATGATTTGTTCTTGGTTTTGCTGTTCGGTGATTTCTACCGTCCTTGTTACAGATTTGATGCTTACTGTTGTATATGTTAGTTGCTCCATGTACAGCACTTTGTATGCAGCGATGGCTGTTTGAAAGTGCTCTATAAATACAGTTGAGTTGAGTTGAAATAGTGTTGTGTTGTGTTGTGTTGTGTTGTGTTTAGTGTACACCACATTCAACAATGATTTCCAGATGTTTTGGAGGAAAGGAATTTGTGCTGGAAATCCAGGGGAGGAATTTTGAAAACAAGCAGGAACTGGGAACAGTTTTACATTTACTTTCACTTGGAGCAAAACCCCAGCACAAGAGTTCCGTGATAAAACTTGACACGGGAGACTTCTCCCTTGGAATGGTGACAAGACCTCAGGTGAGATTCTGCTTCAATGCCAAAACGTTGGATTTGTTTCATCGTTAGTAGTCACCAATTACATCATTTGTGATTTCAGTCGACAGCTTTAGGAAAACAGATGTGCTTTTTTTGTTTTTAATCCTTATATATGTTTGTATGTGTGTGTGTGTGTCTATAAACAGGAGTCACACAGTCTGCTCTCTTGGCTGTCCCTTTGCTGACATCATTTCTAATTCGGTCAACCAGGCAACATCTTCATTTCTGCCACCTCGGGCACTGCTTCCTGTCATTTCTTCAGTGCCACTGTCTCCAATCCATACATCATGGCCAGCCTTCACCACTACCTTTTAAACCTTCCCCTTCATCCTAGCAGAGACTCTCCTATGACATAACACCCCTGACACTTTCCTCCATCCATTCCTACGAGCATGGATCCACTTTTTCACCTTCTTACCACTGTCACCATCGCTCTGTAAGTCTAAGTATTTCAAGTGCTCCACCTTTGCTATCTCTTCTCCCTGTAGCCTCACTATTCCTCCTGCACCCCTCTTAATCACTCACATATATTGTCTCACTCTTGCTAATCTTCATTGCTCTCATTTCCAGTGCATGCCTTCACCTTTCAAAATGCACCTCCATCTGCAAATTACAATGTGTTCTGCTAACATCATGGTTCTTGGGGATTCCAGTTTAATCTCATCTGTCACCTCTGTCATCTATCCTATCATCTATCCATAACCTTTGAAAAGAGGAAGGGGCTTAGCGCTCATATCTGCCCATATCTGCTCTCGTATGTCTAATTGCTCGACATGTCTTCTGCTGCTCTATAGTTTGCCCTTTGTATCTCAGTTTATCTGGAACTATACAGTACAAGCAGTGAAGATAAGCTCTGTTTGCCTTTAAACCCTTCAAAAACTGACAACTCAAATGTTCCCCATGTGAGTTGAAGATTTTCAAACAATAACTTGGAAGATATCGGTGCAACAATTTAATTCGAATGCCCTTTCACGGTATCCAGATGAGAGTTGAAGATAATGATAGCCATGTGTTGTTTTGTTAGTGAGGAATTCATGCAGAAAATCTAAACCGGTGCTTTCTGGAGGGGTTGGGACAAACAAGTAGGACATTGGAGCAGTTACACATTGACTTGGAACACAATTTCAGCACAAGCGTTACACGATAAAGGCAGACACAGGAATCTTCTCTCTCTCTCTGGATGAAAGACGTGAGGAGAAAATCTGCTTCACTGCCAGTCTGTTGGATTTGTTTCATCATTGGTAGGCAGGCACTACTCTTATCATCAGTGAGCATCGGTTTTACGTCCTTTGTGATTTTGTTTGACTGCATTAGGTAGGGGGAGGCCCAGTGGTCGACTGGTTAGGTTCGATTACGGCTCCGAATGTTCTCCCTGTGCCTGCGTGGGTTTTCTCAGGGTAGTCTGGTTTCCTCCCACATTCAGAAAACATTCGTGGCAGGTTAATGGAACACTCTACTGCTAAATTGTACCTAAGTGTGAATAGTTTTTTGTCTGTGTGCCCTGCGATTGTCCCGAAGACAGCTGGGATAGGCTCCAGCACGACCCGCGACCCTTGTGAGGATAAAGCAAATCAGAAAATGGATGGATGGATGCATTAAGTAGATGTGACAAACAGGTATTACGAATTAAGAGAGGGTTCTCATTTCTCAAGAGTGACCGTCTAAATATAATTGTTTACTTGCTCTGGGAAACTGGGAACAAAATTGACAGAAACTTCTTCTCCTTCAACGTAATGTTTCCAATGACACTATTTATTTTTGTAATTTGGGACTTCTGTTGACAGGAGGTTGTGGAATAAACCAAAAAGTTCATTTTACCCCAAAATACACCTGTAAATAGCTATAACAGAGAAACCGATCGGAACCTGCATCTCAAAAGTTGTTAGCGGTCAGCAGATGGAATTGCAGCTTGCGATCAGAGTTGCTGTGCTATATCTTTGATTGTTATTATTATTCTCATTCAGAGTGTGTTTCATGTACACTTCACCAAGGGCACTGGAAAGGAATGGGAATCTGGAGTACCGGGAGAAGCATCTTAAAACGCTACATGTGAGCTACAATCGTTAACACGCTGCAAAAGTGGGTGCCATTCCTCCGCGTCAAGTCTTCTCTCTAAGTAAGGGCCGTATGATCACTGAAGATGAAGAAAAATGACTAAATCTACTAGCAAACTCATGAGCAAGGCAACCATGTATTGTTATTAAATGTGTGTGTGTGTGTCTGTGTGTGTCCTCTTAAGCAATGGCACCATACCCAAGCCTGGCACTCCTGCTGGTGTGTTTCACCTCTTGCTGGGGCGGGAAAATTCTGGTCTATCCTTGTGACGGAAGCCACTGGCTCAACATGAAACTTCTGGTGGAGGCGCTTCACTCTCAAGGCCACGAGATCACAGTGCTGCGAACCTCCACCAGCTGGTACGTATCTGAGAAGTCTCCCTACTACACCTCTATCACCATCATGCTGGAGCACTGGCAGAACATTGAGAGCCAAAACTACATGACCTCCTTCCTGGAGAGGTCCATCGAGATCCGGCGGCGCAGAGGCTCCCTGTGGGCTTTTGTGGAGTTTTACAAGAACATTTTCAGCCTTATTGGCGAGAACCAGGTGACTGTGGCCAACATGGTGGTCAGCATATTTGAAAACCAAACGCTTGTCAAGGAACTGAAAGAAAGTGGATACGATCTTTGTTTGACAGACCCGGCCTTTCCAGGCGGGGTGTTGGTTGCTCACTATCTGGACCTCCCCATGGTCTTTAACGTGCGCTGGCTTTTCAATGGAGAGGCGCACTTTGCCATCGCGCCGTCCCCTCTATCGTACGTTCCCACCCTGTTCTCACATTACTCGGACAAAATGGACTTCTACCAAAGAATCAACAACATCATCTATCACGGCGTTCTGGTTTACATGTATCACTATGTGTCCAATCCGCCTTACCAGGCCGTGTGTGAGCGCTATTTCAGAGGTGACGTCAGCGTCATGTCTCTCATGCAGGGAGCCGATATCTGGCTGATGAGGGTGGACTTTACCTTTGAGCTGCCTCGTCCCACCATGCCCAATGTGGTCTACATTGGAGGGTTTCAGGGGAAGCCCTCCAAGCCTCTGCCGGCGGATCTGGAGGACTTTGTGCAGAGTTCTGGAGAACACGGAGTGGTGGTTATGACTTTAGGAACTCTGCTGGGCGACCTCGGCCCTGAGTTATCCGAGATCATCGCCTCTGCTTTTGCCAGCCTCCCTCAGAAAGTCGTGTGGCGACACATCGGGAAGAGACCCGCCACTCTGGGGAACAACACCCTACTGGTGGACTGGTTGCCTCAGAACGACATACTGGGCCATCACAAGACCAAAGTCTTTGTAACCCACGGGGGCACTAACAGCATATACGAGGCCATCTACCACAGCGTCCCGATTTTGGGGATTCCGCTCATCTTCGACCAGCCTGACAACATGGTGCGAATGAAGGCCCGCGGCTGCGCCGAGACTGTAGATGTGGCGACGCTCGACGTGGAATCTTTCACCGCTTCGCTGAAGAACATTCTCGATCCCCAGAAACCTTACAAGCAGAACATGATCAAACTTTCCCAACTTCATCACGACAAGCCCATGAAGCCCATGGATGCTGCCATCTTCTGGATAGAGTATGTCATGAGGCATAGAGGTGCGGCACATCTGCGCACAGAGTCGTATAAGTTGCCGTGGTATGCCTATCATTGTTTGGATATAATTGCAGTCCTCGCACTTTTCTGTTTTCTAGTCGTTGCATCAACTTGCGTTTTCTGTAGATGTCTTTGTAAGCATCTAGTACGGGCCAAAAATAGCACATTTAAATCTAAGAGAGAATAGATCCGGAAGCTCCTGGAAAGCAGTTTGGCACTTGTCACATTCACATTACGGCTTTTGGGAGGAGAATATCCATGAGCCGTGCCGATATATTGTTTTAGTAGAAAGAAGCCGTGCTGCAAATGCAGTGGAGACCCGTGCATTTAGAACCGGGACTCAACCCAACTTAATCCACCTCTTAAATCACCACCATCATATTCCAGTTCTTGAAAATATGATGCCCGAAAATACAAGATAACACCTCGTGACACCTCATCTGGTATAGCTCACAATCCGTATTTATCCAAGACCATGACAAAAACCTAAAACATTTAAATAAAAGACATTGTACATGATACTAGAGACAAGAAAGACATTAGATAATGAGTAATGCTTATGTATTAAGGTGTGCAGATTGCTCCAGACACTTGTTACTAGTTGAACCTAATCGCTAACGAGTTTTACTTCAACTAACCAATCAGAGGACAGAAAAATAGGTCTTATTGTGGACCAGCTCTCTGTGAGGCAAATTTGAAATCTGATTGGTTTTAAGAAGCGGTGTCATTAATTCCCAGTTAAGGAATCATGACACTCGTGTTCTGTGAGATCAACACGGCTGATGTGGGAAATTATCTAGTTTGACTTAATTGAGATGAAAAGTTTTTTGTTTTTTTTTAACTGCAAATAATGAATCAATGTTTATTTCAGCTACGTGCGTGGACAGGCAATACAATAAAATGCTTTTCTTTTAAATGGCTGAAAGTGCAATAAAGCTGCTGCCATTCACACAACAGAATAAATGGTATTTGCCTTTGAAAATATCAGCTTTGTATTCAGTTAAACTGGCTCAGTTTTTACACCGAATCAATTTGTGAGTGAATTGAAATGAAATCATTTTCATTTCACTCTCCTTACGTGATATTTTTGTTTGGTGGGTTGCTGTGACATTTTACTGATCTAAAATGTGCACTTGGGTCAATAAAAGTTGGAAAACACTGTTTATAAGTTCTATGGTCCGATCTCGGTGATTGTGAAGGTCCTTGATGTCTTGATCTACGTGGTTTTGTTTTGTACTTTTTTGCTGTGCATTTTTCTCTGACTGCTTTGGTTTCCTCAATCCAAAAACATATGTGGCAGGTTAATGGAACACTCTAAATTGTCCCTTGGTGTGAGTGTGAGCGCGGATGTCGAAGTGTGCCCTGCGATTGGCTGGCAACCAGTTTAGGGGTGTACATATTCGGTGTTTGGCGGAAGTGACCTATGAATTTGTACACAGCCATTAAGCCTATCCAAATTCCCCACACTTTATGCAGTCCACGGAGGCTACAAGAAGAGGAGCCTTTCAAGGCTCCCAAGGACCTGTGTGTCCTACAAAAAAATAAATATGCAGGAGTGGATTTTAGTGACCATTTTATTTCTAAATCTTGTTTTGAAATCCGTTTTTTAGATTGACCGATTCACACTGGTGGCAAGAAATTGGGGATGTCACCGATGATAAGGGATGGAAAAATGAGGCCATCTTTCCTTTAAGACTAAGAGAAAACAAATGTGACTATATCCAAGTCATGTTTATTTTTTTCCACGATACACATGTGGAAACTGTGTGTAGGCCACAGAAATGTCAAAGATGTGATGGCCTGATATGCCTGAGGGGTTGTCACAGGAATGAATGAGTTGACAGATGAATACAGTATCACGTCATATCATTACAACAAATGTTACTGTGCTGTCAAATTTGCCGTAACTTATAAGCACGTCTTATTAGAAATGCACGGCACTGAACACCGAAAAATAAAAATCTTCACCGTAATCAGGAAACATACAGAATATCCAAGACTGTTTACACTGAAATATAAGAAGTGCAACATCGTAGGTACAGTGTTAGGAACAATAGGAAATGGACAATGTCTATCTGCGGAATATATACAAGCATCTCATCTCTCATGTTATGCGAAAACGTTTTAGTATGAGGAGCCAAACTGAAAAGATAAAAAAACAAACTTGATATTTGAGAAGAATACAGTCATAACTTATGAGAATAAAGTTGCAAGGTGTGTGCCGGTTTATCTGGACCAGGCAAACATTGACAAAACTACGTCGTAAAGGTCACTATTCTAACAATAATCTTATGTCGATGAGAAAATTTTATTTTTGGAGGAGATTCTCTACATGGCTCATATTAACTCAGTGAAGCAACAAATTGCTCCTCTTCTATCCATTTCCGCCTGTACAATTAATTCGTTAAAATCAAAAAAGATTTTTTTTCAACTTCTGTCCCAATTCACACCAATACCTTCAACCTATTTATTGAAAGGCTTGTCATGAATATTCATTCCTTACACGAGCACAAAGAAACCTGGACCTTAATGGGTGTAATTTCCCGATGAACCTAAAATGCACTTAAACCTTCACAAGTGAACATCAACATAAACATAAAAAAATGGACTGCACATGCTGAACTGTTCAGTGTTTCAGTACTTTTTTCCCCCAATTTGTTGTTTTGTAATTGGGGTCTGATCAGACATCTTGTTCTAATGCCTTTCTGTGACTCTTCCAGTCTCTGTCTCAATGTCACAACCTGGTGATGACACCCTTTGACACTATGTGCCAGTGATTCCCAACACGCGAGGAGATCATCAGGTTTGCCACGGGAAATGATACAATTTCACTTCAAATAATTTATTTACAGCAGATAATGTAGCTTTGCTTATCTATCTATGCCAGCAACAGGCAAAACAATAAAACGCTCTTCCACTAAATGGCAGAAGATATACATTCCTAAAGGTTCTCTCTCAAGGTCCACACATTGGTAGACGGCTGTTATTTTATAGTTCTGGATCAAAAAAATGTCTGTAAAGAGAAATGACCGCGAAACAACGTTTTTTGGCTTGTTCTCTTTAAATATCAAACATGAAACGTATTGGTCGATTCAGAGATCAAACACCTGCTGTGTGCTGTGACTTCACAGGGCACACAAATGCATCTGTACATTTTTTTTCTTAATCTACAAAATTGTCATTGTCTCTTTCCAGGACTAACAACAGATTAGCCCAGCAGTTTTAAGATTGGTGTTACCCTGGCAACCAGTCAGGGTCTGTATCCCCAAAGAGCCGGGTTGGTGAACGGCGAGTAGGGGCACTTGCTGTGGCAGACGCACGAGTGGATCACCATGACCGCTCGCCGTCGCAGCGTGCCGGCGGGGCAGCGAAAAGTCACGTCGGCGGTGGAGGTGTGGAACGGCGTGCAGCAGCGAGAGTCGTTGCAACCGCCGCAGTATCGCAGCCGGAAGACGCGCGTGCTGCTGCAGCCGTGATGGACCAGCCGAACGGGCTCGGGTGACATGTAGCTGGCCGTGCACTGGCCCTGCTGCTCCCGTTGCTGAAACGGAACAAAACGACAATCAATTAGTCCAGCATGGACGCCATCTCAAATCAAAATCTTCATTTAACCAGAAAATAAAAACCTTAGAGACCTAGGTCTCCCTTTCAAGGGTAATCTGGCCAAGAAGGCAGATTATTGTACAATGTATTGATCCCTCTATATGTTAACATGAAAAAAAAATTTTTAATCACCTCACAAGATACAATAGTAAACATGCACCAAAATGTATATTGTGCAATGAACATACACCTGTCTGCTTCTGTAGGTGTAAAAAATTAGATTTTTTTTGGATAGTGTGGATTAGGGGATTGAGTGGGAATGGTGGTCGAGTTGTTGGCACATCTAGCTCACAGTGCAGAGATGCAGGGTTCGATTCCGGGTTCGGCCTGCCTGTGTGGAGTTTGTTCTCCCCGTGCCTGAGTGGGTTTTCTCCCGGTACTCCGGTTTCCTCCCACATTCCAAAAACATGCATGGCAGGTTGATGAAACGCTCTAAACTGTCCCAAGGTGTGAGTGTGAGCGCGGATGGTTGTTCGTCAATGTGTGCCACATATGTGCTCGATGGATGGGTTCATCCTTCGAACTCACCATGTGTCCGCTTGCTATAGGGAGATGCGCATGGCAGGGTCGCACTTTACAAAGGCGAGTCTCCATTTGCAGCTTGCAGGCCGGATTGCGGTTGGACACTCGCGTGGAGATGCCAGCCCCGCAGCTCTGGGAACAGGCGCTCCACTGGGTGCTGCGCTCTGTGCAGACAGAGGCGACCGGCAGCGGGGGCGGTGGTTGCGGAGCGTCTGCTCTCATTGCTGGCACGAAAATCAGAGACAAAAGGAAAAAAAACACAAGGGAAGTGAAATAATGTTGGAGATTTGATTATTGCTAATTACTGGCCACCAAAATGGTGCCCATGGGCACCAGGAAGCCCTCAAAGACAACATGAAAAGCATGTGAGCAGCGTTTTCCCAAAATTGCTCTGCACTTCTGAGAGCCTGTCATTTGTTTTGTTGCTCATCTTGTTTGAATCACTATGGAAGCATATTCCTGTCACACTAGAATGAAAAAAAAAAACAGTGCACTCCACATTTTTGTGACGTACTCTGTCGGGACTCACAATTGAACCCTTCAGTACACTTAGCACTGTTTAAGTTTATGGTGATAAACGTTACACAAATTGTCCAGACGGGCAAAGGGACCATTTCTATGACTTAATGTTTGCATACAAGGGTACAAACAAGTATTTTGCCTACATGATTGCCTGCCGAAAGAACTCACAGTTGAGTGGAATGCAATTTAAAGAAAAGACTTTGTGCTACAGCTGTACATGTGATTGCGCACGTCTTGATACATACATGGTCGGCCCTTCACCTTCTGCATGTTAGCAGGGTCATTATTTGTTTGATTTGTTTTTCTAATGCAGATGAACAAGTGCAAGTGCTCCTATTTGATACGCCTCATGCAGGTACAAGTTAGAACTGATCAAGTGCGGTAAGGTAATATGAATCATTTTGTGTAATATTGCCCACCCCTTATCTAGTCAGTACCCTTTGTCGGCAAATCTGAATCAGAATCGCCTTTATTGTCATTGTATAGCATACAACGAGATTTGGGTGCCACTCCTTAGTGCATTTCGAAATCCGTACCCTTTGGAACAGATTTGTAAGTGTCCCCTTTTCAAAAGGTAGTGTTCCAGTGGCATGATTAAAATGTGGTAGACGGACCTAAATACAGTCAAACCTCGGTTTTCGTACTTAATCCGTTCCAGAAGACTGTTCGGAAACCGAATTGTTCGGAAACCGAAACCATTTTTCCCATTGCAATCAATGTAAAATGTTTTAATCCGTTCCAAGTCAAGAAAACAACTTTTTTAAAACCACTTATTTTTACAATTTCACACCATAAACTGTACAAATGTAATGGGAGATTACCAATTTTAACATTAACATAGTAACATAAAAATTGAAGGAACATCTCTCTCTCTATCTGTCTGGGGCATGCGCCTCTCCCAGCTGTCAGCAGGCAGTAGGCGGGGCATTTCGGCATCCCGAACTCCTTCGCCAACACAGACACACGCACACCTGACTCATATTTTGCAATTAAGTCTTTCTTAAATTCTATAGTTTTGCGCCCTATTTTCCTCTTTTCTTCACCAGGTTCACCACTTCCACTTGCTTTCTTTGGTGCCATGATTAGGGGCTGATACAAGATGCAAAAATAACAGTCCAATATTACGTAGTTCTCACCAAACACGTCTGCTTTTAAAAAAAAAAAATCTTAATCGAACAATACAAACTCGTCTGCTCACAAGCTGTTTCTGTACGATTATTGCATAATAATGTGACACCGGACACCAGAGTGTTCATTATGTGCCGCTGCATTGAAAAATGCCGGCCGTTTAACAAACGCACGCCCCCCTCCCCCCCTCCCCCGTGCTGCCAGGGCAAACCATTATTAAAAGAGGGGGATTTCACTCGCGCTAACAGAAGCGTCTCACCAAACACGTCTGCTTTTTTTTATTGAACAATACAAAAACGTCTGCTCACAATGGTCGCTTCCTGTGTAGCGACGCGACACGAGGGTGCGCAGCGACAGGAGGGAGCGTCACTTCACTCCTCTCGGCGTTGCTACTTCCTCTCGGCTTCGCTACCTCGCGAAGCTACACGAGGTAGCGTTGCTACACGAGCTAGCGAAGCCGAGAGGAGTGAAGTGACGCATCATCCGAGGCATAAAAAACTCGAAATTTTAGTTCAAAAACCGAATTGTACGAGAACCGAGACGTCCGAAAACCGAGGTTTGACTGTATCACCTCTTTTCCTCAAAAATAATCAAATGATATCTTCTTTCAACACATTTTAATCGTGTGTAACCGATTTTTTCATTGAACACTCATATACAAGTTGCCCTTCCCACAACAGAATAACTACCGTATTTTCCGCACTATAAGGCGCTTCGGAGTATAAAGCGCACCTTCAATGAATGGCCTATTTTAAAACTACCGGTACTTTCATACACAGGGCACGCTGCATTATAAGGCGCATAGGATGGAAGCTAATAGGATGGAAGCTACAAAAGTGGCTGCAGTTGCCTTATGCATCCACTAGATGGAGCTATGCTAAAGGGAATTCAAATCAATACAGCTTTACTTTTATAGAGCTTTCACAACTGCTGCAGCTGTAACTAAGCGCTTTACAGAACAGAAATACGGTACTTTCAATTTAGCAAACCCTGATTTCCGCCTGAGTAAATCCATTTGTAAGTAATTTCAGGCAAGATCACCTGTGTTGGCTAGATGAAGGCTGGGAAACAGAGAAATAAAGCGACATTTCAAACCACAACCCCCAAAATGTTGCCAAACGCCAAATTCTTGTGGCATTGGAGCAAAACTTCATATTTAACAAACAGGTGGGAGACGTTCACCGATGTAACGCTGCACATGGAGCAGAAATGAGCTTATTTTCCAGCACGTGAAGTTATTCCGTGAAACTCGCTCCGCCTTAATATTTCCTCTGGTACATGTTTTTGTCATTTCTGGCCAAATATTAGCAAAGTCCTCCCTGGTGGCTCCATGATTGTTCGTCCATATGGCGACACCGTGCCTGGTCATGTCTGCGAGTTTTTAACTGGGCTGCGTCGGGCCAAAGCCAAGCCACATTTCATTGGGGAGAAAGGCGCAAACAGTTCTTTTAATAGCACTTCCTAGCAACAAGCAGCTGTGTGAAATGAAACACGAGTGGATGTTACTCTTCTGTGAGTGAGAAAGAGAGACAGCGCCACTGAGAAGGGAAATGAAACCATTACAAAAACATTTGAAACGCCAAACGGTGTCTGACTACATTCAAGGGACTACAAGCAAGAGAACATTTTTGTTCTTGAATATCTGCTTAATATTATGGCTTGTGCATGCTAGTTTTGAAAGAAACTACTGATTGAAGTGAAAAAACAAAGACAAATCTCCCAGTGTGACTGCATGACTGCATCCATGGAGAAGTCAACACCAAGCCACAGAGTCTTGAATGTGAGTCACCAGTGTGATGTAATTGAGCTTGATGAGCGCTTGGAAGTTGAGGTCACAAATGACACCTCCCTCTTTTCTGCTCTGAGTTGAGGATGAATAAATGTATTCCAATATGTGGCAACATTATGTCTAATTCTTTTAACAGTCTCCACTATTGTCGTGTTTTTGAACCTTTAAAGAACTGAAGCATTCATTTTACAATCTATTTGAAAAATCTCGTGGCACAACAACAAACCAACATGTCCCAAAAAGTAAACTAAAATCATGATAATCTTGCCGGTTGAATGCTTTGCTACTATTCTGTTGGGTGAATGGCAACAGGTTCTGCCATTGAGTGGAAAAGCATTGAATTGTTCTGATGTCACAATTACGATGCTAGCAAAGATAGATGAACACAAGATACATGAAGACATCGTACATTACATTAAGATACATTGTTTGCAGTCCTCAAATTAATGACAATGAAAAACCACAAAGTGAAACGGATAAAGACTCTCTGAGCCTCTCTCTGGCCATGAATTTTGGCCTACAGCAGCCTCTTTGAGTGTTCATTTTGCGTTTGTTTGTTTGTTAGCCCGTACTGTTCAATTAATGGTCGGAAAGTTCATTGGCAACTGTGACTCAAACATTTTTTTTCACTTTACTCAAATGATGTGTTAATTACATTTTGGCGAGTAAAAATGTCAACCTAACGATAGAATGGAACTGGAAAAACGAAGTAGAATGAAGCTCCTCAACTCACTTCAGCACCAAGAAGTCACCAAACACACCTAACGCAATAATGTTACTGCTTTGGAAATTTGCAAATAAACGGAGACAAAATCATCATTTGTGCATGCAGGGCTAATTTGTGGGATGTTTTTGGTGATGTGCGGGGAGATTTTTCAGCAAATAAAGTAGGTTCCAAAACAAAACAAAAAAACCCCAAATCCTCAAATCGGCAAATTCAAGAATGGCGACGATGTTGGCGTTGACTGTAATGCGTTTACCTGTGATGGCGTCTTGAAGCACAGAGTTGTCCAGGTTTTCACACAGCCACTCCTTGCAGCATTTCCCCGGTAGCCGAACATGTTGCGGATGAGGACAATCCGCAGTGGGGAGGCGAAAATTCAGGGGACACGCGGGCACGCAGCTGACGCCGCCGCCTCTGCAGTGGCAGTGGACGTCACACGAGGGCTGAAAGGATTGGCCGTCCTGGTAGCTGATGCCATTGACTTTGCAGGTCAGGTCTTCCCGAGCTAAAAGGCACAATTGGCTTCAAGGTTATTATTTATTTACAACAAATAATGCATCTTTGTTCATCTGTCTATTCTATTGGCATAGCATTGACGGACAGAACAATTAAATGCTCGTCCACTAGATGACAGAAGGTGCAATTAACCTTTGCAGGAGCTTATATGCAGAGGGTAAGGGCCAAGTCTGACCGTCAACACTGTCGTCCCGCCTTCATTGCGGGATTTAGGTTTCACATTATTTTCTGTCTCGACAGCAAAAATGACACAGTGTGTATACAGAGATGCAATTGTGTGCATTTCAGTCTGTGCGCCCAACCTGCCGGGAATAAACAAGCAGAGGTAAACAAAACGAAACGCAGCGCAGATCCACGCTGTTCGAGTGAGGAGGAAAGCGACTGTTTTATCCTTGTGGTGTGTGATATGAATATCATGTCGTCTTGAAAGTAGAAGGTAACAAGCGGAAATGACTTTGCATCATGACATCATCGGCACGTCGCCTGTTTAGATCGGGATATTCTATCCATCCATCCATCCATTTTCCGAACCGCTTTATCCTCACTAGGGTCGCGGGGGGTGCCGGAGCCTATCCCAGCTGTCTTCGGGCAGTAGGCGGGGGACACCCTGAATTGGTTGCCAGCCAATCGCAGGGCACACAGAGACGAACAACCATCCACGCTCACACTCATACCTAGGGACAATTTAGAGTGTTCAATCAGCCTGCCATGCATGTTTTTGGAACGTGGGAGGAAACCGGAGCACCCGGAGAAAACCCACGCAGGCCCGGGGAGAACATGCAAACTCCACACAGGGAGGCCGGAGCTGGATTTGAACCCGGTACCTCAGCACTGTGAAGCCGACGTGCTAACCACTGGACTACCGGGCCGCCCCGGGATATTCTAATTGATCACAAATACCATGTACTCAGGAGTAACTCTGTCCGCCCACGCATGTAAAAAGGTTATCCCAGATGTTTTAGAAACCAAAATGTTGACCTTAACTCAAATAATGATTGCACGTACTGTAGTCAGTGAAAATCTGCAATATTTACAGTACTTCATTTGTAATTAAGGTCTTTAAACACATGTAATATAATACGTTGAGAGAGAAAGCACCATGTGTAACACCAAAATATTGTACAAACAGTGTACTGATCCCGTTATGTTTACTTCCTGGAAAGGTGAGCATAAATGAACAGTAGCCCAACTCTAATTCAGGGGATTTAATGTCTCCTTGAAATATCATCAACAAATTACTAAGAATGAAACTGAAAAGACCACACAATATTGGAATATAATATATATTTGCAGGGATATAAACATTCAATAAATAGCCATCGGAAAAATTGCCTCCTTTACAATTTAAATCTCATTTTTATTTGACGATAAAGTTGACTTGACTCACTGTGGGCATAAAAAGCAGGATTTCATATTCATTTTACTTCCGTAGTCAAATTTACAGAAGTGTGCACATTGCGATGTAAATTGTGAACAAAATTGTGTGCCACCATCTCGTCGTCGACAGTGGAAGTAGTGTACACCAAAGTAAACGGGAGCGAGAGCAACAATATAACAAAATTGTGCACAAAAAAATATAATAATACATCTGCAATTTAGTGGGAGGGCAAAGCGTGCAAGATGTTGGCAGGGGATCATTGTCGTGAAAATCTTTAAGTCCAAATGGAACTAAAGTGTGCCTTCAAGCGTGCCCTCAAGTGACTTCATATATATGTGAAATCAGTCAAATTTATAATGGCCTCACCCTATTTTTATTACATAAAAGGACCGGAATTTGAGTGCAGTGATACAAGTTTCCAAGTTTAATTCATGTGGTGACAAATTCTCAGAATCTAATTTATTCTTATATCAAAACAATTTTCCCAATTAGAATTATGAATTAAATTAAAAGGTCTTTATTCCATTCCGGCCTCCCAAAAACACCACAACTGTTTTTAATTAATAAAGGAAGCACAATTGTAAAATATTCATATGAAAATATGATCAAATATCATAAAAGCGAATGTAAACATCATTGTGTGTAATTCAATTTAAAGTCACGCATACACTAAAGTACATTTGTGGATTGGTGTTCACAAAATAGTAAGGAACCTCCATTGGCCAGGAGCGCAAACGTTTCAGAGGAGTTGCTTAATTGAATTGCATTCGGAGGCATCGATTAATCGATATTTTAATTATTATTATTTCTTTTTGTCTTCTCAAACCAGTTGGCATTAGAGGATGACACAGGAGTGAATTTTCACTCCCACTCCATCTCACTCCCACAGAAAAAACCCAGTGACAAACCCGTTGGACCCCAAAATGTATTGGCAGGACCCCGCCAATCCTGTTAAAGGAGCTACTCACCGACGCACTCCCCGGGGCCACCAGGAAAACTGGCGCTGTAGTCACATGTTAGCCCCCGTTGGGCGTCGCACAGGAACTTCTCAGTGCACGGTTGGCCCTGCTGCCGCGCGCACACCATACAGCACCAGCAGCCGTCCGCCACTAGGGGAACTCCAGGAGGGCACTGGGGGGCAGACTGGGGGCAGAGGCACGGCCCGTCACACAACTGACACAACACCTGCAAGAACAAAAAGACACAAAGGCTTCTGATCAAAATACCATCGAGAAAGACGGAAGAAAACATCATCCTGTCTCCACCGCTTCATCTTCTGCAGGCAAACCACAACACTGATGCGTATATTTGCGGTGGGAATTAAAGAAATACAAATACTTTGTTATTGTAGGGAATTTGATTTCTTGAGTGTCTACACTTCACTTAAGTACAGTGGTGCCTTGACTGCCTCTCCGTCTGGCATTTTTGAAATACGAGCCATAATTTGATCTTGAAATATGAGTGAAATTCGCACTTCAGACTCCCACCACTAGAGGGTGGCAGCCAACACCACATCAACTCACATTGCCTTCCTTGCAGTGGAAGGATAATATCAGTTGATGGCACGAATGTACCATGAAGCTGTTTTGCCAACTGTCCATCGATACCACAGAAGAAGAACCAGAGAGGACAAAGCATTAGGTACAGCTGTGTTTTGCACTCATATTTTCCATGTTTGCAGGTTATCTGAGGAGCAGCCACGGAAGCACTTTTAATTCCCTTTTCGAACAAATGGTAACAAAATTCAGGAAACACAAGGACATTCTTAAAGGACTTGGTGATGGCCTCAACGGACACCACAATTTAATAGCCAGCCACATTCTTATTCTCCAGGGCGCTTTGTCAAGCTATGCACACATTCAACTTCACAGATACTACAATGTAGAACACGAGTAGACAAAATTAACACCTGCACCTAGCATGCATATACTGTATGTTGGTCTTACTGTACAGTACGTAATAAATTCAATATTTTGCTTGCTACTTTGCGTATTTTGTCTGTTGTGGGGGTGGTGTGGAGCATACAATAAACCGGAATGACTGTTTTATCTTGGAAGCTCCCTTTATGATGCTTGCCACATTAGGTGGCATCTGCACTCCGCACCACAACATTCTGGTGCAAAGTACCTTTTTATTTATTTGGCACCGTGCAACTAAACACATTCTATCACAAAATAACGCTTACTGAACATCAAATCATTCCCGATATAAAACACAGCTTGGAAAGAATTGTATTGCTAACTGAACTATTCCTTTTATTCAAACACATGATGACTACCTGTTTGTCTAAACAACAACCACTCCCCTGCCCCCAAAGGGAAAAAAAACACACACACACACGTCAAACGGAGCACATGAGTCCTCATTCATTCATAAGTTGAAGCCTCTGAATGACGACACAAAATGTGCTAGTAAGTTTTGGCGCCCTCTAGTCTGAAATGTTGCTTTACAACAACATAACAAAGCCATAAGGAGTCACTGGAAAAACGCTGAGCCGGAAATTATTTTTGTTTTATTGTTGTTTATGCGTACGTTGGAATTATTGTATTATTATTCTCTGCTTAAGAAACACAAAAATTGGTTTAGTTCGGTTCTTACAAATGAGCTACGCCCATTGTTACGGTAAATACCGTCATTTCTGCTAGATTGGTTTCGGTGAGGCCGCACGAGGGCCAGCGCGGAATGTCAGTGGTTGTCATGAAGCAAATACCGGAAAATACAGCTAGATGTTACAAATGCTGCTAGGCTTCATCAGCATTGCGTCCTCTCCCCTCTTGGCAACTTGGCTAAAAATGACTTTTTTAAAGCAAAAAATATAATGAAATGAATTCAGGAAACAAGCAGAGAGGGAAATAAATAGCAGCAGACATGCTGTTTATGGCAAGTTGAAAGTTCCCCGTGAATACATGAATATAATTTCGTCCACAACAACTATGTTTGAGGCTCACCTGCGAGGCCACAGCGAGCAGCAGCAGGGTCAAGGCTGTCACACAGTCACACAGCGATCGGTCCATGAGGGCAAAAGTGTTCGTTTGTCTCGGGTCTGCGAATGTCTCCGGGCTTCGTCTGTCTCGCCCCTCTGGCCAGCTGCTGACATTTATAAAGTCTGCACTCTGATGTCATGCCGCCGCGATGACTACTGTGTAAACAGCCACTGGAGCACCATCACAAATGTTTCGCATTCCTCCTCCTCGCTGCCTCTTTCCACTTCCACCCGTATTCCCTCCCTCTCTTTCCAGCTGTGTGATCTTCCAGTTTATGAAATGAGGGAAGACACGGGTACGATGACGATTCCGGTCTAATTGGCGGGGGAATTCATTATGTGGATGTTTTTACACCAGCCAGTCGCACACATTTTTTTCCACTACTCCATTCCTCAAGTGAGCCAGACGTAAACGAGATTGGATCTGTGTCTTTCATCTGCTTTCCACGATGAGGCTGCACGCCATCAACATCATCTTGCCTCTCGGGAGAAAATATATACTTGATAAAGACATACAATGATCACGCAATTACATGGGATTTAAAATAATTAAGGCCTTTCAAATGCTGCTCATTCTGGTGTATGCGATCTTGCCACCTGGGAGCAGTGGCAAGACAGACATACGTGTACTGGAGACTCAGCCCCTCTCTTGGCTTCTCAGTACAGCAGTAATATTAGTTGTTCTTTGCAGAGGATAAGTAAAATACAGTATATCTATCTATCTATATATCTAGCAGATATATATAGTATATAGATATAGATATATATACCCATGTGTGTGTGTGTGTGTGTGTGTGTGTGTGTGTGTGTGTGTGTGTGTGAGTATTCTTATATTATCTTTCTACATTTGTAGTTCCACTGATAGGCATTCCGTGGAGATATTTGTTGCTTAAAGGGTAACAATACTGCCACATAAATGCTAATTGTTAGCCTATGTGCCTATGGAGTTTACCATTTTGTTAGCATTCAGGTAGCGCAAGCTATGTGGTTGTTTTAAATACAGAACCTTTCATCTCTCCATTTTATGTTTAGCCTGACAATAACCTTCAGCTGAGAGCAGCAAACTGGGGACTCTTTTTTTCGAGAAGTCTGCCAAAACTGCTTCTTGTTGTGATGTCGAGTCGCTGCCATCATACAGTGCTCATGTCTGAAGTTTGCACTTGCAAGTCAGAGCAAAAAAAAAAATTCACACCCACATTCATACCATCACTGAATGGGAACTGATCCCGCACTGGCCGCACACAAGTCAGGGGAGTGTACCGCGACATCATCAGCGAATGTCAAAAATCTGTCCTTATAAAGACAAACAGATTGAAGGTATTAAAAAAATGGAATTGTATTTAATAACAACTAATACAATGAAGGGTGGCACGGTAGTCGACCGTTTATCATGTCCACATCACAGTGCACAGACCGTGGGTTCGAATCTGGAGTGGAGTTTCCATGTTTACCCCGTGCCTTTGTTTGTTTTCCAATTACTGTACTCCAGTTTCCTCCTACATTCCAAAAACATGCATGGTATGTTAATTGTTCACTCTAAATTGTCGTTAAATGTGATTCTAAGTGTGAATGGTTGTTTGTCTATGTGTGCCCTGCGATTGGCTGGCAACCGGTTCAGGGTGTCCCCCGCCTACTCCCCGAAGACAGCTGGGATAGGCCCCAGCACGCCCGCGACCCTCATGATGAAATGCAGTTCAGATAATGGTGGGATAATACAGTGAATGAACATTAGATAGCAGAGGTCAATTCAAGCAAGTAGGTCATTTGGCAAAAAACTGTGAAACCATTTCCAATTCTTCAACACTTTAAAGGTCTATTAAAAAAAACAAAAAAACATCACCTTGACCACCCACAGTATTGATGTCAGGATGATGTCATCGCTTGAATGTACACAATATGTACAATGTTCACAAATGCAGTCAAGTCAAAATAACAAGGTTTTCTGGGTGGGCAGTGACGACACGACTAATAAACAGAACCAGACGGACTGAGTGAGAAGCATCAGGTGTATGTGTGCGTACTTGTGTGTGTGTGTGTGTGTGTGTGTGTGTGTGTGTGTGTGTGTGTGTGTGTGTGTGTGTGTGTGTGTGCGTGTGTGGGCTCCAGGTGGGGAGCAAGTGTAGCGTTACCGCAGGCTTCCAGTGGTGAATTCTTGAAAAACTCTTCTTTTTCTTTCCTGGCCACCTCCATGATCGACAAGTGACTGCACACGTTCAATTGTAAATATCACCACTGCTTGGTTTCAAAAGGGGTAGACAGAGAACGCAAAAGTCAACAGGAAAAGACCGTAACAGAAACAAAAACAACTCTCTAGTACACTACATAGGTTGGGAAGAGACCGAGAAAAAAAATGGCACCTAAAAGCAACGACAAAGGACAACAACGTGTCATCTTATTGTGCCAATAGATTGCTGTCGCATATTTTTACTGTTGTACAAATGGAAAGCACAAAAGCATTCTCAAAAGCCAACAACATCAACACCTAAGTCCGTGCTTTGAGAGGAGACAGACAGAGAAAGAAAGAACACAAACGACAACGGAAAAATCAACACCTGGCAAAATCTGCCTTTGGAGGTGAAAATAAATACTCGGTGTGTCTGGATTTGGTGTTTTGGTGCCCGTTGGACTTTTGCAAGCAACATTCCACCCTGTTGACTCTGAAAAGTACATTTTGTGCACCTCCAACATTTGAAGCCTCCCATATTCCGGTTGGTCAGTTTGTGGTTTCCGAGTGGTGCCAAGAAGCCATAACTGATTTGGGACTTTGTGACTCAACGCAAACAGACGCATTTAACGGACAACGGTGGACACACGGGGCGGACGCCGAGCGTCTCTGAGACCATGACGGCTGCCTGACGTTTTGGCACCCGCTGACGCTTTTCCGCAGGATCCTCCAGACCAGGCACAGTCCCAACCCCAAGCCACGGTCCATGGACAGCATTTTTCAAAAATGCTCCCTTTGTTATGTCAGCCCACCTGGACAACTTT